>JAOQGH010000004.1:32219792-32246867 GCA_025769975.1 Gallinago jamesoni
GAGGGGTTCAAGGGCAGGTTGGAGGGGGCTTGGAGCAACCTGGGCTGGTGGGAGGTGTCCCTGCCCAGGGCAGGGGCTGGAACTGGATGATCTTTAACGTCCCTTCCAACTCTAACCGTTCTATGATTAAAGCTGAAATCAGATTTTGAGTGGGTTCCCATTTCCAGTGTTCCTCATTACTTTAATTTCTGAAATACCATTATATATGTGTTTGTGGAAGAATTAGATCTGGCTTTGTCTCTGTTCCATCCAGTCTCAAATGCAATAGAAGAAACTTTGCCAGTAATCCTGGTGCAGTAATCTCTGTATTGAAATTTTTTTTGGTACGCCTAACAGATTTGAGTCCCAGCTGGGATGAAGAGGTTCTTTGTATTATGGAGGGAATTCAGTGTCATGCGGGCCCTATAGCTTCACTAGAATCCTTGTGGCATTTCTGTATTCAGTTACTTTTTTCTGCAAAGGCGAGATGCAGTCCCTGACGTTGGAAAACTTGTTTCACTTCCCAGATTTCATGTTAATCATTTTCTTTTTGGGTCCCTGTGTTCTGGGGGAACAGCTAGCAAAGCATTTCAAATTTTGGTGAGGTGATAGGTTTCCTGGTTGGCTTGCTGATACCTTAACATTTTATTCACATGAGCCAAAATACCTTGAAAACATTCCCAGTTTTAAAAATATGCATTCCTGGCATGTGTTACTCCCAGGGAGTCTGGAGACAAAGCCAGAGTTCTCACATATAGGACAGGCAATGTACAAAAATGACCTAGAAGAATCTACAACAAAAAAGCCTGGGTCCTCAACAGTTTTGAATTTTTTCAGCATTAAAGAAGTATCCTCTTATTTTACACATC
The DNA here is from genome assembly GCA_025769975.1 of Gallinago jamesoni. Classification (NCBI taxonomy): domain Eukaryota; kingdom Metazoa; phylum Chordata; class Aves; order Charadriiformes; family Scolopacidae; genus Gallinago; species Gallinago jamesoni. Next base: position 32,220,641 of record JAOQGH010000004.1, read on the forward strand.
CACAGTTTTCCTGCTTGTAAATGGTATCAAGTTACTTTGAATAGAAAATGTTTTGTTCTTTCCAAAACAGTGCTATGACAGAGTTTTCTAAGAGGCTCGAGCAAGGGCAATGATGGAGCTTTTACCTTCCCTACCAGCACATCTTGGGAGGAGAAGTAGTATTCTGAAACTTAATTACACAAATTAGGTTAATTGTCTACCAAAAGTAAATGATCTTTCCAGTTGTATGTATTCTAGGAATGCTGTATACTCTGATGCTTAATTACATTAACTGAAATCACTTAGCCTTAGGGATCCTGTTGTAGTGACACAGGTGAATGCTCCCAGTTTAATTTTGAGCACTGATTATGATTTGCCCTTTCAACAGATGGTGATGTATAGGCTGTACTCATATTTCTGACCTATTTGAAGCACCTGTGAGGCTCTCCTTCAGTTCTGGGCTAAGGCTGCCTTGTTTTTAAGGATAAATCATGCAGTTTGCCTCGAGACTGGTGGCTCGGTCGAGTGCATCAGTTATCTGTTGAGCCTTCTTCAGCTGGAGACCGTTAACCTTTCATTGGGGACTTACCCTCTCCTGAGCAGCAATCAGGTGTTCTGCAGTTTAAGGGACAACTTATTCAAATAAGTGTTGTCCTACAGCTGTTATATATCAAATACATTGAGATATAATTATTGAAAATCCTTAGAACCCCAGGGAGCTTTGCTCCATCAGTTCCTAACGAAGGTAGTGCTTGCACAAACACAGTATAAAGAAATACTGCAACCAGAGTTACAATGGTGACCTTATTTCTGACGTGCCTCATAGCTACCTAAATGTTATGTTGTACTTTCCTGAAGTTAATGTATTTCTTCCTAAAACAACGTTGACGTTTTGTTTTGGGTTAGGTATTCCAATTGCAAGAAATTGATTGAAATTCACTAAAGACATTCTACGGTGTCTAATTTAAAGTCTCAAAGTTCACCACAGGGCCACAGGTTAATTCACCATGAGTAACAACACTTTCTGAAGTATGGTTGAATTGTGCACCAAAATACAAAACAGTTAGGAGGCATTAAGGTGTTGACTAGAAGAACTATCCGTGCACAACTGAAAAGTGCAGTGTTTGGAGTGGAAAAGAAAAGCAAGCCTTGGACACATGCCCCTGTTGCAATGTTGATTACTTCTGTGGTTTAGGGCATGCAGTATTTATTTTTTTTTCCCCTCTTCTGCAGTGTCTTATGTTTAGTCCCATGTTTCCAGCTTGAAGTCCCATTGCCTTTGCGCATTGTCCCACCCTTCTCTGCCAGCCGAAAACTGAAGTCCAGTTCACTAATTTTCTCTTGAATATCAGAGGTGGGCTCTAGTGATCTGCTCACAGAACTTCATCTACTTCGTACCGATCTGGTCTTTGCCTTCCTCTCTCTGCCAAGACAAATCTCTCCCATTCCAGCAGCCAGCACTATAAAACCAAATGAGGACACAGTATATATTTTATAAGCCCTCTTTCTTTCCTTCCCCCCACCACAGTTTGGATCTGGCTTAGATCTGATCACTGTTGCCTGATGTAAAGTGCTTTTGAACCAGGATTTATAGCTTCTCCCAGCATGCTGCAGTTCTGATGGAAAACTCCACTTTTTAGTAGTCCCTTGCTTTGGTTTAAGTTTACCCAAAATTTATCTCTCATTCTGCTGAACGAAGGCACGGACCTCTCTTGGAACTTGCGAGGGATTTATATGCATAAGCTCCTGTGAAGTCAGTATCTCCAGTTCAGGAACTGGTTATTCTGTGACTGGATCCATGTGCAGCCAAAGTGAAGAAGACAGGCTGCTCGTCTAAGCCCAGGCTGCTGCATTCTCCAAAATACTTTGGCTTTCTGTTGTTTTTCTTGTGTCTCATACCTTTAGCCTAGGCTTGGCAATTTGGAATAAGTTGATGTGGGGCCTCCTTATGATCATGTCCTCCATCGATGTATTCTCTTATCCCAAATTCAGTCCCGTGCCTGTTTACTCCCAAATAAGTGGCCTTTGGAACACAGTACTGGCACAACACAACATGGAGAAGAGCTCTCTAGCATCTTTTCCCCCATACACGTGTCTCGTCTGGGTACAAATAAGCTTAATTTGATGGTTAAAAATGGAAAAAGTTACCAGGAATGATTAGGAGAAAGATAGAGGGGGGTGGTTACAGCTTTCCAGATTAAAGACATGGTTTGATGAGAAGACTGCATTCTTACGGGGTTTTGGAGGCTAATAAAATCTGTGAGCAACAATAGAAGGCTGAAAAACTTAAAAGAAAATTCTACAAAGTCTTTGAAAGGAAATTTAAGAAAAGGAGGGGAGCCACAACTATAAAAACAAAAATATTCCAAGTAATTTAAGAGCTGTATCCTGTGTGCTGATGCCAGATACCATTAGCATAAGGTTCCATAATTCTCGTGTCCTAAAGTCTATGAGTCCCGGTAAAAATTATTTTAGGAATGTCAGTATTGCCTGATGGTAACACTAATAAATGTAAACTATATATTCATATGTAAGTGCATAGCTTATGGGGTCATTATTGCTGAGTACAGCTGCTGTGAGGGCATGGTATTGAAAATCCTTGCGTTACCAGCTTCTAAGTGTATCCTAAAAACAGGGTGGATGCATAATAAGTGTATGTTGATGAGGGGGACCCCATTTAGGGAGATCCATGTGTGTGTACGTAGTGGATTCCCAGGCAGTCCCAGAGAGTGTGATTCACACACACTTTTCCCCTATAATTCATCAGGCCTTTGTTTGCTCCCAACCACTCAGGTTTTGACCTTTTCCTTTTTAAATTGGGCAGATTATGGTAACGGGCTCAGTGAATCATTTCCCCTGTGCTCTGCAGTTGGTTAAATGTGCTAGTAACCAAATTGACTAAAACCCCTCAAAAAAGCAGAAAATCCTGTCCTTTCTCCTCCTCTAACGTAGAGTTCTCTGCACTTCCTGAATTCAAGTATTACAATCAATCATACCAACTATAAAACTATTAAAAACCTTTACAGAAAGGTTCTTATTCTATTCAGTTTCGTTCTCTGTGTTAGTAAAACAATCCTCTTACTATACAGAAATAATTCAAAAATTACTTCAGAACAATTCAGAACATAAGCTGTTTTTTTTTTTTCTTTTTTATTTTTTTCCCCCCCCGGTAAGGATAAAATGTCAAAAGCAGGCAAGAATCCAGGATGGCTTAACTGTCAGGATTTGTCTTGACTTTGCTGCTGTGAGCAGTTTGGCTAGAAAATGTTCACACTATTAAATTCAGTACCTTAAGGTGACCTGTGTCACTGAATACCTACATTGTACCATAAATTTTTATTTGTGTTTGAAAGACCCTAAAGAATTTATGTGGAATAGAAATGAGAATGAAGAATACTTTGGGAACTGCTGGCTGCTCTCAGAATAGAAGCAGCTTTTTGCCCACTTATGTGGTATTTATTTCTTAAATTGGGAATATATTGGCTAAGATCAGTGGAGATTGAAAACAGGTATAAAAGATTAATTGTATACATGATGTTTTCTCTAAAAATGCCTGTAAAACATATTTTAAAAGCATCTGTGTACTACAGTGTACGTGGGAAGCAGTACGGGTCTTCTTCGTGCTGCTTTTTGAAGTTGACCCAAGGAAAGTTGTGTGTGTTTTAGAGATATAAACTAAATATGATGGTCTGTATTTCAGTATGAATGTATATCCTCTAAAACATTTGCGAGCATCAAGAAACAGGATCATAAAATGGTAGAATGGTTGGGTTGGAAGGGACCTTAAAGTTCATCGAGTTCCAACGACAGCTCCCACCATACCGGGTTGCTCAAAGCCCATGCATGACTGCTTCCAGCAGTATATGCTATTTTATCATTTATCTCATTTAAAATGTACGGAAATTATATTATTAGAAAATCTAATTACACTCTTTATGAAACACATATTATTCTCGTGCAGCTATTTGTTGTTTAAAGCTTCAAAAAGTTTCTTAGACCCTACAATTTCTGCAGTGGATTATGTGATCAAAACCTGTGTGTGTTAAACTCTCATGAAAGGAAGAAAAAAAAAAAAGGTAACTCTCCCCTTGAAACTAAATCTGAACCTTCAACCAAATATAGTCTTTACTCTGAGAAGCAATAAAAGCAAAACACAGTAAGTTACTTACTAAAGACTTTCTGTAAGCCTGTCCCAGACAATAGTAGTAATGAGTGTTGGTAAATAATCTGCTTTCCTAGGAAACATCAGACTCTCTGATAGACAAACATGCTGGGCCTAAAAATAATTAAAGCCTTATCTTGGAATTAAGTGTATAATGTTAAGAGTTTTGGAAGACACAGGTGTGTATATATATATATATATATATATGTTCATTTTTCAAGTACTATAAGTTGTTGTAAATGACTACTAAAATATGTTCTGAATGGTGGAGTTAAGCCTTTTGTTATTCCAAAACTTGTTTTTCGCTGGAATAATTGTTTTGATAATAATATTATTTGTAATGCTTAATTGTAGCAGCAGCTTGAAGGAACGCTAAATTGTTTAGGTTTTATTTCAGTGCCTCGTGAATAGGAATTAGAACGTAATCTCCATGGGGGTGACAGAGAGCTGCCAATTAGTCTCCTGCAAGGTAAATTAACTTTGCGTGCCTGAGGAGTATCTAGTAATAGTTACCAGCAGGAATAAGAAACCAGTCTGACTAAACTACAGGTATATTGTAACACATTTGTTTTGAAGTCAAACCTCAGAAATACTTCTCATGAAATCATCTTAACTACTTTCCTTGGAAAGCATTTAAAAAGGGAGAAGCGGCAAAGTAAAAGCAATTAGCTACCTGCTACCTTTTTGACTTGTTTTTAAAAAATCTTATCCAGATGGGTAAGCCTCCTCTATTGAGATTATAGAAAGAAATACTGGTTTGTTTTGGTTTATGGTTTTTTTTGTTGTTTTTTTTTCCTTTGTAGATCCGAGCTGTCACTGGGAGATGTATCTACGAGCTCTCTGCAGGGGACCGTTGTGGTGGCTCAGTGTGACTGTAGTGACTACGATGAGTGTGAGTGCTCTGTGCCTTCTCCGAGACTCAACTACACTTACATCATGTGGCTGAAGATGACGATGGGTGTAACACCTCTGTGGTCACCATTGATGTCAGTCAAACCCATAGACATAGGTAAGTATAATGTATATTTTAAAGCTTTTTTTGCTGTGGAGAACAGCAGCGGGATGTCTCTGCTGGCAAAGGAGGGCACAGACAGAACAGGAAAAGGCTTCCGGGTGCTGTCTCACTTGCTCAGAGTGATGCTGTATGCGCTTCGGAGCTGCCTAATGCCTGTCTGGGCTCTAGTACAAACCCATTCTGAGCAAAGGCCAGGCTGTCAGCACGTCTGAGCACTCTTTTCTAATTGGGACCTCTCTGTGCCTGAGTCTGGCATGGTGGTGGAGCTTATCTGTGTTCCTGAGGACTTAAATTAACAAGTGAGGGGGAAAAGAATCTGTTCCTAAAGTTACTTAGCAAATAAAACCCCCTCTTTTCTCAAGCAACTCTTGTTGTCCTCCTTACACATACAATACCAGCTTTTTCCAAGTTGGAAAACATTCCTCTGTATTTAATCAAGTTAAAACTGTACTGACATTATAAATTTGATGTGTTGTTATCCAAAATGCACAGTTATTGCAGATCTTGGAAAATTTCGAAAAGACAGGGACTCTGTCAGCTGTGGGGAAGAAAAAAATAGAGATGTTATCAGCTTCCTAACTGATGTGTTTTGCAGACAGAGTAAGTTAAAAGTCTCTGAGTGGGCTAGTTTTGAAGATGAGAGGTTGCATTTTTCATCATGCTGCTTTTAAATTATGCTCCAGGAAAAAATTAAAAATTCAGAGCTGCTGCCAGTATTTAAAATTACATAATTAGTTTGTTCTGCTTAGTGAAGTATATTTCAAAATGCATAATATTAGTGTGTGTTCTGCCAAGATTTAGCTCAATTAAAACTATCTTGAAAGTAAAGCTGTGAATACTTGTGAAATGTAGAGTTGTACTTGCTTATAGATGGTATCAGTAGAAGAGGTGGCATCAGTAGAACAGCCATAATTTGAATTGTAAGAGTGACGAAAGTGTGATGTAGAAGTTACTGACTTGTGTTTTAAAAGCGATGCCATTTTCTGAGGACAAGTGGGTGTAATCCTAACCACCATTCTAAATTGCCCATCCATTTCCATCTCCAGAGTGTTCTTTTTATCATTGTGGGAAATTTCTGAAACCCTCCATTTTCACTTTGCCCTAATGTGGCTGTCCTGGAGACCTTCTTTCATAGGGGGAAGGGATTGGAATATTTAGAAATTCTTTGTGTCTACAATATGAGGATATTATCTCCTGTCTCCTAAGGAGCTGAGCTTTGCTCAGCACTCCCATCCCTCTGTCCTCTTTTCAGCAACACCAGGTAAATTAATGCTTGGTTACTGGGAAAAATCACGGCCCAAGGCAAGAAATTAATGTAGTCTTAAGGCAAACGTTAGGTCAAACTGCATGTCTTATGACTAACCCTATAACAGTGCCAGGGTGTGCTTTTACAGTGGTATTACACTGTCACACAGTAGCTGTAGAGCAGCTCTTGAAAACTGAGTTGAAAGGAAAGGCATGAAAGAGACTTCTGAATCAGTAAAAACCCTTTGCTGCCAGCAGTCATGGGTGATAACGTTAGTGGTAAACTTGTTCATTAATTTGTCTGCAGTAAAGCCTGAACCTCCTTTGAACCTGCACCTAGAAATGGCAGAGAAAGGTCAATTGAAGATCTGCTGGTCCGCCCCTGTGCTGATGCCATACCCACTCCAGTACGAAGTGAGGATCTCTGTGAGTTCTGGTGAAAACGGTTGGCAGGTGAGTCTGCTCTGCCCACTTTGTTTTATGATTTGGGTGAATGGGTCTCTTCCAGAGCCCAGGATTTCTCACCACCCTCTTTCTCCTTGGGCAGTGGTGCTGGTGGGCTGAGCAGCGCAGCTGGTCTGGTGGAGCTGGACAGGGCACACTGGTTTCTCCTGAGCTGGTGTGTCCAGCTAAACTGGCGAGCTGGGCTTTACATCTGTTACTCTGAGAAAGCCACTGCACAACGATGAAAGACCCATCTCCTGTTGGGTCTTACAGACAAACTCCCATCTTTCTTTTTGGATGAAATACTAGGTTCTGTGAAGTTTAAAGGCAAAGCCCTCTCCTCTCAGAAAATCCCAAATTCCATGATACATGCATATATGTTCAATATTTATAGTTTTATGAGTGAATTGCTTTTTCTGTTGCTACCACGCAACTGGCTCTAGAATAAAAAGCAACTGTTAATTAGCAGTCCTTAATGAAATAACATGTTTTCCACAGAGGTATGCAACTTCTACCATATTCAGATTTACAGTAAGTTTGAAGAAGAAAGCTTTTTTTACCCCATTTGCTACCTAAAAACTATACTGTAGAGTATTTGTTTTGCTTCCCTCTGTCTCTTTCTTCTTCCTGTTTCATTATACAACAACAGCTTCTGATAATCCCACAGATGGTTCGAGTTGCTCTAGAAACCTCACTGGCCATAGACAATGCACTACTTGATTCTTCACCCTTAGTTCAAGTGCGGTGCAGGAACCACCGGGGTCCAGGGTTCTGGAGTGACTGGAGCACACCGTATAACCTGGGAGGTAGGTCACGCACAGTCACGTTTGTGCAGTGGGATAGAACTGGTTTCCCACTTTGATTCGGTTTGTGGAACGAGTGTTTGGGAGCATGTGTTATCCAGGGAGGTACCGCATGCATGGGTTGGGCTGAAAAAAATCCTGTGGAAGTTCTTTCCTCTTCTGCTTCTCTTTCTATGTGGCTTTGCCTGAGATTCTGCTCCTTTCTTGGTACAAGATGTGCCCTAAAAGAGTTCTGCACAGTCACACCCATGACACCTCCTTGTCTGGCCCACTTGCTCAGACCCAGAAAAAGCTCTTTCTCTAAGAGTTTTCCCATTTCAAAAGACAGTTGGCAACGTTTCACTCAGTAGAAGATTTTTCTCCTAATGTGCTTTCTCTAACTTTTAGTTTAGTGTGAGGCTTTGTAGCGGAACTAAAAGTGCAGAACACATTTTGGGATTTGTAAATCTAAGATAATCCATCTTAGTTGGTAATGCTGAGCCCCAATAATAAACTGCGTGATAGCCCCAGTCACTCAGTTCCAATGTGTGTAGCTTTAGGGTTAAGCATAGAATCTTATATACTGTAATCAATTTACCACCCAAATTGGTGGTGAATTCCTGACATATTGCACATGGTAAGAGCTCTCCTAGAGTGAGTAAAGGGAATGATTTAATGAGGTCGCTTATATCAACATAGCTCCTGCTAAAATGATAGACCATAATAGCTCTTTATTCGTGGTCAGAGTATATAGGAAGGGAAAGAAATCTAGTTGGGCAGATCCTTGGTCCGTGATGCGGGTTGCTGATCTACTTGGCAGATTGAATGGTATTGAGTCAGCCTAAAGATTTTGGGATATTTTACATTGTATTTTTCCATGCTCTGCTTATGATTTGGTGTGTGTTGTCACAGGTGTCCTCTGAACTGTTAGGTGACAGTGCTAATGCTTTACCTCGGTGCTTATGTGTACGCCTGCTCACTGTGTGCTAAATAGTGTAATGTATGTATTTAAGTACCAAGGAAATAACTTTGCAGAAGGAGCACCCTCCCAAGAAAGCTGAAAGTACACAGACCCTCATGGCAATCAAGCATGATGCCTGGTTTTATGAGTAGAGGTCTAACTGGCCCCTAGTCTTTTGCATTTATATCTATATATATGAAAATAAAAAAAAAATGTACGTGTGCATGTAATGGTATAACTTTCAGAATTTTTGGGGGGTAAATCCACATTTTCTCTCTCGCATACACATATTTTCAGACAGGGTTTATGAGTGTATTGAGAAATATGGATGTAAAACAGCTGCCACAGATACAGTTAGATTATTTTTTATTAATCCTGTTACGGGATGTGTAATTGTATTAAAGATACATTTCACCAGCAAAGTAATCCTGTTGTGCCAAACCTGAGAGCAGCACAGAGGGATTCTTCACTGCAGGAAGCTCAAATTGGTGGGTGTCTTCTCTGAAGGGCCAGTGTTAGGATGAACCAGTGGAGGCCCAATGGAGTGTGCAGCACGAGCACCGCCTCGCATTCACGGAGCCACATTAACACCACAAGAGTAAATGCTGAAATCATTTCAGTTATATTTTTGTTTAGTTATCATTTAGTTATATCATTCAGTTACATTTTTGCACAACTGACCAGTTTCGTTTTCTGGTTTATATTTAAGATGAAAGTCTTTGACACTGACAGTATTGTAAGTCTGCTCTGCTATCTGAGAAGGCCTTAAGATTGAAATAAATCTTAAAGTATCTGACATAGTTCCTCAACTATGGAAAACAAAGCTGGCCTTTTAAGGATTTTCATGCTGGTTTTGGGTTGATCTTTGGCAAACTATTCCTTTTCAGCAGGTATAAAACACCTGGAGCTTCCCTAAGTACCTGACCTGTTTACATACTTTGCAAATTCAGTGCCTTTATTCCGAGGTGAATTACTAACATATCACTGCTACCATGTGGTATTAAGGACACCGATGAGATTGTAAAACAAGTTTTAGAGACACTAATTTCTTGCTGGCTTCAGCAGGAGCGGGATTAGTAACTACTGGAAAGCTTGATTATTATTTTTTTAAATTTATTTTTTTTTTTCAGTCCCCTCTTGTCCAGTTCTGAACAGCCATTCTTTCAAAATCTACATTCCAATATCGTTTCAGCTGGTGTATGATTTCAACATCCTTGCAGGGTTCAAATAGATTATTTACTTTTTTTTCCAAAGCTAAACATAGCTCTTCTTTTACTTGGATCTTCTCTCATTTTCACCTGAGGACAATTTTAAAATCTGTGGTGTATGTGTTTGTAAGATGAGTTACAGAAGCTGACCCTTTATAGATTGCAAGTACTTGTTGTGGTATTTAAATAACGTGACCTGATGCCTTAAAAAAGTGGGCTGAGTAAAAAGCAGCAGTGTTAATATAGTTTCCCAAGCTTTAATTTAGAGGAACCCGTATAATTCCCTGTTTCCCTTGTGCTGCTGTGTATTGCTTTCCCTGTACCCTCCAGTGATTTTTTGCTCATTTAATTCCTGTTTGCCTGGGGATATTAAAGGTTATTTTTATCAGAATTTACAAATACCTATTATGGAGGGAGATAGTCAAAGGCTCTTTTCTGCCCTTCTCCCCTTACAGTTGTTAATAGGAATTAAGCAGTAGGAAATTTAGAAATACAACTGGGTGATAATAATAATATATTTCTGTTGACATACGCTTTTATGGCTTTTGTTCAAATTCTAATCTCAATGGATTTTTTTTTTCCTTTTTTCCCCCTCTGTGTAGCTGACATCCTGTACTTCCCTCCTAAGATACTGACCAGTGTTGGTTCTAACGTTTCCTTTCATTGCATCTATAAAAACAAAACCAAGATTGTATTGTCCAAGAAGATTGTTTGGTGGCTGAATTTAGTAGAAGAAATCCCAGAAAGTCAGTATACGCTTGTGAATGATCGCGTAAGCAAAGTTACTCTTTTCAACTTGAAAGCAACAAAACCTAGAGGAAGTTTCTTCTATAACGCATTATACTGTTGTCATCAAAATAGGGAATGTCATCATAGATACGCTGAATTATATGTAGTAGGTAAGATTCCAGATGATTTTAAATTATAATTTTGGTGCATTTTAATAGTCAGGTCAGAATATTTCAATTTTAAACTCCAGTTAGCGTTTGTCAAGCAGTTATGACTTATAATGCATGTTTTCATGTAAACAATCCTATCTTTATTAATAAACTTTCAATGTGTTTTAATTAGATGTGAATATTAATATCACATGTGAAACGGATGGGTACTTAACTAAAATGACTTGCAGATGGTCTGCCAACCCAAACACGTTGCTCCTGGGGAGTTCCTTGCAGTTAAGATACTACAGGTGTGTAGAGCTTTTAATGCATTCTCTATGTTTGGAAAGTGTTGCTCTGGAAATACTATTACAGCAAACAATTCTGAATAGGTGGAATTATAAAATGTGTTTGGTTTCTTTAAGCTGGTTGTTTTCCCAATGAGAACTCCAGGGGTATTAACTACACGTGCAGAAAGGGGACCGCAGATACCGAAGTACGTAACATGGATTCTATTTAGCAGATTTTTCAGCATTTATAAAAACTATAGGTGCAGTTTGGAAGCAAGTTTCTTCAATATGTGTTTGCCGGGATCAGTTATAAAAATTATTCTTCTAGTTGCTCGTATCTACAAATTGTAAGGAAATAAGGAATAAAAGCGTTCACAGTGAGAGTGAGCAATGGAGCAGTGGCCCAGGGAGGTGATAGAATCTCTGTCTTTGGAGACTTTCAGATCTCAACTGGACAGGACCCTGGGCAGGCAGCCTCATCTGACTTAAATTCAGATTTAGTTAATTAAGTTTAGGTTAACCCTGCTTTGAGTTGAGGGTAGGACTTGAGACCTCTTGAGGTCTCCATTCAATCTTCGCTTTTTCTGTAATTCTGTATCTTTTTGTCTATATGCAGACAGTAGATAAAAATGCAGGGATGGAATTTAATTCATCCCAGATGGAAAAAATCTTGCTTATAAAGAGAGAATCAAATCTTAGTTCAACAAAGGGATTATTGCTTTATGAAGGTGGCATCTTTAGTGGCTAGAGCAATTCTCAGTTTTCTTGGGTTTGGCCGAGCTTGTTTTCAGATGGTTGATTTCATTTTGTCTGTCTTCTGGCCAGAGCAGGAGAGCTGGGGCGTGGTGTGGGGCAAACACATTATTGTTTGCAAAATACAAAACTGATCATTAAATCAGTGTATGATCATCCTTATCTTCATTCATGTGCACAAATATTGCCGGTAATAGTATTGTTTAACCATGAAACTAAAAAACCCCTTTGAGTTACTAATATATTGAGCTTGAGAGTTTCCTAGAACGGTGTTATTCTTTATATAAACAAGACAGACAGACACACAACCCTTCCTGAGAAAAAAAATCTTGAGTTTTCCTGCTCTGCTGGACTGAATATGTGAAAGTTTTGGCCAACAAGCTTAAATCAGCCCTGAGGGCCTAATCCTCTTTGGAGAGTTGGATTGTCTTCTCTCTTGGAGGTGAAGTTTTGAACAATCATAGTACCCAGGTGAATATTTCTCAGGATTTTGTGGACTAAAGTAAGAACTGGAATGTTTGAGATTTCAAAGGGAGACTTTTAGGGCAGCATTAGTGACTTGCTGACTGTTAAGGCAGGTTTTGTTTCAACTGTCTTCACAAATATGAATATAATAAGTGTACTGCTGGGCAGGGAGCCTGAAATAAAACCCACGCTGCTCTTGCCATAGTTTTTATTCTCACTTTTTTTTTACTGTTGAGGTTTAGCTGAAAATGTATTTTTTTTTTCTAATAGGAGGTGATAATCTGTGCATTTGTTACAGCATCCCTGCTAGATCAAAGAGTGAGCATTGATACAGGCTGAAAATGCTTCCCAGATGCTAGTATTTATTGTGATCTTTCTTTTTGTCCTTGGTTTGTTAATAATAAGATTTGAAAGAGGAAAAATTAAAAAAAAAAAAAACCAACCAATAAATCATGAGACCACATGAATGCAACACATACCAAAAAGTTAAAGACATTTAAAAATTTATAGTTTGGAAATCACCAGTATCATTTGCATAGCATTCTATTTCATATTGGGAGCAAAAATACAGAAAGAACTTGACTGTTTTACAAACTCAAAACCAAATGAAATGGTTGATTTAATTGCCCAAGCTTGATTGTAAGAGGCACCATATATACATTGCAGTTACTTAGACATGGACAGGTCCTCAGGATGAAATCTGGAAGTTTATGTGTTGCATTGGGTTTTCCAGGAGCGGGCAGCTCTTCTTCTCAGTTACTGATGCAACTACATTTTGCAGGTGAAATCCAATGCTCTCCAGTAATTTGGTGCGATAGCTTTGCTTTTGGTGTTTTGTTTTGGTTGGGTTGTTACTTCATCTTCCTCTGCAGTCGCTGCTGCCAACAGAAACAGCAAGGAAATGATCACACTGGAAAAACAGAGAGTGCAGAGCTAAACCTTCAAAGCACAAGGCACCGGTTTAATCAGTATTTTTTGTGTTGACAGGGAGAGATTCAGCTGAGCGTAACTACTGTGGTTCAGCTGAATAACTAGTCCCCTTTCTCTCTGCTCTCACCACAAGTCTGAGCTGTTCACAAGCTTAGCAGAAATTAGGAGAAATCGCAAAAATTTCCATCACCGATAAGATGTCCAGTGCCATTTTATCCAAACTCCAGGTCTCCTCTCTTCTGTTGCCAGATGCGATACTGACTGTATGTGGGATTTTAATGCCACCCTCCAGAACTGCTGTTTTTATGGGATTTCCATCTCCTGGAGACTTCTCTGGGCATGTCCAATTGGTCCACGTGGCAACTTTTCCCTGGACACCAGCTGATATTTTGAAAGTCATATTCCTGGCAGGAGGAAATTCTTGGCTGGACATCTGCCTTGCTACGTGTATTGCTAATCCGTACCACTCAAGAAACATGATTTATGAGTGTTTGGAGGTGCCTGCTCTCAGCCTACCTGTTCCTTCCTGTCGTTAATCTGTTATCAGGAGATTTTGTACTAAGGAGAGCCTTCCACATCCTGCTTTTTAAGGCTAAAAGCCAAAGTTTTAACACCACGGTGTTATTTATCCGTTTAGTGCAGGCTCGAGTTCCAGATCTGTCCAAACAATCATCAAAAACCCCCAGATGGTTCCAGTGACACCATTTATTTTAATTACCTTCAGAGTTCTATATTGCAATGTTGTAGTTGCAAGTTATTATCTGAATGTTGTTTTTTTTTCTTTCCTCTTTTAAGGAGCAAAATTTATTGTTCTGACTTTCCAAGTACTTCTCCAAAATCAGAGGTGAAAGAATGCCATTTACAGAAGAATCATTCTTATGAGTGCATGTTTCAGCCTATTTTTCTTTTATCTGGATATACCATGTGGATAGAGTTTAAGCACTTCCTGGGAACACTTGAGTCCTCACCAACCTGTGTCGTTCCAGCAGATGTGGGTAGGTCAAGATTCGTGCACGTCTTCACTTGTGACCTTGGATTTCATTCTGTATATGGTGTAGGTACAGTACCACTTCACAGCATTTCAAATAAATTAGATTGTGGAAAGAACATAAGAACTTTGGTATTGTTTTCTAAAAGACATTGGATTAAATGTTACTTCCGTACATTTTGCTCATCACAGGAGCAGATTGTAACTGCAGCTAATACCTATGAAATGAAACATCCAGTTTTGCATGTTTATCCTCTTGGATAAACATTGGATAGATGTTTTGCAAAGACATCTACAGAAAATACAAGTAGTATATTTAAAAAGACTGTCTTATTTTTAAGGTTCTTGGTTATCTGTTTTTTTCTGAAGTCTTTGATTAGTTGTTAAGCTTATACTTTGATACCGCGTAGCACTATATGTATTACTTACACAGTTATATATTCATTTAAAATCCTAGGGGATTTTTCATGCTTTTGCAAAGCTTCTTCACGTAAAGCACTTAAATTTGTATAAAAGGAAGAGGCGAGAAGACTGAGTGTTTTCAACACTGCAAAATTTGCAAAGCACTTCTTACTGTCTGGTTGATGACTTAGCACTCATTGGACTGTGTATTTTTTGGACACAAATGTGGACATATGTAGAGAGAAAGCATGGGAGCTAGACCACAGAAGTGCTGCGTGAAATAAAGCAGAATAATAAAATACATCTATTATGTGTGGGGGGAAACGTGCATACAGAGAACACAAATGAAACCAGACTATCCTCTGCATTTCAAAGTTTAAATAGAGTAAGTAAAAATGAATGTCAGGGGAAGGAAAGGCAAAGTTCAGTGTGTCATAGTTAAGTGGGGTATGGGAATTATTATTCCTGTTACTACTGTTAAGTTAGTGGCCTTGTGGTTTTCAAGGTTGCTCTGGTCTAGTTCAGAGAGAGCTGTTTGTGCCTTTTGGATCATCAGAGAAGTATTGGGAGCCTTAGGTGTCAGAAAGGAGGGTGGTGCAAGAGCTGGTGGGTGGGGATCCTGCACTTCTGCATTAGACCATGTGCCCAGAGGTCCTGGCATCTTGTCAGCCTGGCAGCTGTAGCCTCAGTCTGTGTTGGGCACAATTTAAAGCTTATTTCATTTTTTTTTGTTGTTGTCGTCATTCCCTCACTCACTATCTGATTAGTCAAAATAAGATTATTCTAACTTTGTTAAAAAACTAAGGCTTTGTGACATTTCTGTGCAGTCTGCTGAAGAAGCTCAATTTTGGTGGAATTTCCTATTAGTAAAACAAAAACTTAAAGTAATATTTCATAAAGTCATAGAATTGTCCAAGTTGAAAGGGACCTTTACGATCATCTGGTCCAACCATCAACCTAACTCTGGTAAAAACCGTCACTAAACCATGTCACTAAGCAGAATGTGTGTCACCATCCTGTGTAGGAGCTGCTTTTATGGGCCGTGTGTGCCACTTCTTCCCACAGTGGTGCACCCAGGCTACATCTTTCCCTGTTTGTACTGTGGAGGTACCAGGTGCTAGCACTGTTAAAACTGTATAAACTGTTGTGGTTTAAATTAAATTAAACGTACTGAAACTTGCCCATGGCTTTTTTTTTTTTGTCTAATGGAAAATTCGTTCAAATTTTGACCAAAACTAAAATCACCAAAAAAACCCTTTAAGTTGAAATGTCAAAATTTTCATTTCACTACATGAGAAATGTCAGTGCAGATGCTACAGTAGTGGTTGTTTTTTTTTTTCTTTTTCTTTTCTTTCAATTTTCTAGTGAAGCCGCTTCCTCCTTCCAACGTTAAGGCAGAAATCACCAGGAATGTTGGGGTGCTGAACGTGAGCTGGACAAACCCAGTGTTTACAAACAACGAGCTTAAATTTCAGATCCGGTACGCCGTGAACAGGAAGGAAATTACATGGGAGGTACTGTCTTTTTGCCTCTAGATCGACGCCTGAATTGTTGCAGTGTGGCCATTTGGTGTGCTGGCTGGTTTTTGTGCAACGAATCACTTACAAATACTCGTTTGCGTTATCTAGCAAAGGAATATTGCCGATTATAGGTAAAAGAAAGGCCACTTTCAGGAATTTTGGCTTTCACAGATGCCTAACTGAGCCTTTTGTTCTTACTCTGAACGTTTTGACTTCTGTTACAGCTTTATGAGGTTTCAAATGCGCCAAGATCAGTTGTGATAAAAGTTCAGAAACTCTGCGTGGAGTATGTTGTTCAGATGAGGTGCAAAGAACTGGATGGACCAGGTTACTGGAGTAACTGGAGCAGACCAGCTTACACCCTAGTACAGGATATCAAAGGTACGTGTGGTCTCAGAGCGCGCTCTGATGGTCTGTCCGGTGTCAGGCTGAGATGTGCCACTGTTCTTTCAAAACTCTGTAATCTTGCAGCTCCCTTACAAGGCCCTGAATTTTGGAGAATTGTTATTGAAGATCCGGTGAGGAGGCAGAAGAACGTTACGCTCCTGTGGAAGGTGAGACCAATTTCATCTTGGTCTTTCACTTTGATCCAAAAAATATGGGTGAAATTGCCAAAAAGGGAGTATGATAAGCACAAGCAGTTGATGTTTCTGGGACTTTGTAGGCAAGGCACTCGGGATACGACTTTTTTGGTGTTCCTGTCTCTTTCTTGGCTAACAGTAGAGGTTTTTGGTGAATATTGATCCTAATACTGTGATACCAGGTGAGACAGTTCTGTCTTCTTTGCTCAGTCAGCCTGTCTGATACTTTACTCCCTTTACTTCAGTGTTAGACAAATGCTATGAAACAGGGACTTAAAATGCTATTTATTCTAATACTCAGATTAACACAGAATCAAAAACTGTAAGTTACAATGAGGCACGTTCTTCAGCTGCCAAGATCTCTGAGCAGAATGTGCCACCGACTCCCAGGCAGCTGCCTGTATAAACACCACTGCAACTGCCTGTAAACTGGGCAAAGCTGCATTAAAAGGTTAATACAGGACAGAGGAGAAAAAAAAAAAGTACATCAGCGACTGCCCACTCCTGTTTGCCCATGTTTAGGATGCAAGGTTGTCTGTTCTGGCTTTTCAGTCCTGAAAAATACTAATATAAAACAGTGAGTTACTACAGGAGAAGTAGAAAGGCTGTATTTCCTTGTCCCCCCCTGCCCTCCCTTAGCAAGGAAGTGTGTCAGCTCTTGGAGGCAGAAGAAATTAAAGCTTTAAATGGACTTTGCTAAAGGACAGTAGCCAGTCTATGGAATATCTTTATTGGGTCGTGTTTTCTTAAATTTGAAACAGTGCCTTCTGCCCAAATAACGTTTGCTTTTGAAGTCAAAGCCTGGGAAATTAACTAATGCCAATGTTTGCTGCAGCCACTGCTGAAGAATCGCGCGCTGTGCAGCGTGAGCCGGTACGTTATAAAGCATCAGACATCAGGAAACACCACGTGGTCAGAGTATGTTGATAATGGCACTGCCTCTTCGTTTCCGTGGACTGAAGACACACACACCGTTACAGTTTTAGCCATGAATTCCATTGGAGTTTCTTCAATTAATTTTAATTTAACTCTATCACAGCAAATGAGCAAAGGTAAGAACACCACTCGGTAACCATTCTGAGATGTGGAAAATGCTAGGGAACCTTGTGGTGCTTTTGGACAAAGCTGCCTTTTGTAATAATTTCCTTTGTTAGAATAAAAAATGCTTTATGATGATACGTTTAGCTGTATTTGGGAAACAGATTCTGTATCTCACCAACAGAGCTATTTGAAAAATGAAAATTCCGTCATATGAAGATCTTAATGATCTTTGGGTTGGGAGAAGAGATGTCTTTAACTGGGCTTTCTTCCTTCCACTGACGGAAGAGAAAGTAATTAATCAAAGAAAAAGAAAATCTTCCTGTAGAACTGATCTTTCATCTATTTTGTCTTGGGAACACCCAGCATTCCTGCTGGGGAATGTTTTGTTGTTTCCAAAATGAAATGTGGTCTTGTTTCTCTGGCTGCTCACCTGAAGGGCTGCCAGAGTACATAGTTTTCAGAGGTTTGGCTTTACTTCTTCTGCGGCCTCTTCATTGATTCAGCTGTGCTCTGCTTTATTAATAAAATAACAAATTCATAAAATTAATAAATTTTCAAAAGCAAAAGTTTATTTTAAATACTTGAATTGTGTAACATACATATGCAAATATATGCTGTGGAGACATTACTGCTGTCTCTTCTCGGAACTGTACTGCTGTAATGCAATTTTTAAAGCATTTTTATGGATAAAGTTCTTTCTGATACTGTGTAGAAGCATATTCTGGAAACCCTGGGGCTGGAAGCAGGTGTAACGGGAAGCGTTGGTGCAACTGGATTGTTATCTTGGTGTATTACTTAGAGAGATTCAATAGGATTTAGCTTACAGGGCTCTCAGTGCGTGCTTTGTTAGCTAAATGTTGACAGTTCAGTAGTTGTTGATATTTTTTCAGTTAAGGAGTGATCATTAAGGAGGTGCGCATGAGAATCAGGATATTTATTTGATGTCTGGTAAGAAACTTGATTTATTTAATGTTCGGGACTGGTTAGTCTAAACTGAACTTTGCTGGCTTAAAGAGAGATGCATTTGCCTATGCGAACTAAAGAACAGGCTTTGTTATCTGAAAAATAATTAACCAAATAAATGATAAAGTGCTCAAACTGTAGCAGTTATTCCTATGCAAGTAATTCGTGGCTGTTTTCTCCTTGTTCTGGCAGTGAGTGTAGTGGAGTCCCTTAGCGCTTACCCGGTGAACAGCACTTGTGTGGTTTTGGTTTGGACGCTTTCACCTCAAATATATGTGCTAACATCTTTTGTTATTGAATGGAAGAACCTTAACAAAGAAGAGGAGATGAAATGGGTGCGAGTTCCTCCAAATATTAGTAAATATTATATTTATGGTGAGTGTGCACTTAAAAATATAATACATTATGTTAATTGTTACAGAACACAAAAATGTAGCATTGCTGACCTCGTGGAGTCATTTTTCCCCCTCTCTGTTCCTAATGGCTTTTAAGACCCGTAGAACAATTCTTAACTATGGTTAGGGGGTTGACTGTTGCATTAATAATCAGATTAACATAGAATGAAGCTCAGGCGTGTGTTCATTTTTTGGCAATGCAATAAAATTAGTTCTAGAGTATTGAGTGCACCAGCTAATTGTCTCAGTTAATATGCACATTCCATTTGCAATTTGGGTTTAATCTTAGAAATTTTTACAATAGCTCCATAAAGGTGTGAATTACAGAATAGAATAATGCTAGATTATCTAGTATAGATTATTAATTTTAATCTTTTGATATTAAAGCATGTATCTATAAAAAATGGCTTTCGTTATTCCCTTCTCTCTGGGCTGATCTGAACTCTGGTATGTGACCGAGAGCCTCAGTGGAGGTAATTGTTTAAAAGGAGGATAATAATTTTGATTCAAAAGGCTCATTTCCTCTTTCCAGATCACTTTATTCTGATTGAGAAGTACCAGTTCAGCCTGTACCCTGTGTTTGCTGGAGGGGTTGGCAAATCCAGAGCAACGGATCAGTTTGCCAAAGGTGACTTATAGGATCTTTCTCTGTGTTGTTTATGAAATAGGAGCTTGTAAAAGTATACTTCAAATGCAGAAGTCAGTATATTATCAAAAAAAAGTCAATAATAAAGTAATGGTGATATAGCTGTGAACAGTGATTTAGACTTCAGTTGCTTTAATTTGAAACCTCTTTGTGGGATTAGTTGAGTGAGGGACCTGAATTCCATGCATCCGACTTAATAGCTGAGGTGCCAGGTCCCTGCGATTCTTCATTCTCCAATTGTGGATTATTTTCTCATTTCATGTGCTCTGATTTCATTTCATTAATTGGATGGAGGAGGAGTCACCTCAGTATTTAAAATAGTTCCTTCCTTTTTAATTGTTCTCAAGGTGAAGGCTTGTTGACTTGCAAAAAAACTGTTTATCAAGTTTTAGTGAGTTTAAGCTGTTGGTTTTGTTTGTTATTTCCCTACTGCAAACTCCTTGTTCACCAACAAATTATTTGACTGCATTATTATCTGAATTCCTTTTATTTCCAGGTGGATATGAAGACGAGAATAATGCCAGCCTCTCTGTGGTTCTGCCAATAATTATTTCAACCTCAGTTTTGTTGCTTGGAGCGTTGCTGGTTTCGCACCAAAGGTAACTTGGTCATTGTCATGTTAAAGTCCCAGGTGGCCTTTAGAAGAAGATGTTGCATCAGGATCACTTCAGCCTGTACCCCATGTTCCTTACTTTGGCAGAGCAATTGGCAGCCAAGTTAACGAGCCTTGTGAGCTTTGAATTTGCAAAGCACTCTCAGTTCCATAATTGTCATCACAAACTAAGGTCTGGAGTAAAAGCCAATTGAAAAAAATCCCTCTGAGTTTCGTGGGAGGTTGTTCCATTGTCAAAGTGTTCTGGATAAATAACATCGCGTAGATTCTTTTTCTGACATCGCAGAGGCAAAGGGCAGCAGTACAGAATCTGTGAGAATGGTACCAACTCCAGAATTGCCTTTATATTTCAGAATGAAGAAACTATTTTGGGAAGATGTTCCAAACCCCAAGAACTGCTCCTGGGCGCAAGGAGTTAATTTTCAGAAGGTGGGTATTTGCCTGGGGATTTTTCTTCCCCCAGGACCCCTGGGCCTGGCTGCTGTTTGCTCAGTACTGAACTGAGTTACTGAATTTGTACTGAATTACTGACCAAAGCACCGTGGAGCCTCTGAAATTAGCAATACAGTGGTTCTTTTGGCTGTAAAAAGCTAATATCTGGAAATGGGCCAGGACCAGACCCCAACACCTCTTTGGAATGGGGCGGGGGGGGTTTGAATTTCCAGGCAATTAATAAATTGCAGAATCCCATAGGTGTGATGCTCATGCACCTCAGTCAGTGCCTCGTGTGTCTCAAAGCCCAAATTCTTTGCCGGGGCAAGCTGCCTCTCCGTGAATGGGGAGCTGTGATGTGATGAGCAGTGACAAGTCAGAATCTTTGCCCTGGCCTTACCCAGTTTGCACCAGCAAAGATTCTCATGGTCCCACAGTTTGACAGTGTGTAATCTTTGAGACAATAATCTATAATAATCTAATAATCTTTCAGGCCTGTTATTTCTAAAAGAAATACCTGCCTTTGCGTGGATGTGTTTAATCTTCGCTGGCAATATTATCTGTATGCTTCCCATGGTACTCAAGATGCCCAGCTTGGAAGGAACATAAACCATCTCCACTCGGGATAAACCAGCTGCCGGTTGTAGGAGGGCAGGTGCATCAGGAGGAAACATGGTTTTTTTGGTTGTTAAAAAGATTCCTGAAAGATTTCTCTTTGAAACTGCTGCTGCGGGCAGTGTACACTGAGTGAATATACTGAATATTAGGCTGCTTTGGCACCGCAGCGTCGGTCGTCCTCTTCAATTCAAGCATAGACAGCTTTCACCGGGCAGTATCAATTGTGATTATTATGGCTTGATGCGTACAGTACAGCAGCAGCCTACGGCTCATTTCAGTACCTGGTTAATCTTGTATGTGGTTTCTGACATCGTTTTGAAGAGGAGGAGAGGTTCCAGTGGGCAGGTTGGTTCCAGTGTGGGAAGGTGATGGAGTTGTGTGGGACAAGTACGGAAGCAGTGGGAAACCAGTGGGAAACCAGGGCATAGGCGTTACTGCCAGCTGATCTAGCCCGAAGTGCTCGCCTAGGATATGCAAGGTAGTTTACTCTTTGCTGTAATTGTATCCTAGTCTCAGTATTTTGACATGTTCCTAGTTGTTTTGGCAGCTCTCCCGCCGTAAAATATGGTTTGCTAATATACACAAAATCTGGTTTGTATCTATTTGTTTTGTCTTGAATTCATTAGGAAATAACGTGGTTTTTCAAGTGAATTTTCCTTTCTAGCTGGGAGTTCCAATTTTGCTGTCAGTTCTGTTGTGTATTTTACACGCATATATATTAGGTAGTAGCAAAGCACACGTTTCTTCAAAATAAATATGCGTTTCTCTTCACGCAGTTCAAACATACAGCTGCTGTCCAGATGGGAGTGCTCTAAAAACACTATGGAAAGGCTGAATTTGACGCTAAATAATCCAATCCTAGCAGGGAAGGCTACCTTAGTTCACATGTCAGTGTTGAAGGCTATTGTTTATACAATCTAATTAAAAAGCCAAGGAAATCTGTGGGCGCAAGACCTTTGGCTTGCAAAGCATTTGCATGTTTTTTAATGATATGTGCGTGCTTATTAATGTTGAAATGAACGGGGTCATTCAGCTGCTGCTGTTTCAGCTTGAAGGATGCACTGGCTTGGCTGGAGCACTGAGCCCTTGACAGAGCCCTTGCTTTGCAGCACTTGCCACACAAACAGGTCCCTGCTTTCTTGTCTTGTCCCTCAGTTTTCATCTACACACGCACATAAAGAAATGTGGTTTTGAGGATTTCCAACTGTATGCTTTTACTAAAACTATGTGGGTTTTGACCGTGATTCTTAAAATCAGTAGCTTCATACTGAACTAAAGCTATTAAGTATTAGCTGAGCATTAAAATGTATCTTTTCTTCTAGCCTGAAACTTTTGAGCATCTTTTCATCAAGCACCGGGAAGCGCTGTCATTTGAGCCTCTTCTTCTGGAACCAGAAATAGTGCTGGAAGACATCAGTGTGACTAAAGCGTTGAAAAAAGAAGACGCGCAAGATTTTTTAGTGATTGATTCCATGTTTACAAAAATTCAAGACTCTGAATGTGACTCTGCTTGCTCTAGCAGCCATTTCAACAGCAGCACCTTCTCCGAGAGCTCCCACGATGACCAAATCAGCAGAGAAATGACAAGGCAGTCCGATATTAAATATGCTATGCTTATCAGTAATTCCAGATCAAGTGGGCTTTACGAACAGAAACTGAATCTACGAAGTTTATTTGACAGCTGCTTCCCAGCTGAGGATCCCTCAGTTACAGGTGCCTTCTCGAGCAGCTCTTGGGAGGTGGGAAACGGGGCGTTCCTCGTATTACCCGATCCGCCTGGGAAGACTCTTTCCCTTTCCCTTATTTCCTCAGAGGGATTCTCAGAGCCTTCAGATCAGGATGATACTTTCATAGATGGGGACAGTTCTGAGCAGAGCCTGTGTTACCTCGGGATAACATCAGTGGGAAAAAGAGAAAATGATGTTTTTTTAACAGAAAGTTCCGGGGTGATGTGTCAGTTGCATACAACCCATCTACTCCAAGATGTGGGGTTTCTTCAGCGTACGCCTCCTAATTTAAATGCCTTTATCCAAAGTAGCCTTAAGTATAAAGCCATTGTGCCCTACATGCCGCAGTTTCAGATGACCGCTACCAAGGTGCAAGAGACCACAGAGAAGAACTCTTAAGTTGTCACACCATAATTTGATACTCTTAATGTTTGGGTTTTTTTGTTGTCGAGATGTTCCCCTCTTTTTCCCTCTCCTGACTTCTTTCAGGAGATCTCCTGTTTTGAAGCTGGGTAACGGGTTCTGTATTTGAGTGCCAGGATTTCAGTAGGAAGAAATTGTATTTATTGACCTAATTTTCAAATGTGAGGCCTTCTGTTAGAGATTTGATCGCTGCCAAATTACCTGTTGTTGGTGCTTGTTAGTGTGTGTCTGAGCACTCTGTGAAGAACTGCACTTGGAGTTGGACTCGGTGCCATAGGTGTTGAGGCAAGAGGATGGGATGTAATCCAGATGCTGTCTCTGCCAACGTGTGATCATAGAATGGTTCCGGTTGGAAGGGATCTTAAAGTTCCACTGGGCAGGGACACCTCCCACCAGCCCAGGTTGCTCCAAGCCCCCTCCAACCTGCCCTTGAACCCCTCCAGGGATGGGGCAGCCACAGCTTCTCTGGGCAACCTGGGCCAGGCTCTGTGCTGTGGTCTGTCCCCAGGGCAGAGCCCTCCACAGGTTTGTAAGCCCTCTGTAGCCACAGCTGGCTACCACGAACCTACACGGCCACCACATCGCAGCACCTTCCAGTGGGGACAAGAGACTCTTCCTCCAGCTGGAGAGAGGGGGAGGAGTCGGGGCTTTTGCAAGGCCTTGCCATGGAGATTCCCAAATGCTCCTTAAGGGCTGGGAAGGATTCTATCAACACCCCCCAGATAAGCACAACTCCTTCTTTGTGCATTTGCTAAATTGTCCCTTTGCAGTCCCAATGTGGCTTTTCCCAGTTTATTGTTGTCAGACACGACCATGTTTTCCACAGGGGTGAGCGCAGCGCGTCTGGCACTACAGACCCGCACGCACCTTTCTTCTCTCTGCTCAGGAGTAAAGTATTTCTTCAAACACATCAGCAAAGTGGGTGTTTAAAGAGCTCGTTCTTGTTTTAGGGTTTGCTTGGAGACCCCAAGGGCGAGACAGAAAGGAGTGACCTAATATATGGATTGAAATATGTATGTGTGGTGTTTTGCAGGGGAAAAGCTCAAATGTGTCACTTCAGTGAGAATTATTTGGGACACTGAGTGCTGCAGACCAAATCGACCTGGATGCGGCGCAGCCCCTGGATGCTCAGGCTGCCAGGTTACAGCGCATCCGTGTCCACTTGGACTGGTGGTACATGGATGCACGGTACAAATACCAAATATATTTGTTAGGCTCTTTTCCCACAAAATCCTGATGTATTTATTGTATTTATCTGGGTTAAACTGAGCCTGTGAATACACAGATGGCCTGGGTGGAAAAGCAGTCAGAAGGCTGCGTTTCAGGTGGTGAAAGGGAGGCCCTGAGCAATGACAATGGTGAATGTAGCTGCTGTTCTGGGATCTCTTTGATTAAAAAAAAACGTAAACGGAAAATATTCATCAGTAGCATCAAAGAGGTGTAAGAGAAATTGTGAGGTCAGTGACATGCTGAGCAGGGTATGAAACACTCCCCGAAGGAGTGACTGTTCCAGTAGCTAAAGGTTTATCTTGCTGCAAGAAGAGGGAGAGAATCTAAATTCTGCTGGCCTGGGTAAAATTATGTACTTGGACATCAAACCTCCACATTTTTGTTGTTGGGAGTGAGATTCTAGTACAAATGGTACTGATGTTAAACTCACATCTCTTCCAAAGCCTCTCCTAAGAGCCCCCAGTAGAAAAAGCAGTAATTTCATCCAAGGATCCTTTATTTTTGTTATTTGGTGAGCTCAGCCATCTCTAGGGGCTTGGAAGAGTTGATTTGTCTTCACGAGCCTGGCTCTGCTCAGCTGAAAAACCTGAGATTGGAGGAAAATTACATCTTACATCTCAACCACATTTTCTGGGATAAGCAGGTAAAGAAAACCACAGTTATTTGCAAGCCAAATATATTTTTTTCTACTTCATAGTTAGTAAATATTTTTGTATATGTGCCTTTTCAAAGAACTATTTTGAGGAGCTCAGACAGATTAATATATTGTATATTCCAAAGCTAAATTTATGTAAAATTTAGGTAATTAAAAGGGCAAAACCCAGCAATGATAGTAGATGGTAGGAGAGGTGTGGAAAAAATATGTTATAGATTAGAAATCCTGTGGAGCAAAAGGGACCAAAGAAAGTATTTATCCGCACTTTGAATTTAAAACAAGCTTTACCAAAAAAAAACCCCACTGCTTTTTTTCTCAGTCCAGCTGCCAACCTGGCTCTTGCTGGGTCTCTCTGTTTCTGATGTTGAAAATGACACAAATCTAATGTACTTGTTTCAGAAATACTATGTGTGGTGGGAGGAATTAAAACTTGTTTTCTGTAAGTGTCCAAAATTCCTTGTCCCTTCAAAATGGGATTGAAGGCTGCAGAGACAGACCTGAAGTCTTAAAAATGTACCTGTGGAGCTCCAGGAGTAAAGCTGTGATTAACGCCCCGGTGGATGCTCAACTTGGAATTCATCTGAAAAAAAGAAATTCACTCCTGCCCGTGCATGAACTCAACGTGGCACAACCTCCAGGTCCCCCAGGATTCTCCCTCTCCTGATGGTGTGTCCCCCAAGTCCAACATCTCCTGAAGGCCTCCTGGCTCCTGGTGAGACAGCGATGGGCAGGTACCGTGCTGAGCAAAGGCATTTCCGAAGGTAATTCTGGAGGGTTTTTTTCCCTGTGGAAGTCATAGAATCACAAAATGGTTTGGGTGGAAGGGACCTTAAAGCCCACCCAGCGCCACCCCCTGCCCTGGGCAGGGACACCTCCCACCA
>JAOQGH010000004.1:32256241-32286165 GCA_025769975.1 Gallinago jamesoni
CCCTCACACCAAACAAGTTCTTCCCCACATCTCAGCTCCATCTCCCCTCTTGCAGGGTCAAACCCTTCCCCCTCCTCTGGGGCTCCCCTCCCTCATCCAGAGTCCCTCCCCAGCTTTCCTGGAGCCCCCCTTTAGGGACTGGAAGGAGCTTCTAACGTCTCCCTGGAGCCTTCACTTCTCCGGGCTGAAGAACCCCAACTGCCTCAGCCTGATCCCAGTCTGTGGACTGGCTTCACCTCAGGCTTGTCTCATCCCTGTGGACCTGTCCAGCAGTCACTGGGATGTGTCTTCCCCAGTTACTGTCATGGGACCTGATCCAGCCAGAGTTGGAAATCTGCCTGGAGGAATGGTGAGGTAAGTGAGGTCCATGTTAGAAAAAAGCAGGCACTAAATCTCATAAAATGCAATAGCTGGGGCTTTTTTTAGATCACTTAAAATAATTTTCTCCTAAGCAGCCGTAAGGACATGGTATGCAGAATAGATTAATTGGATGAACATATATCCCAGTTTGGGTTGCTGATTTGCAGACATCCTGCCAGAAGAACCACTGCTGAATGGAGTAATGGAATAATGGAGGTGGGAAGGGACCTCTGGAGATCATCTAGTCCAACCCTCTGCTCAAAGCAGGGCCAGACAGGCTGGGCTGCCCCGGACTGTGTCTGGTTGGGTTATGGTAGATGAACAAGTTTAAGGTGTTCATTTGCAAAATAATTATTTTCCTCTATGGAGAATGGGAAGAGAAAGGCCCATGGGGAGAATGGGTTGAAACTTCATTGAAATTAGTAGTTGTAACTATCTGTTGAGGATAAATGATCTTAAACCTGTGTTTCGTACTAGTGTTGAGCCTTTAATATTCGTTTAAAGTAAACCTATTTTCCTATTCCCTGTAAAATGTTAATTTTTAATTAAATTAAGTGTCTGGATTACTGACACCTTATGAAATCAAACATTTCCCAACAGATGAAGAGTGCTTTAATATCAGCACTTAATTTCTTCTATCTGTCACATGCATTACTCGTGATCTGATCGGTTTATTAAATGGAACTTTAGCTGGTTCCTTCATAAAATACAAGGACCTTCCAGCCTGAGCTGTTATGCAAGACACGAGCTGAAAAATATTGTTAGTGGCTATTTTTTCCACAGGATTTCATCAACATCTAACCAACAGACCACCCCTCCCTCCCACAGTTTTATAAACTGGGCTGGATGCGTCGACGCTTGGGTTTTCGGCTGCCAGCCGGCGAGTCCTCCCCGCGAGGACTGGGATTACTCACCAGCAGGTTTCTCTGCAAGTGGCAGCTGTGACCCCGACCACCGCTTCCCACCGTGAACCCTCCCGGGGATGTAGAGGTTCAGAAAAGGCTCGGTCGTATGAATCAGCTCCGGGTCTGACAGCCTTGTCAATTAATACCGGGCGGCTGAGGGGGAGGAAGAGGAATGAGGAGCATAATCAGTACACAAGGAAGAAGGCTGGGGAGAAGCTGCAGCCCACTACCTGAGGGACAGAAGCTTCTTCCTTTCTCAATATTTTGCCTGAAAGGAAGAGCCTTGTCCTGTCCTACCAGCTAAAACCCCCTCCCTCGGGGGCAGGGGTTGAGGGGCTCCCTTTTGGGGCTGGTATGAAAGGTGTAGAACCCTGAACTGCATCAATGAGAACATCCAGCTTTTCCAAAATGGCACAAAATAATCCACCTTCCTGCTGATATATTTTTCTGCTCTTACTCTGTTTTGCAGGACATACAGCATCTGTGACGATGCCCCAGGGCTAAGAATTCTCCCGATTCCCAGCCTAGAGCCCAGTCCCAGGGAAAAAGGGGAGTCTGAGCCATAGCCTCACATCCCAAGAAGTGCTGCAGTGTCACTTCTGCACTGAAATGCTGTTGTCTTTAACCCAAACATTCTGCTTTTCAAACTCACTTCAGAAAGAGAAATCATTCGTGCAGTTATCCTCATCAGCTTTGGGACACGACAGAACCTTTCGTGCCACCGCCGCTTCCCAAATCCTGACATCCCGGCCGCTGGAAGCTGCACCCACTGCTGCTTTGTCAATGAGAAATTCCGGCTTTGCTTCAGGGGCTGCAGAGAAATAGGCTGCGTTTCAAAAACTACCCCGCATTTTAGAAGATTATAAAATCAATAAAAGGAGCCTCGGCGGGTTAGTGAGCTACTGCCCTTTTCACGGGGAAAGCCAGACCATCTTTTCCAGGGAAGCTGGTGGAGGCTGCCTGGATTGCTGTGTTTATCTGTTTACATGCACGCTTTGGGAATCAATCGCGCTCCCATAAGCAGTCAGAGAGAAAAGACTTATTAGCAGCCTCCCAAATGAACTTTTGAAGGGCTCGGAAGCGCATCCTTCTCAGCACAGCGAGCTGTTTCGTGCCTTTCTCACAAATAGGTTTCTAATAATACTACAAGGAAGATAAGCAGGGATGAAGCGCCTGCCCTGCACCTTGTCCCTCTTTGCTCAGCTCGTAAAAGGAAAAGCGACAATTATCCTATTTTTGGTATCAAACGGGGAGGGTAAATTTCATTGCCCGACCAGGGCAGCACAGACAACATCTGTTATACCCCATTTAACTCCCCTCTATTTGATATATATGAGCTTCTTCAGCTATTTCAGCTGCAGCAAAGGACAGAGATGGGAGCACAAACATTCATTCATTCTGCCCAATTAATTAATTCATTGATCTCTTACAGTATTGAGGGTATTCGTTTCCTTCCCCCATTTCCATACTGTCCTATTAATCTCCTAACAGTCTGCAGCCTCCTATCAATTTTCACCTGAATTCCTTTATCTGGTACCCAGGCCTTTGTGGGAGAGGAGAGGAGATGACAAAGCCATTTGAACTGAGGGCACGGAGGAAAGAAGACGATTGTGCGGGGAGATACTGGCTGTACCAGGAAACCTCCTCCTCATCCTCTCTGAAGAGAGACATGAACAAACCCAGAAGATTGCACAAAATATCTGCTTCTCAGTGGAAGTTCTGGGGTGGCGCTGCTGACTGGGGGAGCAGTGGGGGGTGTAGGAACCTCAGGAACCAGGAGACCTTTCTGCCAGGGATGTCCTTCACGGTGCCACATTAACCAGTTATCCAGCAAAGAAGAGACAGGGGAGGGATGTAATTTCACCTTAGAGACAGCAAAATTTTCCCTTTTCTCTAGGCAGGGGAGTAAGGCTGTGTTCCCCTTCGCTTCCCCTTATTTTTAGCATCGCTAATATCAGCCGTCCTCATTCAAAACACATTTGCTTTTACTCCCTCTCTATTTTAATAGGAAACATATCTTCTTTTTACTGTTTTGACAGTACGTCACTGAAGCCATTTATTCTACTCTGTACAAGCTCTCCTACCACATTTATCGCCACAGTATCTGAGTGCATTAAGCAAAATGACTAACATCTGCCAGGTTATTTTTTTCTCTTGGTCTCCTCAGGAAAAAAAAAGGATGCAACAGTGTCCTATTTTGGTAAGAGGGACTTTTTCCCCATTCTCTTTTACATATACACTGCTCTGGTTTTTTCGTAGTAGAGAAAGCAAAGCCCAAGAAATGTACCTTTCAATAATTGGCCACAAGTTTATTAATGATGTTTACTTCTTAGAATCATAGAATTGTCCAGGTTGGAAGGGACCTTTAAGATCATCAAGTCCAACCTCACTCTGATAAAAAAAAAAAAAACATCACTAACCCATGTCTCTGAGCACTATGTCAACCCATCTTTTGAATCCCTCCAGGGATGGTGCCTCAACCACTGCCCTGGGCAGCCCATTCCAAGGCTTAATAGCCCTCTCAGCGTAAACATTTTTCCTAATATCTAATCTGAACCTCCCCTGGCGCAACTCGAGGCCGTTTCCTCTTGTCCTTCCTTCTTGCTTCATTTCATATCCTCAGATTTGATCCTGAGACAGTTCTACATTCTGGTGACAAAGCCATACTGTCCCTTCAGCAACCAGCAGTAGGGAAGACATCAGCAATTCTCTTCATCCTCCTGGGTAGCCTTTTGGCTAGGGTGGGCTTGCAGCACGGAAGATAAGGAAGGTGAGGACCCTGCACTTGATTTTGTTTTATGGGGAACTTGAGTCCGGGGTGGTTGGTGGTGCTGCTGAAGTGATGTTCTGCAATGTCCTGTGTCCTCGCTGGAGTTTGTGAAGTGCTGTGAGCTTCCTTCTCAGCTGCATCACACTCCTGTAGCTCAACCAACAGGTGACAAAGGCACGAATAATTGCAGCCAAGTCATACACCAGGTTGGGATGGGAATGGTAAGAAGTCACCAGGAGATGATGAAAAACATTACTCAGACCAGTGAGAACTCGGTGTTAATGCTGGATCCCAAACCACTCCCCAGTGACTGCCTGAAGTGACCACTTGTGCACCACCTCCACGCTGTTGGCATTTCAGTGTTTCAGATGTCTGGCCCCTGACTGGGATGGGACCTTGTAAGTGAAAGGTCCAGCGGTGGAGGGACACGGTCCCCCTGCTGTGAAATAGATTGTCCCCCTTCAGAAAGCGTTCAGCACCTCGTAGTGTATCACCCTGCAGTTCCTGGAAGGAAGGCAGTGGGTCAAAAGTTTAGGCATGAAGCGACTCTGGAGAATGAGAACAGATGCCTCCCTCCTACCTACTGGGAGGAAGAGACCAATTCATCACCGCAGTAAAACCCTTCCATCCCCGCGCCTTGGCTTGGATTTGTGCTGAGCTGTGACTATCAGCTTTGGAGAGATGGACTCGGAGGTGGCCTTTGGCAGTTTCCCTGGGGGCTCTCACAGGAACGGGGAGGTTTGGCTGTGAAGAGGTGACCTGAGGTGCCACGAGTGGGAATCTTCAGGATTTGCCTGACTCCTGTGTGAGCGTTAAATAGAGGTCTGTGAGGAAGGACAACGGATGGTACAGCACTGGGCGGTGTAAGTCCACAAGGCTGGCAGGGTATCAGTCAGATTTATGGGTATTAAGTCCTTTAGGAGGTTTAGAGCTTCTTGAAAATGAAAAATTTGTGCTCATGAATGGTATTTGGTAAACATTAGCACAGCAGCCTAAGAACAAGAAGCTTCACAGCTTTCAGTATTCAGCTCTGGCGCGGAGTTTGAGCGCTGGGGGTCGGAGGAATATCTTAATGCCAGGGACGACTCCTTGGAGCCGACTTGGCAGACTCAGCGGAGGGAGATAAGAATAACCCAGCCCGTGATACCATCGCAGCGTGAGCTCAAAGGAGTTTCTTAATTTCATCCGCCCTCTATCAGCCTCTGCTATCAGTATTCAAGTTTCCAGCAGGACGTCAGAGAGCAGTGAAGAGAGGAGGATCATTTGAGCCCGCTGCTGTAAGAGAAGATGTGGCGGTAACAACCAGGTCCTCCTCCCATCAGGGTGAAGCACTGCTGTCTATTAGGCTTTGGAACTTCGTCAGCGCTCGTGAATCGTCGACTGAATCAGGATTACTGATATTTCTTGTTGCCAGGGAGTTAAAAGATAGGATGTGCTGCCTGGAGGCTGTGGGGGACTAAGAGCAAGATCTCAATTTCCCCGGCATTGTAGTCTAGGAGATAAGGGTTTCTTTCAGCCGTTTTGAGAATTTTGTGTCCTGCCATAACTTATGTACGTTCAGTGCTTGCAGTGAAGAAACAACTCTCCTAAACTCTCCCTACTCAACAATAGAGGACTTGCCTGACCCAAAACCGCAGAGATTAAAGCCAAAATCTAGGGAAAGGTGGCTGAACCCGATCTTGCTCTAAGTTTCACCCTCCTGCACATCAGACCCTCCATCAGGTTTCTTTCATGACTCTCCAACCGCAGCAGCACACGGGCTGGAGCGGGGAGAAATCATCTTGCTTTTTACTCACTGTTCCTGCACGCTATGGAAATGCTAAAAATGCAACCCAAATGTTGGAAAAGGTCTTGGCATGTTTCGAGGGGCCTAGAAAACAAATTGTAAAAATGTTTGAAGCGGGAAGAAAACGCCACGTATAATGAATTTGAAGAGTTTGATCTACTTGGACTATCAAAAAGTGGATTAAGCAGTGACTTGAGCCTGTAAAAATGCTGTAAATTTTGGGGTTAGCACGGGAGGGTGTGAGAACCACCGTTTGAAAGCTGAACTCGGACAAGTTCAGATCGGAGGGTCAAGTACGTATTTTGTTGTTGTCACTGAGCAACCAGAGGAGCAAGCTATTTAGCGGTGACTTCTCCGTCACCTATCTTCTGACCCAGGCCGGGTGACTTCGGGAGATAAGAGCCAGTCAAGTACACAACACCCAGCGGGAGGGAACTGGTGGAATGTAACAACCTATGAAGTACAGAAGGGCAGACCAGAGCTCCCATTTCTGCCAAAACTCAGCTGAAGTCCCTGTTGCCCCAGCCTCCGGTCACTTGGTTTTGTGTGAGACAAGAGAGTCCTGCTCCTGTGACCAAACATAAGGATCCTCGGTTCCACATCCTACCACCACATGGGAAGAGCTGTCTGATATAGTGGTGCAAACTTTCCTTTTTGGGGACTTTAGACTGATAGGCTCCTAAATGCCTAATAGTGGTATTTTAATGACATTTTCTCTGTCAATATCACCTCCAGATGAGGTGGTAAGTTATAATGGTGCAAAACACTCCAGAGAAATCACGTCCAGTTGCTTTTTCTGGCAGTACAGGATCATGTGCTTCCATCATTCATGGAAGTTGCCCTTCTCTTGTAGCAACATGAAATAATGAAGGAAATGCAGCACATACCCCATATCATCATTTGAATTACCACTGTGAGCAGTCTGACACTTCTTTTTTACATTATGCAGAAATAAATTTGCCCTTATTTTGGGGGGGGGGAGGGGAGAACTAAACTTTTGTTGATGCTAAAAAGTGACTTCTGTATAGTCCAGAAATCAAGCAGTTACTCACTCTTTGCTTTACCACAACGTAACTGAAGAGCTATACAGGCAACCTCTTTTTTCCTCTTGATGATGATGTGGTACAAGACTTCCATTCAATATTGTTCTTTTACTCTGCACTGCATAAAGACCGGTTTATCAAGATCTGGTATGGCCTGTATTGGGGGCTGTGGGACACTGGGCTATGGGATGGTGCTTGAGCAAGGGCTACAACACTGCAGCCTTCTGTTCGCTTTTCCGAGGCTGTGGTCATTAATCCCTGGAAAAAATCAAGGGCCTGTGTGCCATCCACAAATAGCGAGTTTAACTCTTTAATTCAAAAGGTTTTATAATGAATACATTCGGGTTTTGTATTCTGGATTCTGAGGTTTGGAGAGTTGGAGCGGGTTCTTTAAGCCTTTTCAGTGCTGCTCCTCGACCGTGAAGACTAGAAACTTCCTCTTTTAAAATGGGAACCAAGTTCTTCACATCTTCACTCCAGAAACTTGGCCTTTGATAAAGACATCAAACACCCAAAGAACTTGCATCGCTGGTAGGATCAAACAGAAGTTCCTACTGTAACGAAACCATGTCAAATGGGTTATCCTTATTTCCTGCATCATGGGGACTTGGGGTGGTGACTTCAGCGACTTCAGCACACAGATATGAGACGTTCTGAGGTTGGTTGTTAGCTTTAAGGTAAGAGGCTGCTTGTTTGCCAGCCTGGCCAGGCTGTGCTGGGGTGGGCTTTCCATGGGTGCACAGTGGCGGGTACCTCCCAGGGGCTGTGTGGTGCCTCTGCCATGGCTGTGCCAGGATGGCTTTCCATGGATGTACCATGATGTTCCTACCAGAGGATGTGTGGTACCTCTGCCACATCTATGTGGGGATGGCTGTGCCGGGATGGCTTTCCATGGATGTACCATGGTGTTCCTACCAGGGGCTCTGTGGTGCCTCTGCCATGTCTATGCCAGGATGGCTTTCCATGGATGTACCATGGTGTCCTACCAGGGGCTGTGTGGTGCCTCTGCCATGTTTATGCCAGGATGGCTTTCCATGGATGTACCATGGTGTTCCTACCAGGGGACGTGTGGTGCCTCTGCCACGGCTGTGCCAGGGTGTCCCGTGCTCCATTCCTTTGGCGGCCGGGTGCTGAGGGCGATGTCCCTGAAGGCAGGTCCCCAACGCGCCATGAGCTGCCTCCTCTCCCGCTCTGCCCCTACGGACACAACGCTAAAACACTCTTCTGCTTTATTCCAGGGCAATTTCCCACACATCTTCCCTCAAAACTCACCTTTCCCCAGCTGGGCTGTTGGCCAAACCCGGCCAGCGAGGCCCGACGGGTGCTCGCCTCTGGCTGAGGGAAGGGGGGACGGACGGCTCCCGCGGCGGGGGCTACAGAGCCCGGGCTCCCCGCACAGGGCCGGGCCGAGGGCTCCGGAGGGGCCCCCCGCTCCCGCCGCCCTCCTCACAGCGGCCGCCGCGGGTCCGCTGAGGCCGCAGCCCCCGCCCCGCCGCCTCACGGCCCGGCCGCCGCCGCCGCCGCTTCCCCTCAGGCCGCCCCCGCCCAGCGGGCGGGAAGAGGGGCGCTGAGGCGAGCCCGCCCCGCGCCCACAGGGGAAGACGGCGCCGCTCCCGCCCGGCAGCGCCGGGAAGAGAAGAAGGGAGCGGAGCGGGAAGCAGCCCGAGCCCGGCGCAGCCCTGGCAGGTGGTGGCCCCGATAGCTCCGCCGCGCTAAGCCGCCGCCGCCCGCTCGCTCGCTCGCCCCCCGCTGCCATTGCCGGGCGCCGGCTGGGGAGAGCCGGCGGAGCCATGGAGCTCTGAGGAGCGGCGGCTGAAGGTGGTGGTGGGGGGACCGGCGGCGCGGCGGGGAGAGGAACACAGCCCCCCCGGAGGCTGCCGGAGAAGGTAAGCGCTTCCCCGGCTCCCTGCCCGCCGCTCCGGGCCGGGGCGGCAGCGGCGCTGGGCTCCCGGCCGCCGCTCGCCTCCCCCCCGCGGCCGCCGCCCGGGGCCGGGTCTCTGTCAGCGCCCCCTCCCCACACACACACACCCCCCGGGATGGAGGGACCCCCCGGGGGCCCGTTATGGGCCCTGCTCCCGGGGGTCGGGGCGGCGGGGGGTCCCGGGGGGCGGCCGGGGCCGGGCGGGTTTCCTCGGCACCGCCACCTGCGCGCAGCAGGTTGGATGGAGGGAAACATCGCCCTCGCTTGTGGGTTGTTTCGGGGGTTTCGGTAAGTTTTGTCGTAGCGAGTCACATGGCAATAAGAACCGATAGTTTGGTGAAAAAAAAAAAAAAAGGTGTTTTTTTTTATTTGTTTGTGGGGTTTTGTTTTTATTTTGTTTGGTTGTTTTGCTTTTCCAAAGAGGAAAGATGTACTTTAATTGTTGTTTTTTTTAAAAAATAATTTTCTTCCATCTTCCATTTTCCCCACATTTCTGCCAGAATTACCCATTTTAGTTTAGCCCAGCTCAGGCTGTCTTGTGGCAGCATCACCAGCACCACGTCCCGCGGCCGTGGGCTGGGGGGACACGATGCCACCTCTAAAGGGGGTCTGCCCTCGGCTGGACCCTCCAGCCTGATCCACAGCCTTGGGTCCTCATCACGTCTTGTCGGGTCAGGCCCTCCCAACATGAATTTCTCTGTGGCGTTTGCTCTTCCAGGCTTCACAGCGATGCCTGGTGTTCACCAGCACGTGGTTTGAGTCAGTTTGGTGGGTTGTTTTTTAATTCTGATTCTCCTTCTCTCCCTCGGGCGCCTGGTGGGAATTTGGAATTTTGAGAGGAGCTGGAAGTTGGGTGTTTCCTCTGTGGAGCTCCCCAGGGCAGGAGAGCGGAGAGGGATGCTCCCTTCACCTCCTTGGATGAAGGTTGAGGAGCAATAAATCATCTCTGATTGACAACAAGCTATTTATCCGAGGTCTCTCGGGGTGGAACGTAAGTCAGGAGTTGTTTTGGGTGGTGCTCAGCGTCTGCTGCAGTAGAAGATATCCCAAGAGATCAGCAAGGAGAGAATTCCTGGTAGATTTGTAAGTTATCTTAACAACAGAATTAGTACATTGCTTTTTATTCTTTTCCTCCAAAATTCTGATGTGCAGACGAAGCAGCAGTGAATAAGCTGAATAATTGCATTTGCATGTTTTAAATCCAATGAAACAGAGAAGTTTTTGTGCCCCCTGGAGAGGGACACTCCTGTGCTGTGTCCCTCACTGTCAGCTTCAGAGATGGTGACCAGATTGCAAACAAATCTCTTGATTTAGAAATCACCTAGAACCTAAAGCTCTTTAGTACAAAGGGTGCTTTTCTAGTACACTGTTCCGTTTACTGGCTGCACATTGCATGTTATTCATACTAATTATCTCTTTCTCTTGTCACCTAATCTATTTTAGTACGTTGCCATGTGCCTGCTCAGGTACTCCAGGTGCACCTAGATCTTACTTTATTCTCATCTTTGGACATTTTGGATTCCAGTAAACCATTTTTACTGTCATGCTAAAAGAGGATCCTGAAGTAAAATACAAGGTTCAGCCTTGTTGGCTGCTTCTTCCAAAC
Source organism: Gallinago jamesoni (assembly GCA_025769975.1). NCBI lineage: Eukaryota > Metazoa > Chordata > Aves > Charadriiformes > Scolopacidae > Gallinago > Gallinago jamesoni. Next base: position 32,266,633 of record JAOQGH010000004.1, read on the forward strand.
CCATATTCACTTTGAATTTGCATCCAGGTGCAAAAATTCAAGGAATGTCTTCTCTGTGACGTGGAGATAGCAAGTCCTGATCCCAGGCTCTTTTGATGTTTGTGGGTAGGACCCTTTTCTCAATTTCTGGCAGTAAATAAGGTGCTGCCTTCTGCAAATAGAGCCTCTCCTCTTTGTAATTAGGTTGCAAAAAACTCCTCATTGGTCTCTGTGCCTTCTGGTTACTGCAGTTTCCTCCTTTGCAGTTACTTTGGTACCGGGATGAGCCTCTGTATATTTGATGAAAATCTCACTGGCCAGATTTTGTGTCCCAGACCTTCCCTAGCCACCCCTGTCCTTACTTCCCAGCTCTTCCTACCTCTCGTGGAGGCTTCTCCTTCTTCACCATTCAGATCCTTACTCAAGGGTCCAACTTCTCTACCGGGAAACTTAGAACAGATTAATTTACTGATCGTCTTTGTGAACAGTAGTTAGTTGTTTAAAAAGTCATTACATTCCACTACCTTGAATTTCCATATTTGAAATGGATAGCTATGGGTAGATTTGTAAAATCCTTCCTAAATTTTAAACACTGACAAGTTGGGATGATTTGTTTTACCCAAACAACCCTAGCCCAGAGTAATCCAAGCTGTCCCAGTATAGATGTGGGTAGTTCTTATGTATTGAGAAATGTATAGTTCTTATGTATTGAGAAAAATAGAGACAAAATGGCCTGTAGAAACACCTTTACGTGTTTAAATTAGATGCCCATTATGCAGAAAATAAAGCATGTAAGTCTTTACGCTAGTTCCATCAGTAAATGAAATTGTACAATTATGGCAGTGCGATAAATATAGCCTTAGCAGATGGAAAAAAAAATATTAGAAAGGCGTAGAACGAATGACGATGGGAAAGAACTCCCCTAAACTTGGAGGCTGTTGCAAACAAATGTGTGTCTGCATGCATTAAGTATTGCTTCTAAAGCAAAAGGATATTAATCTGATGTTATTACTCGTGCTCTGTTTTGTAGTTTTTTTCCCCCTGTATTTCTCTTAGTTTAGAGAATTAAAATAATTTGTCAGCTTCACTTTCGCATTCTTGCTGCTGCAATGTTTTGGTTTCAGGCAATGCAGAGGAATGGTTATTTAGCTGGTTTAGGTAAAACATTGTGGCTGAATTTCTTTAATTATGAAAATATTTTTTCAGCTTGAAAGTCTTGTCATTGGTGATATCACATTGCTTGCTGAAAACATACACGAAAGGTCTGTTTCTCTTTTTGCTTAGTGCCATTCTGTGAGTGTAAAATACCACTGGTTCTGGTTGTCTGGAAGCCCTTTGTGCCGTGACATCTCAAGGAGTTTAAGAGTATATCCCTTATTCAGGTTAACACATTGGAGACACCGTGATGAACGGTACAGACAAAGTAAGTTAAGAACCTTTTTCCCGATCATACAAAATAATATCAAGTAGACATGCAGCGAAATTAAAAAATTCAAGACTATTAAATTATTATTTTTTTTATTAGATGTGTAAATAGACCGAGGGACTATTTGCTGGGGCGTCCTTGGTGCACAGATCTTGGCTAGATCCAATATAATTTCTCTAAATCACAGAAGTATCCAGAAGTATGTAAAACTGTGCAAATACTAAAAAAGACAATTTTGGAGAGCGGTAGAAAAGATGTAAATGTTTATCCTTCATAGCTTAAGCCAGTCAGTCTCTGGGAAATAAGGCTTGGAGGAAACTTTCTAGGAGAGCAGATTATTCTGTGTCTGCCTACAGTGGAATTTCTTGCACTTTCTGCTGAAGCATCTGGCGTTACTGTCAGTGATGAGAAAATAGATTAGTGGATGACGATGGATTAGATCTGTGGCTATTCAGATGCTTAAAAAGTGTAATTCTGTAAGTGCATGCGCGCACTCCGGGTTTGGCACTTTCTCAGGTTTGTGCACTTAACAAAACACTTTGTTTATTTTATTAATAAGTAAGGGGAGGAAGATCCAAAAAATTCCCCTGGGGTTGTCTTTACTTCTCCCTTCTCCTTCTGTCTGTGTGGGTTTTGTGAGATTTATTTTTTTTTCCCCTCCCTCCCCTCCATCCATCTCTCTTTCCTGAATGTTCTCTCCTTTTGGAAACCAAGCCAAGAGTGTTATATATATTTTTGCCAGTGGGGATTGAGGAGGCAAGAAAAACCAAAAGCTCTGTCATGGGCTGGGTAGTGCTCTGTGCACGTGGTGGCGTTTGACTGCGTCCTTCAACCTATGCCTTCTCTTCCACCAGCAGGAGGGGAGATGCCCCATTATGGGGGGAGATGTTACCAGGTTTGGGTCAGACACTGATAATATGTCTCCGTGAGGACAACCAGGGTTGCGTGTTGGTGGGGCAGCCACGAAACCAGGATATGACAAACCGAGACATAGGATCTGGAGGCATCGGTGCAGGTTCAGAGCCTGGAAGAAGTAAGGACGATCTTGGTGGTCCTACTGAAAATGTAGGTTAGGAATTGGGACAGCGTAGACCAAAGGTATGATACAGAGCGAGTTATTTTATAGAGAAAAAAAAGATAGCTTGTCTGGGGGTAGAATTATAAAGCTTGGTGCCTTATGGGCTGAACATCTTTACTGTTGAATCGTTACAGAGTTGAGAGACGGGTAAGAGTTGGTGCTAGCACCAACAAATGGATCGTGCCGGGCTGTGGGACGGTGAAATGAGGCTGGGTTGGGTTTGATCTTTTGGCTCAGGATGATGCGGGTGGGTGATAGGGGAGTTACTGTGGGCTTATGTGAAGGTACCGCGGATTCTGGTGGGGTGGAAGTGGCTGGAGAGTTCAGTGCAACGTGGCATAAAAAGCCACTGGGAAAGGGATGAGGTCTGTCATGAGCTGAGGTGTTTTTCTCCACGTGTAGAAATGCTACATGTAGTAGTGGGGCTAAAATTAGTATTAAGGATTGGCAAACTGTGGGTTGATGACTTTTTCTGTAACTCCAAGAAGGGCTCATGCTAACAGAGGGATATGCCTTGAAGGATAAGTCTTGACTAGATGGTGGTTAAAGCCACAGACAGGGCCAGGGGTTGAGTTTCTGAGCTTGGATTTGGAAATGGGAGCAACTAACACACTAAGAGATGTGCTAAATTGTGGTCCTTAAACTGTGGTGGCTGGAGCCAGGTAGGTAGGCGTCTTTTGATGGGCTCTGACGATGAGTAGCCTTCCTGAGCTGGAGCTAAGATCCAGGTTTCCATTAGAACTTGCTATGCTTAGATGTTTCCTGCTGGGCTGTAACACTTGCCAGCAGAATACAGGGACTGGGTTCCTGTCCCAGCAAGTGGAGTCAGCTCTAAGGGGTTTTGAGCCTTAATTCCATGAAGGATTCCATCCAGCCGTGCTGACCCTTTCTTCCCAAGCCATTTGTCCCTTGCCTGGCTGGCTTTAGCCTTAGGGATAAACGTGAATGTTCCTTTCAGAGACCCAAATCACAAGTTTAACTAGAGCCGTCCCACCCCTGTGGGACCTTCACTGTCTTAACATTAACATAGTGTGCCAGTGCCTTTTGTGCCCTGCACCAGAGGTTCCTTCAAACCAGGCCATGGAGACCATCTTGGGGAAGCTAGAGCCCAAGAAGTGTCCTGTCTGGGCATGTACAGAAAGAATGAACTTGATCAAAAAGAGCTGCAACATTCATGAATTTTTGTATCATTGAAGGCTTTAAAACCTTATTACTACTCTTCGGAGGTATTTCCCCCTCTCTTTGCATTCCATTCTCTGGAGATGACCCACCTGCTCTAGTGGGAGGTGTCCCTGCCTGTGGAAAGGGGGATGGAACTTGATGATCTTCAAGGTCCCTTCCAACCTGAACCATTCGATGATTCTATGAAAATGAAAGCACTGAGCTGACTGAGTCTTATAAAGTTTCTTTCTATAATTGAAACACTGGTTAATGCAGAGGACCTTTCCTCCTCAGATGGTTGAAAACATCTGTGACTTCACTGTTGGGTGACCAAGAAATCTTACAGCAGGTCTGTTTTCCTGAGGGCTGTAGGTTAATTCGGTGAAATATCAGTGTTTCAGTGTGTGATGTACTTTATCATATATCTTAAATGGGTTTCTGACAACAGAAAAGCAGTGGAAGCCACCAGGTTCCTTTGCAATGCATCGCAGAGGTTGGATGTTCTCCTTGCTCCTTGGAGCGTTCTGAGTGGTACCTAGAGGAGGATGGAAAACCTCAGCAGTTTTGTGTTATGTGGAAGGTCTAGGCCATGATTCAACGGGAGCGGGAGGATGTGAGCTCTTAGATGACATTTTTGAGCAATACTTTGAAATTCAGTTGCTGAAAAGCACTTCATTTGCAAACAGCTGCCAGTTGAGAACATTAAACCGACCTGACGTAGCTGCTAAACGGTTAACGCGTACTCATTTGCTCCGTAATTATTTGCAGCGCAGCTGATAATACCCTACTTCTGACCTGATTATAAGCCACAGATTTTGCAGGGAGCAGCAGCTATTTGTGGTAAAATGTGAGCCTTCCAAGCCTGAAGCATTAGTGAGCAGCAGCAGAACCAGAATGACTACAGTTAGGACATAACAGGTGGCAATAGGTTGACTGAAAGGGTAACCAAGCAGCAGGTTCTAATATTATTTTTTTTTAATCAAATGCTTTTCAGCTTGCAGAAACTGGGACAGGGATTGCTGGTGTGATGTTTGCAATGAAAGAATTGCTTTGCCCAAGATATTCAAGGCGTCTGTTGTAGAGGAAGGCACAGAGCAGAAGCTCTGTTCTACCAGGAGAGAAGTAGGAAGAGAGAAAAGGGGCAAGAGAGGTCATCTAAAATAAATTCAAGGAAACAATATGGTCTTGAAGTCTACAGAGAGCTGGGAAGTGGCAGGGTGAGGAACATCTAACAAACAGGCTTATGGTACAGCGTGGCTTTGTAAGCCACATTTGGAAGAGAAGTCCTTTCTGCTCTCCTAAACCCAGAAGGAACCTGTTGACCATGTTTTAGAGACAATATTCTGCTGGGATGTTTATGTTTTGTTTACAAAGATACCTCAGGGAAGCTGCAAAAGACAACGAGAGAGGGAGCTTAATGCCAGAATTTTCTCCTCAGTGTTCCTTTAGATGTTTCTCTTTTCTAACAGTGTTTCTAAGCTTGTAAACAAGAAGTTGACCCTTGGCTTTGCTAGAACAGGTAACCATGATATTTTCATTTTTGTTTTTGCCTGGGGTCCTGAGTGAACTCAGGTGCCACTGACATATGTGAGAAACGGTTTCTTCTGGAAACTAATCCAAACAAAGTCTGGGAGTTGCTGGAGTTGCAGCGTTTTCTCGCTGACATGTAGGAATCAGTTTTGGGATGTAAACTATGAAATGTCAAGAAAAAAAGGGGAGAAATTTCCCTTGATGGGGGAGAACCTTCTCTAAACCTTCTTGTTGCTAAACAAAACTTTACATCCCAGTTGTGCAGATCGATGTGCATTGAATGCTTTCTGCCCAAAAGATGGTCACCAGGTGAAAACCCGCTTCAGGGCATTGGTTGAAGGAAGAATACTATGCTCAGATGGAAGAATAAATCTTTGCAATTGATTTTTGTTTCATTCATGCTTTTGTAATTCAGTAAGTGCTTGAGGAAGAGATAGACTGCTTGAATACCACTCAAATAAACAGCACCCAAAAAAAAATCTTCCGAAATTGCCAGAGCGCTTGTTAAATGTGAAAGATAAATCTGGAGCAGAGCTCCTTGCAAGAGGGATACTTTCAAGAGTGCTTATAAATAGTGAAACCAGGAACTTCAGGAAGAGAGGAATCCGAAATGATTAATCCTCAGTAGTAACCATTTCTGAATCTACAAGCCCAAATAAGAAACAGAAAATCATCCAACCTCACAAGAGCTCTCGAGAAGAAAATAAGTATAAAAACATATGGAAACCTTCAGGGTGAAGCTGCTCTGTCTGATGGGATTCTGTTCAGAGAAAATCATGTTCTCAGGCTGTACAGTGTGCTCGGGAATACTAATCATAAATCTCACAGTGCCTGCGTGTGGTGCAAGAGCTAAACCCACTAGAGCCTATTTTGGTCATTCCACTTGAAAAAAAAGGCGTCCGTGTATGACACTCGCAGTCGCCGTAGGCATCAGCTTGGAAAATCATCACTGAAATAGCACAGGATTTCTCCATTTTTCATCTGAGAAGGGCTGGTGGTGTTTGGGGTTCTCAGTAACACTGGCTATTCTTGGGCAGGAGAGAAAGAGCATTTAGAAGCAGGATGTGAAGTGTTATTTTGAGAGCTTGAGAAGCTTCTCTGCTTCTGCCAGAAGAGCCCCTCATCTCACTGGAGAAGACTCTCACGGTATCTAGGGTATATTTTTTGGGGATCCTTAAAAGGCAGCAGGAGGTCTGTCCCATCCTTGAAGGTCCTGGAAGCTTCTCCAGGGAGCCTGGATGGGGAGGTACACTGCGAGGAGAGCAGAGCTGGAGGACCTCCTCACCTGCTAACCCCGAGGAGTTCATGACGGATTCTTGCTCGAGACAACTCCAAAACAGGCACATCATCATTGAGAAGCTCCAGGCAAGTGGTCTACTGCTGTCACAACAAGTAATATTCTGCTGTGATAGGTCTTAGGATACTCTTCCCCACTGTGTTTTCCCAGGTATGCAGGGCTGGGAGAAGTGAATATGCCTCAGCTGTGTTTTTTGGGTCTTTTTTCTTTCTTTTCTCTGTCTCAATTTTGCATTTCCTTTCTAGAATTCATTCAGGAATTTCCATTCTAGACCCTCTTAACTGACTTTCCTCATGAATTATGTATATATGTGACTTACAGACCTTTTGGCTGAAAACCATAAGAGAAAAGCATAATAAGAAAAGCATAAGAGAAATACTTGGCTAAGCAGGATGATTTAGTGATGGGTTTTGTCAGTGTTTGGTTTGTGGTTGGACTCGATGGTCTTAAAGGTCCCTTCCAACCTAGAGGGTTCTGTGATTCTGTGGTTTTTATGAGGCTGGGGATCTTGTCCCATTCTGAGCTTTTCATTTCCTTCCAGCATATGCATCAAGTTCTAGTATCCTGAAATCCCCTGTTTATACTGTTAAAGGTTTGATGTGTTACTTTCCATGTCTCCGGTATTTCCCCTGTTCTGTAGGTGAATTGGGCCTTTGTGCTTTTCCCCCTTTTCCGTGCATTTTTATTAATTTCAGTAATTTTTGGAAGAGCCACAGGACCATTCGTTTTCAAGCTGCTCGTGGGTCACTGATGAATTGAAGACTTTCAGTGCCTTTTCTCAGAAAGGCAGGAACAAGGCAGCGTTCAAATAAAGTCAGGCACAAGAACTATAAAAATAAATACTTGTTTACCTAATGGTTGGTTTTCTTCTGGAGCCTATTGGCATGGTCACAGAAAAACATATATTGTTAAAAAAGGAAAAATAATCAGGTCACAGGCAAGTAGGTAAGTAGAAGGAAGTAGAAAGATACATTCTTTAGCATCTTTGCTTGTTTCTTAATCATATTATATCAGATATTTTGTACAAGAACTAGTCTAGAAGACTGGTAGTCCCTACAAGACTAGTGCTGTTCTGGTGCAAGTCTCCTGGCATGTAACACAGTTATAATGAAATTAATTCCACAATTCAGTTATGTGTAGTAAAAGTTAGGAAGCACTCAGTAGGCAAAAGATAAGGTATTTGTTTAGAGTTGTGTGAAAACAGAGCAGCTTTACAATAAAAATAGTAACTTAGCCCCGAGCAAACTCCTACTGACTTTGTGCACATCAGTAGAAATCTTTGATGAGTTTTTCTAGATTAAATATGGCTTCTCTTCTCTGACCTGAGGTGTTACTGGTGTGGAGCTTGCTTCGTGCTCTTATTACCAGGAGGAATTGAGCTGTGCTGGGTCTTTTTTTGGTGAGTGCGGTTGTTTTATTTATAAAACAAGGAACAAGCAGGAGACGCCTTCCAGACTCCTCTCCATGGAACGGCTTGTGCTTCCACGTGCCTCCTCACCAGCAGAATCGCTCGTGCTCCTCTTTTGCTTCACCTTAGGGTAGTGGTGGTGATGTTCCTCCTGTAGCACTTGGCTTCTCTGAGGCTTCTTTTCTGCGCTGGGGCTGTGAACGCACTGGAGTAAGCATTTCCAACCGGCCCCCAAGAACAGGTCCCCTAATTGATGATGTGATCAGACTGTGATATGGTGTGCTCCCTGGAGGAGTTACTGCTTTTTCCATTTCACTCTGCAGAGATGCTTTAATTGCTTCTCAATTAGGTAGGTCTTGTGGCTGCCTAATGGATCAAAGACCCGCCTACTGGGAGGCACCAGCACTTGCTTTCCAGTATAGCAGTGTAAGACCAGTGAGGGAATGGTGAACTGGAATGGAAGCCTCTGCAGCAGAGCTACAGAGAGCTGTGGATTTGGGAAAACACAAGTTATAAAACCATCTCAAGGTCTCCCTGCTTCTCTCCAGGGCTGTGGCAGTCCCATCTCCAGAAGTTCAGGATGAAAACTCAACACATTTGGTGGTTATTCCCATCATTGTGCCAGAGCACTTCTAATCCAGAGCATGTTCATTCTGTTTCTACATTTGCACCCGTTACTTTGTGGTTGTATAAAACTGATTTTCTTCAAGAAAGCTTATGCTTAGAAAACAAGTCTATTTTGGTCTTCCTTGTTGATATTGGGTCTTCTGGAGCCCACGAGCTGCACCTGGATCAATGTGGTGAAGTGGGTCCTGTGGCACACACAGCTGCTTCACACTAGTTCTTACTTCACACATATACTTTCCTCATTATTTTTTAAAAGTATGGTTACAGTGATAGGTTCTGAAAGGGTACTTGTAGGTGTCTAACAACTCTACTTTATAATCAGAGTAATTAAATTCATACAAATTAGTCGTTTGCAATGAAAAAATAGTTTGCAACCAGCATAAAATTGTTCCTCCCTGTGTTCTTGTATTTATCACTTCATGCTTGGTGACTAAAATGTAGTGTGTGTTTTTACACTGTAAATATAAACAACTATTATGATAACTTCCATTAATTTTTTTTTGATCTGAGATATCTGGGGAACTTTTTTTTTTCCCTCCGGGAAGTCTGTAGGCTCAGATCATTTTCCCTTTTTTTTTTTTTTTTTTTTTTTTATGCAGAGGAGGGTGAAAGGAGTGTTCTCCATATGTTTGTGGGGTTAAAATTATCCTGAGCGCTGCGTGGCGATGGTTCTGCAGCTGAGCGCCGTTCCGCCCTTCGCAGCTGAAATGGATAAATTGAAATGGAGAAAGTGGCAGGAATGCTTCATTCCCGAGTCGCTCAGGCTGTAGGAATTCCGGGTTCTCCACTGAATATTGTCCCCATATTTCTGGTTTGGCCCTTTGAAGTAGGACCTCTTTTTCTGTAAGTAAGCCCTAGATTTTTTTTTTCCAAAAATAAGTGTATAAGTGATTCAATAAGTGATATTGTAATTTTCATTTATTAACCCTTTCGGTATCTGCCAAAGCTTCCCTCGCAGAGACCTGCAGTCAGGCTCTCTCCTGGGCCAGGTGGGCTCAGCTGGGTCCTGAGACGTGGCTCCACTTGCCCCAACCTGTGGAGGAAGGAAAATAAATAGTCAACAGCTAATCATAGAATCATAGAATTGTTTGAGTTGGAAGGGACCTTAAAGATCATCGAGTTCCAACCCCCCTGCCCTGGGCAGGGACACCTCCCACTAGAACAGGTTGCTCAAAGCCCCATCCAGCCTGGCCTTGAAATGTCTGCCTCAGGATGGACACTGAGCAATGACAGGCGCAAGTGCCCCCCTGTAGGTCTTGATTTATTGCTTTTCAGTCTTTTCCAGCCCATCGCCCTCAAAATGGCTGGTAGCTGTCTCATGGCCAGCCAGGGTCCCACCGTCCTTTGGATTTGGTGTTTGGAGCCCTTTCCCCGCTGGTGAGGCCCCACCTTGAGGGTTGTGTCCAGTTTTGGGCCCCTCATGACAGGAAAGACTTTGAGGGGCTGGAGCGTGTCCAGAGAAGGACAATGATGATCTCCAGAGATCCCTTCCAACCCCATATCATTCTGTGATTCTGTAACGGAGCTGGTGAGGGGTCCGGAGCACAAGTCTTGTGGGGGGAGGCTGAGGGAGCTGGAGGTGTTCAGCCTGGAGAAAAGGAGGCTGAGGGGAGACCTTCTCACTCTATGACTCCCTGAAAGGAGGGGGTAGCCAGAGAGGGTCAGTCTCTTCTCCCAAGGAACAGGTGATGGGACAATGAAGAAATGGCCTGAAGTTTGGCCAGGGGAGAGTTAGGATAGATATCAGGAAAAATTTCTTTACCCAAAGGGTTGTGAAGCCTTGGCAGAGGCTGCCCAGGGACATGGTGGAGTCGCCATCTCTGGAGGGATTTCAAAGCCGGGCAGATGTGGTGCTGAGGGACATGGGTCAGTGGGGGTTTGGGCAGTGCTGGGTTGGTGGCTGGACTCCATGATCTGAAAGGTCCCTTCCAACCCAGACAATTCCACGATTCTATGATTTTAACATTAATTAACGCTGTGCAGTTCTGAAGTGGCAAAAGGCTGTTTTGTCCCTGCATGAATGGAGCAGGCAAGTGTCCTCCTTCCCTGCCCACCTCCTGTGGCCAGGCTGAGGGAGCTTACCCTTCCTCCTCATCCCATGGCGCTGCCAAAGGAAGGGAAATTTTCACTTTTCTCCCTTTTTTTTTCTGTGCTCTTGAGTAGAAGTGGCTCTTTTGCTCTCTGTCTCCGAAGCTGAGACAAGTGACAATGAAGGGGACTCATTCCATGCCCTGTAACGCTGCTGGACCTTGGGATTTGCCTTGAGTTTCTTGCCTTCTCCTGCCTTTTCCAGCAGCGAAGGTCTGCGTGTTCGTACCCGGAGGCTGTGAAACATAGACCTAATAAATCAAGATTCTGACTGTTTCTTTGCTTGGGCTCTCAGTAGTTTGGCTTGCAAAGAGCTCGAGTCTTTCTCTTTTGGGAGCTGTATTATAGATGCTGCTTCCAGCCAGGTTACAAGCTGTTCCGGGCACCGTGTTTGCTGTGGGAAATACAACTTTCGCAGATCTATTTTGGGCATCTTATTGGTTTCAGGAAAAAATAAAAAAAAAGATAAAAAAAAAAGAAAAGTGTTCCCTTCTATTCTGAGCTCTCGAAGGAATATGAGCGTTTCCTTATTTCGGTGGAAGGGGGTTTTTGGGGAGAGCACCTGAGTGTTGGAGCGAATTAGGAATGTAAAAGCCTTTGGAAAGGAGAAGAGAAGCTCTCATATAGTGCCTCCCCCCCCTAAATCCTCGATGAACAGATTAAACTGAATGTAATTAATAACATCAAGAAGAAATCCATTAAGTTGTTATAGTAACTGGGAAGCTCAGGTTTAAAATGTATGATCTGAGTGACTCAGCTCTGGGGGAAGGGATCTGGAAGCCCACGTCTGGAGAGCCAGCAGCATCCTTCTCCCTGGGCTCCTCTCTCTCCTTGCCCCGGGAAGCTCTGCCGTTCCATGGTTAAGGCTTTCACCAAATCCTGAGGTTATTTGCCAGTGGGAAGGACAATTTTATTCTATCCACCCAGAGCAGGATGGACAGGAACGTGTCCAGGCAGGGTTTGAGTGTCTCCAGAGGAGACTCTACCACATCTCTCTGCAGCCTGTTCCAGGACTCTGCCACTTTCACAGGAAAGAATTTTTTCCTCGTGTTGAGGTGGAATTTTCCGTGTCCCAGTTTGTGCCCGTTGCCCCTTGTCCTGTCACTGGGCACCACTGAGAAGAGTCTGGCCCCATCCTCTTGCCTCCTGCCCTTCAGCTCTTACTCAGTGTTGATGAGATCCCCTCTCAGTTTGCTCTTCTCCAGCTGCACAGCCCCAGGTCCCTCAGCCTTTCTTCACCAGAGAGATGCCCCAGTCCCTCATCATCCTCACAGCCTCCGCTGGACTCTCCCCAGCAGTTCCCTGTCCTTCTGGAACTGGGGGCCCCAGAACTGGTCCCAGTGCTCCAGATGCGGCCTCACCAGAGTAGCACCATCTCGTTTCTGGAGGTCCCCTGGAAGAAGGATATCTACAGAGGTTTCAAAAAAAAAAAAAAAAAAAGGAATTTGTTTTCTGTAACTTACTTGGGATCTTCTCATTGATGCAGAAGGAAGTATGTCACTTCTGTTGACCTCGTTAATAAATACTTGTGTAGAGCGACTGTGGGAAAGGATTGGTTTATTTGTGTAGCTGTCTACTGTCATTATTTGCACTCGATGTTTTCTTAGGACACAGCTGCTAAATAAGTATTTACCTGCTTTCTCTGGAGGTGCTAATGTCAGGTCGTGGCTTGGATGTCTGACGACCAGAGTGTGGAAATCTGGGATGCTTCTTTCGGCCTGGTGTGAAGATGGGTTTTGCCGTTGTAATCTGGTTGGTTGTGAGTATGTAATTCTGCATCCAAAATTGATAATAAACCTGTGAAACAGCTCGCTGTTTCCTGCTGTAATTCTCATGACTGGGTGTAACTTCTGCCTTAGGAACAATGAAGGTTTTGTGTTGAGCAGTTTATTGCTTAATGGCGAGCTCTGAACCTAGAAGTAATTTGGTGGTGTAATGGTCTATGGAAATCTTGAAATATTGAGACAATATTGAGAGAGCTGTTGCATCTTGCTCACTTAAAAAAGGCTAGTAAAAAGGCTTGTCGCTTTTATGTAAGAACTTGGACTTATTTAACAAAAACAATCAACCAGAGGTAGGAGGCTGACTGTGCTGGACAACCCGTGTAGACTTCTCGGTGTGTGTTTGATCTACCACCTGCCCTGGCGTTGCAGGTACTTTGGATTTATCTGGAATTCACGTGCTCTAGGGAGACATTCAGTTCCGATGAAATAGAGGGGGATCCGACTGTTTAATTTCTGATTGAAACTTAACATCTTATCTCTCAGCAGTTAAGGTTATTAGTAATCAGGCTCCGCTTAGCCAACAGAAATGTTTATTATATTTGTAGAAGATAAATGCACGTATATTTTAACTGCACAAAAACTACAGGTGAGGATATGGTTGTACTAAAGGGCCCCAAGGAAATACTCTGTTACTTTTGTAACATGGGATTCTTTGCTCTCTCTGCTGGGGTGATGAGAACAAGCTGAAAAGCTGATACTTTTTTTATGTATATATAATTTTATTCTCCAATCTGTAAGAAAGATGTTAATATGTTGCTTTAAATTTTGCAGGGAGAGTAATCCCTGCTGTAAAATCCTTCCAGTAACTTAATACTGCTGTTTTACTACGGGAATCCAGGCACCCTTTAGCTTTTCAGTAGGGTAATCCTGAAAAATTAGAGTTTTAAACCTCCTCTGTACTGTTTATGCAGTGGGGATTCCTGTAGCTGGATGGTAGTTTAATGACTCGGTCGAAGCCTAGTAATCCATGTATTCTCTTAATCTGCTATCCATCTTTGAAAAGCCTAACCTTTATTTTCCTAGAACAATTTATAGAAATAAAAAAACCTAAGTCTTCCAGAAAGAGAAGAGCGTTTTTTGCCTGAGTAAAAGTGCATGATATGAGGAAAATGGGGAAACCTTGCAGAAACGTTCGGCCGCGCCGGTGACTTACAGCATTTTGTAGGCTGATGGCTTGTGGCATAAAAAGGTCATTTCGTGTCTACATCATGCTGCTGTTTTGGCTTTTTTGCCTTGGAACAAGCAAAAGCCTCATGTTCTTCTGCACCGGCATAAGGTTAGTTTAAAAAACACATTCACTGATAATACCTAAATATTTTATTTCTGGAAAAAAAGATATATGAGCTAGTTTGTAATTGTCTGTGGCTGGGAGAATTCCCTGTTTTAAAACGAACTGGAATATTTCAAATACATTCTTTGGCTCCATTGCTGCAAATATGAGGAACAGCCTTTTGGAACCACCAAATTTTCAAATCCTATTAGAAGAGCACTATTATTTGCAGTTACCAGCCTCGGCTCTAGCAGTAGTTGAATACCTCTAGAGGGCAGAGACTATTAAAATGGTACCAGTTATTGCATCTAGACATACAAACGCTGACTTTTGACATCAAGACCCCATTTTCACTTGCTAGAATTTCTCAAAAACGACCAGTTTTGTGCATTTGCTCCGTGAGGCTGGATGGAACCAGGTTGGGATTCCTCTGGCCGTGCTTTGCTCCCGCACATCCTTGTGTTTCGCGATTTCCAGTTTTGCAATTCCCTCTGCAACTTCAGAGTGGAGTAATTTGGGCAGAAGAGCCAGAATTTTCCCAGTGACACGGAGCTCGTCCCTGGGAAATGGTGAGTGTGAAGCAGGGGGTCGCGGTGAGCGGGGGTTACTGAAGAGCACTTTCATTAATCACACTCTTTGAAGCGATGGAATTTGATCAAAATTTCTAAAATAATCAGCGTGAGGCAGAGACCGAGTGTTGGAAGTATCACCCCACATAATTAAAGGTTTGAAGAGTTTTAAATAACTAGGGAGAAGAAATGACAACGAGAAAAAATTTGAGGAAAACGCTGGTGTTGTCACTTTCACCTAACATAATAGCACTTGATTTCTGAGGAAATTGCAGTGTGATCGAAAGTATTCTTTCATATTTTATTTTTTTTTTTTAAATTGCCGATCATTTCAGCCTGAAATCCAGAATAATGCAAATATTTTCCCAACAAGCAAAATGTCAGATACTGCAGGAAACCAAATAGCAGTACTGTAAAGAAACAGTAACATCTGCTTTGGCTAAAAGAAAAATCCTGGAATAAGGAAGCTTAAATGTTCTTCTAAATCAGGCTTGTTCTAAATCTCTTGTTATAAATTAGTTTTTCAGAATACAGCAATGCTGTCATAGATGCATCTTAAAAATGTATGAAGTAAAATATTTTGGTAGGAGTGGACTTAGCCCAGTGGCTTTTGAACAATCCCAGAGGCTTTTCCTTTAGCCTTATTTTTTTTTTATTAAATATTTGTATGGGGTGGGCAGACAGCAATTTCATTCTGGAGGTTGGTAGTGGGGAAGGAAAAACTGGGATAAATCAGGTTTGTGGCTGACCGCGCTAAGCTAATGCAGACCTGTCCTCTTTAATACTCTGAATGCCCTGCTCTGCCTTTGCAAATGAGATGTGAAATCTAATTTTTTGTTACTGTCTGTTTCTGTATGAAAACGGGACTTTCTGAAAAGCGGAGCCATTTGATGACGCCTCCAGAGCTGAGAGCCTTACGACAGGTGCTTTTAGGCACGAATTTTGGGAATGGGGTTGAGCTTTCCTGACAAGCCTCAAATCCCGCATTTAGAGAATTTCCTCAGTTCTAAATGAATGATTAAGTTATTTTTGAAGCCTCAGGATGTGACTGTTTTTGGATAAAATAGTAAATAGGGGAGTTAGGCGAAGAATGTGAGTTAAAAATAGGGTCTTGTTCCTAATCTGTGCCTACACAGCTTGTGTACTCTTTCCTGGGTGTTCTTGTGCAATGGGAAGCGTAGCTGGTTCTCCCTCTTGTTTCTGGCTCTGCTTTCACTGATAAGTGCTTATTTTTCTCTTATTTTTTTCAGTCGCTTATTTTTCTCTGTGGATCTGTGTCCACTCCTCCAAGGCTGGGTACGCTTCCCAAACCCTTTGGGGTCTGTGGGTGAAAAGTGTTAAATATACCCAAAAGCTGGGCAGGAGACGCTGAGACAACGGTTTTACCGTGGAGATATATATAGATATATATATATTTTTTTTATTATTATTTTAATTTTTTTTTTCTGATGAGAGTTGATGGGCACGTTCCAGTATATCGTGTAATATTTTTGAGACAGAGCACTGTAGCTCGGAAAGACTATTCCTGTACCACTTAACAGAATAATAGCAGCTACTGCTGCACGAAAGCTGTGATCTAAAAAAAATAATAAATCCTGCGTATTTCGCTAACCAAAATGATGCTGCAGACAGGCAGGGCTGTTAGAAACAATATATTGCGCGTGGCTCGATGCTGTTGCCCTAGAAGTAACCTCATTTTGTACTCATTTAGCAGCACGGGGAGGTCTCTCCTCTCCCAGGCCCTTCTTTCTCCTCCCTTGGATTCCTTACAGGGTTTGTCTTTTATGGGCAGTCTCGGATGCACCATTTATGAAAATGCAATTTATCAGCTGCAGAATCCGCCTTCCTGGTGGAGAGAGGACACGGGGGGGCAGGAGAAAAACGGCAGCAGCTGTCTACCTTGGCACGGAGCGTCGTTTTTCCTTTAAATTTAGTTTTTGTGTGTGCCTGTGGTCAGAAGAGCTGGTTACCTGATCCTCGCCATTACCACCACGGAAGCGTTTGCTCTAAATTGGCCATGGAATAGGTTTTGCCTCCGGCCCCTAAATTGTGGGTGGCGTTTTGTGGCCCACAGGGTTGTGGTTTTGAGCAGGACCTGCCCAAGCGTGACTACCTGGTGCAGAAACCCGCCGTGCCGCAGCCTGGAGAGCTCTGCCCCAGCTGGTGAGTAGGGCCTTCTTGTCGTGTTTGAAGATGTTGGTGGGTGCAGAATCATAGAATTGCCTGGGTTGGAAGGGACCTTTCACATCATCTAGTCCAACCATCAACTTAACGCTGATGGTATCTGACCGTGCTTGTTTAGTGTCTCATCTCCCTCTTCATAAGCCATCTGTAAATAAGACAGAACAGCAAGAAGGGTTATGGGAGACTCAAGGGAGATTCTTGTTCATTTTTATGGGATGCCTGGCTGAGGAAGGACTAGCTCCTCACAGGATGGTGAGGTCTTCTGGAGCAGTGTGGAAATGGTGCTTGTAGCAAGACACTTGCATGGGGTCTTACCAGAAGGAGCCCACCTTGGCTGCAGCATTGACATGAATGCACATGGTTTATTGGTAACTTGATAGTGCTGGGGTTGATGTTTGGACTTGATGATCTTACAGGTCTCTTGAACCAAAATGATTCTATGAATTTCTGACTTCTCCCTTGGCCTGTAGACCTCATTGGCCAAGCACAGCTGGGCAGCAGGTCAGAGGTGGCTCTGGTGTGCGGGGTGAGCTTCTGCCTTGTGATGCAGATGCAAGGCATGGATGCAGAGATGATAAATGCAGTAACTAAGCCCATCCCTTGCACACCTTGCAGGATTTTAGGGATCTGCTGGTTGTGGAGCTGCTAGTGTTTTGTGTAGATGCTTTGGACTTTCTCCTTCAGCCCCTTGCTGTGCAGCCGGTGTACAGCTAAGATTTCTTCTTTCTTTTGTGGGTCCTCTCCTTTGCAGATCTCAGCTTTATTTTGGTTTTCTAGGGACCTCTTGCTGTTCTGACTTTTGCATTTCACCTTTCCCCACTATTCTTTAGTGGTGTTTTTCAAAGGGAAAAATTGACAAGGTTAGGAATATTCCTCTGTTAGAAGAGTTCTGGAGAACGTGTTTTTCTGAGGATGCTCTTTATCCGTAGGCTTGATTGTGTACTTCTGGGCTTCGAGTCATTGTGTTGGTTGCTGCGTGGCTCTAGTATTTAAAAAATAATAAAGAATGCAAAAAAAATCCTTCTTGCAGGCTGTTTGAGCTTCTCTCTTTCTTTCCCCTACAGTTTTTATGGAAAGAGACGTGAGGATTTTCGAACTTTTCCTCTTGGTCGAGAAACAGTATCTGGGGGAGTTTAGGAAGGTAAATAAATCAGTGGCACGAGGCGAGTGCCACATCAGCTGGAGTGCCACATCAGCTGGTGGTGACACCGTAAGTAGGTTCATCCAGCACATGCTAATCCTGCCGGATCTGCGGCGTTCCCGTTATCTGCACAGACCAGCACGGCTTAGTGCATTATGCTCCTTCCCTAATGAAAACACATGGGGGAACACGAAGTCTGTTTTTTTATTTTTTTATTTTTTTTTTTTGTAATCTAAATGTGGGTTTTGTTGTATTTTTAAACTGATGCGGTTGGTTTGGGTTTTTTTTTAAAAGCATAATTAATAATTGTTCTTTGGTCTCCGCATGCTGTTCAGCTCCACTCGGAGGAGTGGGAGGTTCTGCTAGTCATTTGCACATGGAACAAGAAAGGTATAAATTGTGTCTTTTAATAGTATGCTTCACTTTCTTAAATAATTACCTTGAAAATCCTTTATGTACTGGTAGGTAGCACTATTAAACTGTATTCTTTATTGCTGTCCGAACTGATTTTTTAATTAACTGCATTTGACTGCAATAGTAGACATATAGAAATTTATAAGATTTAAAAATTATTAACATGGTAAAGAAAATAGAACAGTGTTTTCTGCAATTCCTTCTTCTGCCCAGGCTGTTAACATTTGCCTGAAAATATCTTGAAAAAAATATGGTCACGTTTTCTCAGCATTAATAGTGAAAAATACTGCTTGTATTTCACGGGAGCTCTTTGGAGGACGTTAGGCCTAATGACAGTAAGTGAGGTAACGATAGGTTCAAATTAATATTGATTTTCCTATCATAACTGAAATAAATGAAGAGCGATGACAATCGGATTGTACCCTCTGCTGGAAATCAAAGAGTTACTGGAATTTCTGGAATAGACTGACTTGGTTATTCTCAGCTTTAATGATTAGGAGAAAAGATGAGTCTTTGCAATCCTCTTAGCCTTGGCGATATCTCAGTGAGAAACCTCCTAATGAAAGTTAAGACACTGTTTTAATAAGGATAATTTATCCAGTGGTAACATGGGAAGGGAGGGGAGTTTTAAAGGTGTGGGTTTTTTGACCCTGCAGAACTTTGACAGAACTTTCTCAAATACGTACAAAGAGTATCCTGCATATAGCATTCACTTTTTAGAATAAAAAAAAATAAAATTGCTTTAATTTATATGGTAGATAAATTCTCAGCTTTATCACATCGCACAGATGCTTGATAGCTTACAAACAGCAAACTAATTTAGACTTGGTTTGCGTAACCAGTCTGTAATTACCAGGTTGACAATTATGAGAAAGCTTAAAGCAGCCTGGGAAGAGGACAGGGTGAAGCAGTGGCTTCGCTGGTCGGATGATGTTGCTAGATCTTAGAACTTCTACAGCAAACTCTGTTTATGTGAGAACTGCAGAGAAGGGGCAGGAAATAAAGCTGGTTTTACCTCTCAGGGCAAACCTTTCTTTTCTGAGTCTGTTTTCATAGGTTCATCTGTGCTGATAGATGCCCTTGCTTTTATTTTTATTGCAGTGCTATGAAGTCTTCTCAGCATTTTATGGAAGTTATACTAGATGGAGTTTTCTGCGGAGGAGTGAGTTTCTTGGGGCTGCCACGAGCTCTGCAGACCAGTTTAGGGTTTTTTTTTTCACAAGAAATGGAAATAGACCCCTGAAAAAAACCCAACTTTTTGCTCTCTAAATTAGTAGTAAAAAGGGATGTTTGGGAAATTATTATTTGTGTACTTCTGGGAGGCTGTGTCCAAGGAGCTGGACTTAACAGTGGTAGTCACAGGGCTAAAAGTTCAGGCTTCAAAACTGGGAAAAAAATAGCCTAATGCCTAAATTGGTGAAAGGGAAAAAGGTACAGTTAATTCTGTAATAGTTCTTAGAATCACAGAATGGTTTGGGTTGGAAGGGACCTTAAAGTCCACCCAGTGCCACCCCCTGCCCTGGGCAGGGACACCTCCCACCAGCCCAGGTGGCTCCAAGCCCCCTCCAACCTGCCCT
>JAOQGH010000004.1:32301787-32317517 GCA_025769975.1 Gallinago jamesoni
AACCCCTCCAGGGATGGGGCAGCCACAGCTTCTCGGGGCAACCTGGGCCAGGCTCTCACCACCCTCACAGTAAAGAATATCTGTGGAAGAATTTGAAGTCTTATGTCTTAGATCATTTCAAATTCCACTAGATAAGAACTGAAGAAATATGCTGCAAGCTTGGAATAGGAAAAAAAAATAAAATAGCTGAACTGGCTTCCTGTATGATGTGAAAAATAAAAACCTAGGAGGAAAAAATCCACCTTAAAAACAAGTTTTTGATTTTTATACCTGTATTTTAAATTATTTAAATCGCAGAATGCTTGGAGTTGGACGGGACCTCTGGACATCATCTGGTCCAAAAAGTTCATTATTTATATAAGTCACATCAGTTGTTGTTGGAATAAAGCAAGATCAATTATTCTGTTTGAACATGCTTCCTGCGTCACAAAATGTGGGGCATTTACTTACCTTGAGAAAGGAGGCCAGCTGTATGCGTCATAACATCTTGTATATTCTTTGGGGAAAACAGTTTTTAATTTTGCAGTGCTGTTTCTGGAAAACTTATAGAAATAGCTTGGAAGAAGTTCACTGAGGCTTAAACGTGTTTGGGTTCCACCAAGATGGGAAGTGGGGGCTGCTTGCCTGGCTTGAGAAGAGGAAATTCCTTGACTTTGTTGTCATTGTTGCCTCTCCCAGCTTCATTTAAGACCTCACAAAGACATGGAGGAGGAAATTTAGATAGTGAGATAATTTAGAGAAAGGTCTTCTCTAAAGGTCTTCTACCTGAAAGGAGGATGTAGAGAGGTGGGGATTGGTCACTTCTCCCAAGGAACAGGTGACAGGACATGAGGAAATGGCCTCAAGTTGCTCCAGGGGAGGCTTAGGATGGATATTAAGGAAAAAATTTTTACACTGAAAGAGTTGTTGAGCATTGGAACGGGCTGCCCAGGGCAGTGCTGGAGTCCCCATCCCTGGAGGGATTTAAAAGCCAAGCAGATGTGGGGACATGGGTCAGTGTGGGGTTGGGAGTGTTGGGTTGATGGTTGGACTTGATGATCTAAAATGTCCTTTCCAACCCAGACAATTATATGATTATAATTCTAATTCTAAAATTTTGCTACTTTCTCCCTTAGTAAGATGTCTCCACCAGAGAATATCCCATCTTGTCTTGGTGGGGGAGATGGTGGTTCTTCTTGGCCAGGAACTATGTAGAGTAGAGGATCAAAGACACAAAACTAAACCATGTTGAGTTTGTGGGAGTCACTGGTGGATCCCTGTCCACATCTGACATCACACAACAAATCCTGGAGATCTCTTTTTAAAAATAAATCAGAAGAATCCCTCATAATAGGAAAAAACGGTGGGCAGCCCAAATGCAGAGGGGTCATGGTTGGTTTGGTTTAGTCATGGTACAAGCGCAAACTAATCTGAAACAAAACTGCTACAGAGATAATTTTTGCTGTCTCTGAGCTATCACTGAAGTTATTTTCTCAGCTAAAAATAAACAGATAAGTGTTTTGACTGCCTATATTTAGACTTTCTCTGTTGCTGTCAGTTTGTGAAACTCTTGGATCTTCTCAGTTGGAATAATTTCTTTTATTTTTATGTTTTCAAGAAGGGCTAGATAGAATAACTATGATTTATGTGTGGTGTAGTTGGTATAGAGGAACTTTAAGAAGAAACATAATGTTGGATTAGTCATAGGTTTTGAATGAAAAATGTCATTATTTTAGAAATGTCTTTTTGTACACAATTTGTATTTTGCTGCTGCAATATAATCTTTCTCTTAGTTTACATTTATTCAATTGGTTGGATTTTAGTCATCTTATGTGCTCAGAAGGATAACATCCCCTTTTTGTATAAGTTGCAAGGAGAGCCCAGTAATTTTATTAAAGATGATCCTGAAGTTTAGCGCTGTGAGATCTGCCTGGAGATACCAGTCCTTCAAAAGAGAGGTAGCTCCAGGCACACAAAAGCGAGCTTTTAATGATTCAATTTATAATTATATACCTCGATGCAGAGTGAAATAAGACAGCTCGAAACGTATCTCAAATGGAAAGAAATGAGTCACTGTTAATTAGCAAAAGACAATGAAGCTTCTGAAATATTATGTTCAAACTTCAGCCGCCCGAGAATATAAAATAAATGGAGATTATGGAAATACGGTTGATATAAAAGCTGAATCAGATAAGAATTTGACACATCTTTCTTTTATCTTCAAACTTCTGACTCATGGTTACTTCATCTGAAAGGGAAGATCAAACCCAGTTTGCTTTGTTTACCTGGAGAATTACCTCCTGCTTCTCAGCAGATCTGTGGCATGAGATATATTTTTGTTCAGTATTACACGTGATGGTTCTGGTGGTGGTTTCTCTGGTTTGTGGTGCTGGGCAAGCAAAGAAGTTGGTTTAAGTTTTGCTGCGAAGGTGTGAGCGCGTCTAGAGCTCAAGACAGAATAAAATTAAATTTTACGCGTGTTAAAATGGTCTGTGTTTCCCAGTCCCTCCCAGCTTTCTCTCCCTGGGTGCTGGCTGGTGGCAGAGTCGTGTCCCTGCAGCTCGGTGACCAGCACCACCACACCTGGTACATCCCTATATTTGATAACTGATTAGGGAATGGAAAAAAATTAGTGTATTTGGGTTGCTCTGGGGCTGGGATGCAATTCTGCTTTTCAGCATCATGCCATGTCTGTTTAACAGAGCTCCTGCTTCTGCAGATCCCATCCTGGATGATGTGTGTCTGGGGAGCTTAAATGCTTGGAGCCTGATTCCACACACTCATCTTCCAGCCAAAATTCAACAAAGCCCACTTGCAAATCACAATGTCCATATCCACCTGGCACTGGCGGGCGTCCAAAGCTTTTAGACCTTCTCTTACCATCCCTGGAGGGGTTCAAGGCCAGGCTGGATGGGGCTTTGAGCAACCTGGTCTGGTGAGAGGTGTCCCTGCCCAGGGCAGGGTGTTGGAACTGGGTGATGGTTAAGGTTCCTTCCAACCCAAACCATTCTATGGTTCCATGACAATGTGTTTTCAGTAGCTACATCATGGCGTCCTAGAATCTTCTTTTTTGAATCAGTTCCTTCCTGGGTCCCTGAGACCATTGAGAGTGTTGCTGGAATGAATTAGAGAACCAAGGATGTAGCATCGTCTTCTGCTGCCAACCTCAGTCACATTCTGCAGGTTCTGCTGCCCAACTGCAGCTCCAGGAGGCTTGTTACCCATCGCTGGACGCTCTCTTTCCATTAAGAAAAGCATGAGAACTCCTTAAATACTTGGACAGGTCAAAGCCACCTCCTCTCTTTAACCCCATTTTTGTTGGCACTGCTCTCTAGGTTTTTGGCTGTGAATTTATTCCTTTAATTAAGCTGTAGTGGCCAAAGCTGGATGTGAATTCTCACAACTGTGCACGATGCAATTTCTGTTGTTTCCTAGCTCCAGAGAGGAGGCCCTTGGCAAAGCTGGAGGTTCCAACCATGCTGTTGAGCAGTAACTGTAGGGAGCTTTGCCTGTCTGTGTTGTTTTTTGGTTTTTTTTTTTTTTAAGGGAAAAATAACTATAAATAAATGCACGTTGAGAGCTGATAAGTTGTAGACAATATGAAATGCAAAGTAATTAAAATAACTTGCATCCAGACTGGAATGTGTTTTCTCAATCAGCTTCAACCTGGAAGAGCCAGAGTAAAAGACAAAACTCCAGCAGACTCAGATTAATGGTGGAGTTTTCTGTTCCTCTTCAACCATCACAGGTGAGGCCAGTAACAGTAAAATATGTTTGTTCATGAAAATGATTTAGATCTTTTCTTTGAAAGGAGGAGGAGGAGGATGGTTGCCAAGGCTCAGCATTTACTTTTACACCCTTTCCATTGCCTCCATGAGATGTTGCCAATGAACCCAAACTGTCATTTTCCAGAGGGAATGTGTGACTGGACAAAGTGGGTGCCCAAATTGGCTACGTGGGATTATCTGTTGTCAGTAAGAACATTGTTCTGACAGAGCAACATTGATTTATTTTTTTTTCTGTACTTGTCATTCTATTATGTCATTTTCATTCTAATTACATGAAAATGAGAGATACTAACATTTGTTTGCATGTGGTATTTCACAAGGAGGTTACCTATGACTGAATTACAGTGGGTGATAGTGGCCAGGAGCTCCAGTCCCTGTAGACACAGGCATGGAGGCATCTGCAGAAGCATCTGGACATAGACACGATGTCCTCTAGAGACGGTGGTGAGCAAAGACCTGATCCTGGCTGTTGAATGCTGGTGACTCAGATCAGCTGAGGTGCTTAATCACACGCAAATTCCTGGCAGAATGAGGTGCAGCTGATGCTAATTGCATTCACATATCACACCACCCAATGAATAAAGCAACAGCCTGGCAAGAGGGGAGCTAGTGGGGTCAGGTAAATGTAGATGTTATACCTTTCATACTACATCTCTGGAGTTGCATAAAGTCTTTTCTCATCACATTGGATGTAAAGGATATGTGAAACCAGCATCCTGGCCTGAACAGTGTGGTGAGTAGGTCTTGGGAGGTGACCGTCCCCCTGTACTGGGCACTGGTGAGGACCCACCTCAAGGGCTGTGTCTAGTTTTGGGTTCCTTACCAGAAAAAAAATACTGAGGTGCTGGAGTGTGTCCAGAGAAGGGCAACGGAGCTGGTGAGGGGTCTGGAGCACAAGTCTTGTGAGGAGCAGCTGAGAGAGCTGGGGGTGTTCAGTCTGGAGAAAAGGAGGCTGAGGGGAGACCTTCTCGCTCTCCCCAGCTCCCTGAAAGGAGGGGGTAGCTGGGGGGGGGTTGGTCTCTTCTCTCAAGGAATAGGTGATGGGACAATGATGAACCAGTCTCAAGTTGCACCAGGGGAGGTTCAGATTGGATATTAGTAAAAATTTTTACACAGAAAGGGTTATTAAGCCTTGGAATGGGCTGCCCAGGGCAGTGGTTGAGGGACCATCCCTGGAGGTATTTAAAAAACAGGTTGGCCTAGTGCTTAGAGACATGGTTTAGTGATGGTTTTTATCATAGTGAGGATGATGGTTGGACTAGATGGTCTTAAAGGTTCCTTCCAACATGGACAATTCTATGATTCTGTGAATTTTTGAGACTTTTCTACATTGGCTTCTCTTTTCTCTGGAGTCACCCTGGAGGTCTCTACCTGGGAAGAGTAAATTGGCTTAGTGAATTCTTTTGTGAAATACTAATCTATAGCTCTGAAATGAGAAAATAATCACAAGTAATACAGATTGCTCTAACATATGTGATTGCTCACTGTGGATAATATAGAAGGCATTTAAATGTTCTCTGAGAAATGCTCTAAATCAAGCACAATCAAAGTTGCTAAGGAAATTACCATTATGAATAGAGTATCTTACATCATGTCCTGAGGGCTTACAGTACATACATTTATTTCCTCATATATATGTACTAGGAAATAACAGCATAAATACCTGTAAGAGCAAAACAGCATTATGGAACGATAAGAAACTGTATGTTTTTTTGTTAAGGTACTAAAAAGTGCAGGGAACTCAGATAAATTGTGTTTCTGTCTTTCTGTGGTGTGGTTTACAGGGGGGGGGGAAATAAGTTACCAAATTCAGCTTAAGGACTAAATGGCAGGTGACAGGTATCAGGCTTGTTGTTACTATTAACTTCTTCATCCATTTTCTGAATGCAAAGAAGTTCTCTGGAACAGAGGACACCTTGTAGTGCCCTGCTCAAATGGTATGCTGACCTGGTGGCCGTAGATGACTAATTCAGTGTGAGCAGAAGAGCATCCAAACCACTCAAAACCCTGGAGGTATCTTTCATAAAGATTGAGTTAATTTATTTGTGACGAATCTGAAAAGTATTCTGGATGTTCTTGACCTTGTTAGAGGTACTCGTGGTTTTAAAAAACTAAAAACTTATGAAATAATACACAGAGGCTGAAATTATTGGGTACTAAACCAAAATCTAATACACAAGCTGCTTATTGACTGAGGAATAGCCTGTTTGAGAGCAACTGGATGTTAATGAAATGGGAAGAGTTTAAAAGGTTGCCTTTTACGTAGGATGGGTCCTGTTCACCCTTTGCTAAGCTCATAGATGTGGGCAGTTCCTCTGTGCTGGTGTCCTGATGCTCTGAAATAAAGAAGGATGGACCTTTCCAGTTTCTTCATTCATTTGCAGTTGGCTCAGCTCTTACAGTGGGAACTGGAGGGTTGGTGGGTGCAGTGCTTCTGTCCTCTGTGACCAGTTAGAGGGCTACAGAACATTACTTCAAAGGCCTGTGCAACAATTTCTAGTGTCTGCCCTTCAGAAAATTCCAGAGGCCCCTACATCGGTGGGAATGGAGATACAAACTGT
This sequence comes from Gallinago jamesoni, assembly GCA_025769975.1. Lineage (NCBI taxonomy): Eukaryota > Metazoa > Chordata > Aves > Charadriiformes > Scolopacidae > Gallinago > Gallinago jamesoni. The sequence goes on from JAOQGH010000004.1 coordinate 32,308,116, forward strand.
ATAATTTTAAACTATTAAGTATAGAAAAATCTTATCTTCCAATGGTAATATCAATTGCAGTGATTTATTGTTGGTTGGGTGGTTTTTTTTCCCTCTCAAATGTGGGAAATTTGTCACGCAAACCAGTAATTAGTGATGTGTTCTGCCTCTCCTTCAGCATCAGAATTCTGGAAACTTTTAGGAAAATACAAGAAAAAATCCTCAGACATGTCATTTAAAGTTTTCTGTCACGGAGCCATCTTTTAGAAGCTCTCACTTGTGAGACAGCAGGCATTGCAATTGAGCAAAGGCAGGCATCTATTTTTTTGGACTTTAAAAAGTACAAAGCAAACACCAAAAATCCTTTTTTGACTTCTCAGCCAAAGAGACTTTCCTGCATTGGGCTTTGCTCAGCCTTCTGTTAAAGAAGATGTTATTAAGGGAAGGATGAAGAAGTTTACTACATTGGCATCTCTTCACATGTTCCAGATAATATTTCCTTGCTGTTTTATTTATATTATTGCTGAGTGCATGTTTGGGGAGTTTGATCACTGTGCTGTGTTGTGGCTTTCCTTTGCTGTGTTGTAGGAAGATCAAATACGCCGCAAATTAGAATGGTGAATTCTTATTCAGGCTAAAAATACTTTAAAGCATCAGAGTTTGGTATGCTGGTTTAAGGATGGCAGTCGTAGGTATATGTTTAAATATCATCGGATCTGTTGCTACTCTGGGGGAGGTAAAAGGGAAATTGGGACTAAAGTGCATTAGAATTAACTAATACTGATAACTGCCTCTAGTGTAAGCAGCAGCACTCTCTGGTGGAACATCCATAGTGTGCCTTTTGGTCATGGTAGAAAGGAAATGAAGGCACAAAGTACATATTTTATTGTTTCCTCTCGTGTCAGTCCCTTCAGCTTTTACTCCTCATACTTCTTTTCCCCTGATCTCAACGTCTGTTGTGTCTAGAGAACTAACTCCACCACTGGAAAGACTGAAGTTCTTCCCCACAAACACATCCTTATATATAACACTGGCTGTATAGCCTTTTTTTTTTTTTTTCAATTTCTTGGAATCTTTTCCAGGATTTAGGAATGCTGCATCCATCTCTTTTCACATCACTGTTGCCTTTTTAGCCCTTTCTCCTGGCCATTGCTTTGACTTCAAGCCTTGGCTGTTGTTTATATCTTTACATTTTCATCTGGGGTGACTTCTATTTACACCATTCCTTGGCACCTTTTTTCCTGGCCCCATACCCTGCTACAGCTTCCAGTTCATTGATATATTTTTTTTCTGTCTTGCCCTAAGTTACCTCCCAGACATTTCTCTTTCGTTTGATTCATTTGCCTCCCCCTCGTGTCTTTGCCCGTCTCCCGTTGCCTGGGTTGCTCTTCTGTAGTCCCAGTGCTGCCTCATCTCAGTAATTACATCTTCTGCCTTAGGCCTGGAGCTGAAGATCACATCCATGTCAGTCCTGTGACACTTCCACCACAAATTTATTCCTTCCTCTACTGGAGTCTTTTAAACTCGGTTCTTTTCCAGTGCAAATGACTATTCCCATATTCTTGACTCTCTTCTACCTTCTCATTGCTTCTGCTTCTCTCTGCTCATATGTCTTTATTGGTTTAGTCCAAGAGAAAATCGTTATTTTATAATGGTTTTTTTTTTCTCCCTTGCCCTGGTTTATTTTCCCCTTTTTCCTCAAAGTCTTGTTCTTCTGTCCCTTCACAAACATAGGAGCTCCTCAACTGCTCTGTTCTGCTAAACTCAGCACTTGCTTCAGTGACCCACTTCTGGTTCTAATTTCTGTTCTTCTGCATGATCACTCCTACTTTCATCAACCCTTTCATAATGGAAATAACACTTAGCTGACCTGTTAGAGGGGGAACAAATATTTCACTTCTCCTCCTTTGGTTCGTGTTGTCCTTTCATGTCTCTGAGGTAATGGAGCTGATCGGGTTCTAGAGCTTCTCTCCTGGAAGTCCATTGTAGATCCTCTCCCAGCCCATCTTCTACCCTCTACACTTGGCAGAAATCCATGTTAAGTAGCGACAGTGCTGTGAGATTCCAGAATGTTGCTGGCCCCATAGGGTTTTTACATCAAATGTGTTCAAATTATAGTGTAAAAGAAAGATACTGGCTTCTGGGACTCACATAAAGTCTTTCCCTTGTGCATCCTCAACTATTAATAAAGGTTCTAGAGATGGCCATCTCTCCTGAGTGACCTTCACAAAGCTGTGACTTAAACCAGTGAACGCTGAGGGAGGGACCATCAAAGTCCCTCCAGGATGAATAAGTATAAAGGAACAGACTTTCTCTACTCCTTCAGGAGCACATATTACACGTATGCATTTAGGCAGCAAGTGCTTGAAGAACAATTAAAAACATGTGGGGAGGATCTGTATTTTATGATTGACCCAAGCAATAGTCTTAATTTTCCAATTGTTTGAAAGCTTGAAAAATACCTTTGCTTTTGCTTTTAAAGACAGAATACTAAAAGCTAGGATTTCTGAAAAAGAGACTCTGTACTTGATTAAAATATGTCTTCCCTCCCTTTCCTTCTTTTGAAAAAAGGAGTAAAAGTTGTACCAGCGAACCACAAACCCTTGAAATAATTTTTCTAATTAATTTGCTGTCAGCTTAGTGTTATCTTTTTGGGATGCCTTGCTAATGTGTGTGGACGGAACAATGACCTGAGTAACAGGGGAGCTTCCTACCTGGTTTTATCTAAATGTGCTTCTACAGAGTGTGCTGTATGGAAGAATTATCCAATTACTCTGCCACCAACTGAAAGTGCTGTTCAAAGTCAACTACCCACTCTTCCTTTCCTACTGAAGCATGCAGGGCATCTCACAGTAGTCTTTTCCCTGGCATTTTATTTTATCCTGGCAATTACGGCTTAGAAACAGGTAAATAATAGTGCTAACGTAAAGAAAAAGTATGTATCCTTGTTGCTTAGCAATTGCTCTCGACACAATGAAGATCAGCCTTTGGTGAGGAATTGCACGATGGAAAATATTGTTTCCCACCTATGCTGGTTATTCTAATAAAATATATTAAAACCTCCTGGGAAACTTGTAGGAAAACTCACACAACTATCCTTAAATTTTTGAATTTTTCCTTAATTGTGCTTGTGCTGCCAAGCAGTGCTACTGCTGCCAGTGCTACTACGCCCTTTTCTTTAATCATCTTTTCATCCTCCTCATCTCTTCCATTCTATTACTGGCCTCTCTTCTGATAAAGGTATCTGTTACTCTTGGACTCTGGACCCTATTGCCCACAATAAGCTGTAACGATAGACTAATTACTGCGTTACGCTGTGTTATTGGGACATAAGAAGCTCAGTAGAGAGAGAGGTGCTTGTTGACCATTTTTGTTTGTATGTTAGGGGAACTGCAGTAAACTGGTCCTCGTATGTGGTGATCCCTCCAGGTGTTGCATCTGCCATTGCCTCCTGTTGCTGACAGCAACCTCAGCAAATACAGCAAAAGTCAATTTTCAGAATTAATGCCAAGTTTATTCCGATACCAAGCTTTCATGCCAGTTTGCTCAAGCCTCTTGAGATGTTCTTCTTCTCGCCTCCTCTCGGCCAATCCTGGAGTAAAGCAGCATGTTTTGGCAGAATTTCAATACTGCAAATCAGTAGAGACTATGTAGACTTTGGCTGCACCGTCCTCTGCATGTGCAGCCTCAGAAGTCGGTATTGTGAAGGATGGCAACTGAACCAGAGAGAGAGCACTGCTCTACAGCCTTGTCCAGGTGACCAGTAGCTTCCATTGCCACCAACATACAGAGGAAATGCAAGAGTCTGCCTCACCTGGAGTCATAGATTAGATATTAGGAAAAATTTCTTCCCTGAAAGGGTTGTGGAGCCTGGGGAGAGGCTGCCCAAGGCAGTGGTGGAGTTGCCATCCCTGGAGGGATTTAAAAACCCCTCAGACGTGGTGCTGAGAGACATGGGTCAGTGGGGGTTTGGGCAGTGCTGGGTTGGTGGTTGGACTCCATGATCTGAAAGGTCCCTTCCAACCTACATAATGCTATGATTCTATAATAAATGTCCTCTGCTAATGGTCAAATGGTTCTATACCAAGCAATGAGTGTCTTAGACCTCAGCCTGGAGAAGCCCCTACATTATTCTGGCTGCCCAAAGCAGTGGGTGGCACTTTGTCTCTTTGTTCTTTTTCCTTCTCCAAGGGAAAGTGGAGCCTTACTTCTCCCCACAGTCTCCTTTTTCCATCTTATTTAGCTCAGCCTTTCTGGCATTTCTTCGCTCCATCAGCAGCCTTTGCACATCTCACCTCCATATCTTCTACGGGCTGTGGGGCTGACGTCTCATTACTCATTTATGACTGTCCAAATAACCAGAAGCACTCTCTTAATGGACACTGCCTCTGAAACCTCTCTGAATGCAGGTGAGGAGAGGACACGCTCAGTCTGAGGAGAGTGCCATTGGAGTGTGTGTTATTGCAGAGTGCTTTCAAAAGGTGAATTTCCCTTTATTCTCTTTGCAATTTTAATATCTTTATGCGAAGGCATGGAAATCTTCTTTCTCGTATCAGATATATTCTCACAGACCCCCCCTCCCAATATCCCGTTTTGCCTCTCTGGTGAGTTAGAGAGTTCTTTTTATCATTTGGAATTCCAGATCCTAAGCATTCGCGATGGATTTTATTTCTCGTTCAGCCTAGCTCTCGAGCTTCCCTTTGTCTTTCACTGGCTGTCAGCGAGATGTGGAATAACAGATCACAGTCTGAGACGTCATAATTCCTAAAGCACTACATGTTCCTCTGCTGCTGCTCTGTGAACCTCTCCCTATCAGATAACACTGTGATTTCCAGTATCCTTAGGTTAGGCTCAGGCAGGTTTTTCTACTTCAAAAAAATGATAAATATATGTATAATAACCAAATGGAAATGGCGAAGAACGTAGCAGCAGGATAGGTAGAAGCTCTGGTGACTCCTCTATAGCCTCTGCTATAGGGAAGCTCTCTGTAGCAAGCCTTTTGCTTGAAGCTGACAAGGGTAATGTTTTTGTAAAGTGTTTTGGGATATAGAAGTGAAAAGAACATGGGGATGGGACTGGGGGGGATTTGCTGTGTGGTTGATGTCTGTACTGTGTGCTCAGCCTCTGGCACACACATCAGAGCACTTTCACCACTGCCTGCCCGGGTATGCTCTTTCCTTTCTCCTCCTCCTCCTCCTTTAAAAAGAATTACTGTTTACATTTAAGAGTCGCCTACTTTTGACCAGGTAGAGAGATGTTCTGCCACTCCCTGTAGTATTTATGATGTTCTTACTGTCGGCATCGAACCTTGTCTTTAATTTCCTTCCTTAGATGATGTTTTTTTAGCCTTGCAAGTGCTGAGATTTTTTTTATGTCCAGAAAAAATCTTGGGATTTCTTTAGTGTTTCTAAATTCATTTCTAAATTCATACACTGCTTAAATTAATTGCAATTAATTCACACTGTGTTTGCAGGGAGGTGCCAGGCCCCCCACCCTGTAGTGTTTCCCTCTCTTTGCTCGCCCTGCGCCAGCCTCCCCAGTGCCTGGCAGTGATTTCACCCTTGGACCACGGGTAGATCCCAGCCAGCCTTCAGCTTCATCCGTGCAGCGTGCATTTTTGCCTGCTTTGTTCTTGCACGGTATTGTTCCTCCCTTCTTTTTTTATGTGGTTTTTTTGTGTTGTTGTTTGGTGTTTTTTTTTTTTTTTTTGCTAGACCTTTTCTTCCTAGCCCACCCTGAGTGCAGCACACATCCCCATTCCCAGCCAGCGCTGCTGCCGTCCCCCCGGGGTTGGGGAGGGGGGTTTGGGGGTGTCTCCTGGGGGCACGATGCCCAGGAACGATGTCGTGGTGTTAGACGGCTCGTTAAAATTTCATGAGAATCCGACACGCTCATGACACAAGACGGAGCTTGGAACAGAGTCCACTTGTCAAAATAACACCGAGCCAATAAGCACGTCATGGGTGGAGCTACTGCAGCACGGGCAAAACTAATTCTCAATGAAGACCTTTTTATTAAACACCCTGGGCCTGAATGAATCGGGTCGGGGTTGCTTGGCTCGTGACAAACTAGGGAATTCCTTGATTTTTATTAGCGCAGGCTGAAAAATCCGGAGGGTTGGGTGGCTTTGGTTGGTGTGGGGTGTTTTGTTTTTTTTGTTTTTTTTTTTTTTTTTCTCCCTGTGAAGTCCGGGAAGCCAGAAAGCTCTAGGAATGGGATTGATGGGGAGCCGGCCGTTATGAATTTTTCATGAGCTGGTGTGCGGGGCTGAATGGCTCCGGCGCGCGTCGGTGTGGAGCTGGCAGCCCAGCCGCATCCGCACGGAGGCTGCTGCTGACACACAGGAACCCCTCTGGCGCATTTTCAGAGGGGAGAGCTGGGCTGATAAAGGGTTTTCCGACAGCCCCGGCTTATCGTCCCTTCGATTTGTGCTGCCGTGGCTTCAGGCAGCCTTTCCGTTGGGAGCCCGGCCGTGGTGAACGAGCGGGGTCAGCTCTGCCGATCTCTCAGCCTTTTCAATCCGCGGCGATGCCTGCCTGATGTGGTTTTGTTCCTTTTTCTGAATGGTGAGAGCTCAGGCAACGTCTAAGCTATGACAGCAAGAGATTCTTCCAGGGAACTTGCCGCTCCAGAGTCAGAGATTTACATAAGGACTTTCAAAGAACAAATGCATTTAGAGCTGGAGCTTCCCAAGCTGCCCGGGAACAGACCTACGTCTCCAAAAATCTCCCCTCGCAGTTCTCCGAGGAACTCCCCGTGCTTTTTCAGAAAGTTGCTCGTCAACAAAAGCATCCGCCAGCGTCGTCGCTTCACGGTGGCACATACATGGTAAGATCTGCTGGGTACCAGTCTGGGTTTCCAGAACAGCGTGTGTAGCTGGGGTTTTAACTGGGGGGGGGTTAGGGAGGGAAAGGGGCTGAGATTTGTTCACCGCCGCTCCCTGAGAGTGTTAAATGAATAGAGGAGAAGGCAGCCAAAGTCTGTCTAACGCAGCGCCTCGACAATTGTCATCCAGCTTCTGTTCTGGGGGATAAATCCAGCCCGTTTTTCATGCGCGCCGCGGTTAATCTCTGTCGAACAAAGGCGGCAGCCGGTAACTTTCCCAGGCGTTGTGTTGCTGTAGGTAGAACACGTTCATTCATTTCAGAACCATCAAGATGTGGGTTGTTTGGTTGGTTGTTTTTTTTTTTTTGTCTGCCCCCATCAGCTGTGACTGCAGATGAGAGCACAGCCCGGGCGATTCGGGCAGGAGTTAAAGGCTGGAAAGGGCTTTAACTTTGCTGTGTGGGGCTTTTTAAGCAGTTTTTGCTGGCCACAAATATCCCTTCTTTCAGCCAATTTTTTTTTCAAGGAAACTCCGGCGAAGAGTCTTCTTTTCCCTCCCTTCAAATTGCTAACCCCAAATAGTCAATTTTCATGCCATTACAGTAGATTGTGAGCTGCCTCTGACTGTCAGTCACCCTGGTTAAACCACGCCGTAAACAGGAATCAAAAGATGGAATTCAGGAAAATCTACGCGCAATCTCATCGGTTTGTTTACTAAATTTTCTCTAGATGGGTCTCACGTGGTCCACCTTTTCAATTCCACAAGTCTCTAGAAGTATGTGCTGGTTGACCGTGGGAATTAAGGCAGAAAACTTTGAGTAATGTGAATATTTTTAAACCCTGCTGACACGTAGCCGTATCCATTACCTTCCCAGTCCATAGCCTGGATGGGAGGAGAGCAGATGAGGGTATCCCCTGCTGGATCTGCACCAGCCGGTTGGTTTGGGGGTATCTGAAATGCCCATCCTTGCCTGCAACTCTTAAAAATAGAAGATTATTTCAAAATGGTTCGTTTGAGTCGTGCTGGGATATTCCAGAGCTGTATTCACTTCTGAAGTGAATTGCCAGTTACTTGCTTAGAGTGGTATTAGTAACTCTTACAGTTGTTTTGTGCTTTTAAACAGGAAGAAAAATAAGAGGAAAAAGTGTAAACTTTGATACCAGGGAGTATGTACTGAGTAGAACTGGGATAATTGACTTTTAAATTTTTTTAAAACACAGTCTGAAATGCATATGGAGTGCAGCAGCATTCAATTCAAATTAGAATTCTAGAATCGTGCAGACTTTCTGCTTTTTTTTTTTTTTTTTAATCCAAGCATTAATAACATCCACCCAAACTGGTTACACGCTGTAAGGGTTTCAGGGCGTTCTTCAGCTTCCTCTGGCATTTTAATTGGTTGTAGTCTAATTGCGTTTAGGTTGATACACATTAATTCCCTTGAGCATCTGTCGTATCTCTCAGGGTTGGAACAGTGGGATGCTGCTTTGGACCAGATGATCTCCAGAAGTTCCTTCCAACCCCACATAATTCTGTGATATAATTCTGCCCCTCTTCTCCCCAGCAGCAGATTTGGAGGAAAGATGGTGTCTGTATTGTTTGTTGAAGAAATACAATATATATGTATATATGCACACACACACACATTTATAGATGTAACTAGTAATCTCTGCTTGAATCCACTTGTAAAAGAGATTACTCTAAGTTCATTTTTTAATGGAATGATGGAATGTTCTCATACGCTTTCCCTTTTTTAAAGTTTTTAGTATCAGGTGGTTATGAACTGCACGTAGGTGGTTTTTCAACGTTTTACGTCTTGTCTGAGGTTAAGAAAGAAAAGAAAATCACCCAGATTTCCCGAACGTATGGGTGAGACATCTTTAGTGCAGTCAAAACACACCAAATCCAGACATTATTTTCAATTTGCTTTAGCGTGTTATAGAACAGGAGGGAATTCAAACTGTTTAAGTGTGATACAACATAAGAACATCTGCCCAGCTGTTGCGTGTGAGTTGTGGACGGTGCGTTTTCAGCTGTGTCACTGAATTTGCTTATTGGTTGTGAATTTGTTGTGTGGTGCGTGGGAACAGCATCACCTGTGCTCATCAAAAAATGCCTCTTATGTAAAGGGCTCTTCGGTGCAGAGCCAGGAGGTGGTGTCTGGGTAGCAAAGGTCTAAGTGTAGAGGAAACACCAACCACACAGCAATATGGGGCAAGGAAATGGGTTCATGCTGTTGGAAATCATAGAATCTATAACTTTCTTGGCCTCGTAAATGGAATAGAAACAGTAAACTTGCTCAGTTTGGGGTCAGTAGGGTGGGTTATGGTCTTTTACCATCTTTATCATCATTGCTAATGTTACTTGATGAATCTTTTGTTCGCTCTCCTGTGCTCCTTATTTTCTGTTTTCCCTTGCTCTTCTCCTTTACTTTTTGGACTAATTGCTTTTTCTAGACATTTACCTCGTTTAATAACTGAATACATTAATACTTCAATAACTGAACAATAACTGAATACAAGACCAGGCTGGATGGGGCTTGGAGCAACCTGCTCTGGTGGGAGGTGTCCCTGCCCAGGGCAGGGGGGTTGGAACTCGAT
>JAOQGH010000004.1:32335070-32350529 GCA_025769975.1 Gallinago jamesoni
CTCTTCTCCAGGCTGAACCCCCCCAGCTCTCTCAGCCTGTCCTCCCAGCAGAGGGGCTCCAGCCCTCCCAGCATCTCTGTGGCCTCCTCTGGTCCCACTCCAACAGCTCCATGTCCTTCTGATGGTGGTGGCCCCAGAGCTGAAGACAGCACTGCAGAGAATTTCCCCAGAGTGGAGCAGAATCCCCTCCCTCACTCTGCTGGCCACGCTTCTTTTGATGATGTTTACTTCCTTAATTTGGAAGCAACACTGCTGCTTCTTCTCCAGCCTTAGGGAGCCTCTCCTGTCCAGTGTGTCAGAGTCACGTTGTCCAGAAGAGCCCCTCACCGTGCTGTCTGTCCAAGAAAGCAGCCTGACATCAACTACACAAAGGAGCTGTGTGGCTGCTGGAGGACTGAGCTCCCTGTCAACTGGAGGGGTTGTGAGGTCCCAGGCATGGAGCCATTTCAAGGTACCAACAAAACAGGGGTGGTGGGAAGAAGACAGCAAATTGCCCGTTTCCAGCTCAAGGCATGGAGAGGAGCTGCATAGGACTGTCCCTCCTTAGTAGACAACCTCCTCCAGGAGAACTCAGGGTGTAGATGTGCAGGACAGTCCCTGCCACCAGCAACAGGACAAAGTCCTGCTCTGGGACTTCTTGTGTGGACTATGGCAGAAGATGGAAGTGAGGAGCACCCTTTTCCCTACCACCTGCCTCACTGCCTCCGCATCAGCCCCAGCATCATTACTGCTCCCCAGCTGCCCACTTGTGCTGCTGCCATGGAACATGGGCTTTCCTTCAGGGCTGAGAAGCACCATGAGAGACCCCAGGTACTCTCCTGAAACACCGTTTTTAAGGTCACAGTAATTAATATACAAATTCTGCTGTAGCCAGGGTGAGTCCCAGAACGTGTGATGCTCTGGGACGTGTGCATCTGCAGCATGTGTTTTGACAAGTCCCATATGTTGCCACCTACACAAGGAAATGTAATTTCTGCCTGTTCAGCCTCAATCCTTCCTTGGTGAGAACGTTAATGTTTCGTGAGGCGCTTTGCTGTTGACCAGTTTTCCACCACTTCCTACGTCATTGCTCCAGATCTGTCATGTCATTCCTAGGGGCTGTTGATATATTTACAGGATTGAAGTCTCTGCCGTTCCCAATACACCATGTGATTTTTCCAGCAGTGTTTAAGCCGGGGGGCTCAGGAAGCTCTGTTACGGGGGGGCTCTTTGGGGAGCAGGAAACCATCCTCCGGGGAGAACCTGAGCACCACACTTTGTCTCCTCATCCACCCCCTATTTCTGTGCTGAAGGTTTCATTAAGCTGTTGCCAAGAGATTATCCCAAAGTGCAAATCAGATCCATGAGAAGAGATTAAATTTACTTTATTTTTAAGCTGAATTCATCCCAGGTTTTATTTGTGGGTTTGTTTTTGTTTTTTTTTTTTTCTTTTTTATTGGCAGCCCAGCGTTGCGGGGCACCGTGCTGTGATTGGAGCTGTAGTAGACCGAATCCAGTAGTTACACCAATTACTTTTTAGGTTCGTCTACTAGTTTTAATTGGTCTTTTTTTCCCTTAATGAGCTATCTATTGTCCTGTGGATCATGCCGTTAAGTACTGCGGTGTGTACACTTGGTTTCTCCATTCTCAAAATACCTGTGTATAAAACGACCACAGTTCAATCCGCAGTCCCTGGCAGAGCACCGCTGGGTTTTTTGGAGAGCTGGGTTTTATGAGTTTTGGAAAACAATGTCCTTTTCAGTATAAGCAGTCCTTAATTAATGCATTAACTTTCAAGGGCTGAAAAAAAAAAATCAATGGAGTGTCCAGATGCAGTGAAAGTGAAAATTATTTCAGTTTTCTCATTGAAATAACAATTGGAAATTGGGCGAGTCCAAAATGTGTGTTGCTGTATGATGGTGGGCAGTTGATGGCCTCTGGTAGAGGCTTGAAAAATAGAAGGTTGCGCCATAAACCACATTTTTTTTATTCTGCTTCCAACACAAATTAGCCAAATCGTTGTCTTATTTTGCTGGGGTTGTTTTTGGTGCCTCTTGGTGTGCTTTTAACACAGCAGAGGGTGAGAGGTAAGCTGCAGTTTCCATGATGTATTTCATGTGTACGCTTTTTTTTCTTTCAGAGTTTCATAGTCATCCCATTAATTCTTTTCTGAATCTTAGCACTTTTTCACTACTGTAATGAAGAGACATTGCAGATACAAATTATTCATATCTGTAGGACTCGGTTGGGCAGATGTTGTGGTCAGGATTTCTGGGCATCAAGCGTCACCCATTTGTTGACCTCCAGTCCAAAACCATGGAAAAACACTTGGTAGAAGCTCACTTTGACATAACCACAATTAGCAATTTCCAGCAGGCTCTGCTGTAAATGAGTTGCCCTTACATGATGAGAAAAGAGAGGGAGAGGATGTGAGTGTGGTTTTTTTGGAGGCTTCTTGCCTCATCTCAGCTGCTGACCGATACTCAGTGCAGAGGATTTTCTCTTCTTGGTGGAGGGACTGTCCCATTGCTGTTTTTCATGGCTGCCCTGGGATATATGGTATTTGCAGATACCAGTCAGGTGAGGAAAGACTTCTCTTGGTGGAGAGCTGACGACTGTCTCTGCTGGGTGAAGCTGATTGTCTGTAACACCCAGTGTCACCTCCTCTGACCAAGGAAGAAGAGGAATAGAGTCATAGAATGGTTCAGGTTGAAAGGGACCTTAAGGATTATTGAGTTCCAACCTCCTGCCCTGGCCAGGGTCACCTCCCACCAGTGCAAGTTGTTCAAAGCCCCCTCCAACCTGCCCTTGAACCCCTCCAGGGATGAGGCAGCCACAGCTTCTCAGGGCAACCTGGGCCAGGCTCTCACCACCCTCCCACCAAACAAGTTCTTCCCCACATCTCAGCTCCATCTCCCCTCTTGCAGTTTAAAACCATTACTCCTTGTCCTGTCGCTCCATTCCCCGATCAAGAGTCCCTCCCCAACTCTTGCTGAATCCTGCTGAGCCTCCATTGCCCACCCCAACGTGGTGGGGTGTTCTGGAAGTAAAGAGTCACGAGACATTAATTGATTATTTTTATTTTAAAAGTGTTCATGGATGATTTTTTTCCCTTGGAGAAGCGTGACTGTTCAGATGATTCACAGCTGCTTTCTTGTAGGAATTTCAGCGCCACGGAATAAGCAATCACAATAGCATGTACTCGTGTTGGAGCTTGTTTACTTGGGGAAAATGTGCATAACACAAATTATAATTCATTAATCCATACGCATCTTCTCGGCTGTAATTGTTAAATTAATTTTAGAATATTTTTAGCCAATTTCACGGTTATGATCTGCGTGTCAGCTCTGTGTATAAACGTCGCGCTTGAAGAATACTTCCACCGAAAAGCCTCTACTTGTGCTGAAAAGCTGAGCTGCTTTAATATTGAATTATTGATATTAGGCAAACAGAGTGGATGGATACTTTTGCCTACAGCCCTAGAAGTGTATTGTTTTGCGCATTGTAATCTATTACAATAAGAATTTTCTTGTTCTTGCGATATGTATCTCTATTTGGCTGCCTGAGCAATATTTTTGCTCGTAACCTCTATGTCCAGAAAGGCAAATATATCGTTAGAGAAGCCTGAGGACACATCCTCGCAGCAAATCGCTTGTATTTTCACCTGTTACTTTTAGGAGAAGTTACAGATTTTTTCTGTGAAAGAGTGTGGTAGATGGAAAGAAGCAAGGTAAGGTATTGTTCAGGAAGGTGGTGGCTTTTGTGGTTGTTTTTAATCTATATATAGAATAGCAAGAAATAGCAAGAGAGTTGCATTTCTAGTAATTGTCCTAGTGGTCTGGGGATGGCTAAAAGTGATACTGTCAGATGGAAAGTCAAGCTTTGTACAGGCTCAATAATAATAATGCTCAATATTAGGCAACGTTCGGTATTTCTGACACTCTCAAGAAAGATTTGGAAAATGGTGTTACCTACTCTTGAGGCAATTACTTTCTTTTAGTTATACAAAAGCTTTCAGGAGGAGGAAACTTCCTTCCATGTCTGCTGCAGGTAGGGCAAGAAATAATGAGCAAGTCCTGGGGCAAGGGAGCTGCTCGGGCTATAGGCATCCTGAAAAACCCTGGTGGAGGGATGATGAAGAACTGACCTCCAGTGCTTGGGTGGGCTGTGAGGTCTGAAACATTTGTTGGGTGAGGTTAGAAAGTTTTGGATTTAGTTGGACCTATTGTGGACTGTGGGAAGAGACCAGATGACTTCTTGAAATCCCTCACAGGGGTGTCTTTCTGCTCACAGAAAAGGTGTTGCGGATATTCAAGGGAGCTTTGGTGGCAGCACTGACAGAGAACTTCCATGACAATGTAAAATGTATAGTAGAATAACAGAAGTGAAGATAAAAGAACATTTATCTTAAAAAAAATTATAATATTACTCACTTAACTACTTAAAGACTCTTTCTTATGCAGGTATAGGTGAGTACAAATCTCCTTCTACCATATAAAAACAGTAGAAACCAGACCTTGCTGGAAAGGTTGATGACTGGAGTTGATAAGGCAGCACAGGTTCTTTTAGTCCTTTTTATCCCCATTTTAGTTGCCCTGCCATTGGTGTTAAATGTGTCAGGGATGTCTGCAGGATAACCTGCCCATCCTCTGAGTGATTGCTCCTGGGGCAGATTTATTGAGCCCCAGGCCACACCAGGCAGATCTCGTACCCTCCTGGTCCCTTCAGAGGGCTCATTATATTTGTTGGGGTTTTTTCCCCTCTTTTTCCATAGAGGTGCAGCTGTGACCTCACCTGCCTCCCTTCTCCGAATATTTATCATTTGTGTTGTTGAAAAAGTTAAGATTCCATGAGCAGCCTCTTCACGGTGTTTGTCCACTCTCCCTGATGACACCAAAGTCCTTTCTCCAGAGGAAGGAGATGATCTGTGAAGTATTTTTTTTCAAGTGTAGATTCTTAATTTAAGAGGGAAAAAAAATGCATTCTTGAATGAGATGGTGCAACATCTGCTGTGGAGTAGCAGTAGTGAAGCTGTCATCAGCTTTCTAGGTTTTCCATGAGAAAAAAAAATGTTATTCTTCTGCAAGAGGCAGAGCTACACAGGCAGACTTGGTCTGGTCTTTAAGGTCTGCCACCTTGATGACTATGGGACGAGCTGGTATAGCCAAGTTGTGTCCATTTTAGCAAATAATGGTAATAGGAGGCTCAATAAGAGCAAATCCAGAGAGGAAAACAGTAGTGAGGAACCAGTGTCCACAGAGATTTGTCCTCCAGGTTGTACTTTAGGCTGGTTCCATAAGCTGAGTGCCCACTGGGGGCTGGAGAGCCCTGGGTGCATCTGGGGTTTTAGTTCTAGTTTTCAGTTGAGTTTCACCTGAAAAGTTCTAGTTTGTGGCCCCAAATTGCAACCAAAACACTGTTCATGGAGACGGCTGGGGGAGTTGCTTCAAAAGTGAGCTTCCATCATGACCAAGAGCAGGAGTGTGGGCACGCACCTGGAGACATGGATTGTTGGGTGTTGGTCATGGCCCCTTCCAGCAGAAGACACCTTTATCTTCTGCTTCAAGCAGTAGTGGTAGAAACCACAGCACTGTGAGGTCAATGAGTGTCCCTGTGCCTTGCACGGTGTTGTCCATCATCCGTGTTTCTTCTTCCTCGCTTACAGTTAACTGGAAGGGTTTTTTTGGCGTGATAGAGAATGTGGAAACTAGTGTCGTGCGTTGCCTTCATGCTCTCACCTCGGGAATAATGCCTGAAATAAAAGTAAGATGAAGTAGTCGGCTACAAATCCAGTGCTACCTGGTTACTATGGCAGTTAATCAAGGGACCATGGAAACAATAGAGTCCGTGTTGCGTGACTGATCCTGTAGCTGCCACCTTTAAACCAAGAGTGAGGAGGAGTGGGTGGAAGCCTCTATACGTTGAGATATATATATGTGTCAGTGTATGTGTCTGGAGGAGGTGTGTAGAGAGGAGGAAAACACCATGGAGAGGTGAGACACGGAAAGGATGCTATCGTTAATATAGTGTGTAGCATGTGCCGTTATTAAAGGCCAAAATAAACAAAAAACATCGCCTTCACAGAGGAGATCTTCCCGCTTGTTCCCCCCTAAATCACATCCAAGTTGTTTATGCAACAGGAATGAATTTTTTTTTAAAAAATCCATTGTAACTCTTTCTCGTCCAGCACTTTGGTGAGAATGAAATTGCTTTATTTAAATTACTTAAATGATGTCCTGTGAAATCTCAATCATTGTTATTTAAGTACACATTTTTAAATGGGTTGAGAAGCTGGGGAATGGTAGAACTCTCCCCTGGGAGTTTTCCCCTATTTTCCTTATTGGTGACTGATTTCAGTTATTGCCTCTATCCCCAAATTTCATTCACGGCTGACCGTAGAGATGAAAATACTGTTAAGAGTGCAGTGGCTGTTACTCTATAATCTCATTGAGAAGCGGAATAATGCGCATTTATATTCTGTTACCATCCTTGCCAGAACATTTTTTTTTTTTTTTTTGGTTCTTTTTGTCCCTGCTGTGATTTCGGAGAGGGTTGCAGTTGGTTGGGGCTGTGCCTGGGACTGAAAGCCCCCGATACCCAAACCCACCAGGATTTTCACTAAAACCCACCAGGATTTGACTAAAGTATAAATCTTTGTATCGTTAATCTAATTCTTGTCTCTCTTCCTGGCTTGAAGAATAGAATAAAAGGCAGCTCTTTATGTTAGCCAGGAACACTTTCTACAAGGTTAATTATAATTTTGCAGATGATCCCTTACTCTGATGCCAGCTGTTCTGGACAGGATGGGTTATACCCACCCAGGGTTTGAAATACAGCAACGTTACATCCTTAATAAGCTTTTATTTCGCTTATAATGCATCTTGTGCAGGAGTTGGCAGCCTGGATGAACTCAGAAGTGTGATTCTTGATTGTTTTATTTTTAATTTAGTAGGATTTGTACTGCGAACCCCACTCGAGCCGGCCTTCTTTTGTATCAGTGACACTTTTGTTCTACATATTTTATTATGAAGGTTATTTTCTGTCACGTACTCTTAGGTTTATAGCTGCTGTGCTTCATGTGACATGTTCCATCACCTAGGGTTTTGTTCAGTGAGATGAAGTCATAGAATCACAGAACGGTTTGAGTTTGGAGGCACTTTAAAGATCATCGAGATCCAACCCCCCTGCCCTGGGCAGGGACACCTCCCACCAGACCAGGTTGCTCAAATCATGCCATTTTCACTAAGAAACTATTGGGTTTTTTATTAATTAATTATGTTGTGAAACTTACCTTACATTTTCAAGAATTCAAACAAAGATTATATCTTTTAGCTGTCAGCATCTCTTCTTACAAGCCTCTAAATGTCATTTATATTAGGGAGAATTGTAAGGATATAGTATATTGTTGTATGGACCTCTAATTAAAGGACCATTGTGAGAGAGGGTGTACCCTTGGCAACGAGTGTTTGATGGGTGGGCTCTTAATTAAGGAGCTCAGGTCCCTGCAGCCCAGAGAAGCTGTGGCTGCCCCATCCCTGGAGGGGTTCAAGGGCAGGTTGGAGGGGGCTTGGAGCAACCTGGTGTGGTGGGAGGTGTCTCTGCCCAGGGCAGGGGGTGGCACTGGATGATCTTTAAGGTCCCTTCCAACCCAAACCATTCTGTGATTGTATGAGAGTTGTCCCCTTGTGTCATTACCAGCTCAGGGACAGGCTAATGAGCATCAAATCATCGCTCTCCTCTGCGGTGGGTAGTATTTTGGTACAATTAACTTTCATATTTTACATTCATGAACTTATAAATGGAGTGAATTCTGTCCTGTTCCTGTTCTTCTGTCCTTATGTCTTTGCCGATTGTGAATTGGGATCCTTGTTTCTACACAAATTATTTCATTTTCAGATTGGCAGGATCCTGTTGTCTGCATATGGAGTCAAGTTTAACGCAAACAAATCAAGAACAATAGCAAATGATTGCATATTTCTTTGGGTTTGCAATAATGAGAACTAATTCAGGGTATTTATTTGTTTTGGAGAAGGAATTATGATTTCTTCCCTTTGACTGAAGTGGATTCTCTATTGGGAGCAATTTCTGAATGTCCCCTTCTTCATTAAGCAATAACTCTTAGCACAGGGAGAAGGCTTAAGACACCTAAAACCACATACACACAAAAAAGGTTTTTTAGTGCTATTTGTAGCGCTTTAGAAGGGACAGCATTGGGAGTTTTGACCTTTAAAGACATACATTTTGTGCATATTTGATATTTAAATTGAAACAGAATTCTTCCTTTGCTTTTTCACCTCCCTCGGGCTTCGGAAGAGTTTTGTGAGACATTTCAATCAAAGCTTTTAAATTTTACGTGTCCTGATGAAGAAATGAAGGCTGTCCATTGTGGCCGTGCAGAGAGGACGTGGAAACCCTGGTCCCACCGGAGACAGGGTGTGTTGGGGTCTGTATCTCCAAATACAAGGGAAAGATGCCAAAACTTGGCTAAAACAAGAAAGAGGATGAAATGGGGACAAATAAGGAATGAGGGACATACTAAAAATTTGGATTCCTGTGCCTTTTCTGTGTTCTGTGGTTTTATACACAATAATGAGGTGGCAGCACCAAGATGCTGTTAATTTGCAAATGCTGTAAGAAATAAATACTGAATTATCCATTGAGTTATCCCCAGGTGGGTAGTTCATACAGGGGAAAAAACATCCTTCTCTTTG
Source organism: Gallinago jamesoni (assembly GCA_025769975.1). Lineage (NCBI taxonomy): Eukaryota > Metazoa > Chordata > Aves > Charadriiformes > Scolopacidae > Gallinago > Gallinago jamesoni. The sequence goes on from JAOQGH010000004.1 coordinate 32,343,761, forward strand.
GGGGACTGGGATTGGCAGAGGCCAATAAAAAAAAAGTAAATGCCTACCAATAAAGTAATTGTTTTCTTTAAAAAGTTATTCCTTCAGGTGGAAATTTCCGTTCTGTCTTGCGGTTTGAAGGGTTTGCGTGCCCGGACTTTCAAGTCACTTTGTGAAATGCCAGAAGTTGTTCAAACTGAGAGCAGCAGGAGTTACTCCTCTTTAATCATCAGAAATCAGTAGATTGTCCCTTCTCTTACCGAGTGAAAGTCTAACAGGGTTAATTTCTGGCAGGGATTTCCTTCAGGGAATAGGATCCGATTCTGCTGAAATCTTAAAAATATGCATTTTTAGTAACTGTGAAGGTTTGGTGTGAGGAATGGGGATGCTGTAGCAAAGTGAGGATGTTTTATCTTTGATTACTTTGAATTTTCTTTGGGTTTGTTTCAGTAGACAGTCTTACTTTCCTCAATGCATACACTGCTTTTTTGATAAAGAAAACAGAAGAGGAAATCAGGAAAGAAAAAAAAAGTTATTAAAGATCTTGGAAAACTTTCCAATATATCCATGTATTTCATTAACCAGATTTGCAGGTAGGACTTGAGGGATCCCGGGATGTACTTCAAGTATGTCAAGTTCTGTTGGCTGTTTGGAACTTTGAAATACAAGCAGATTTTTAAGAAAATTGAGGGTTTTTTCCTTTGGGCTCTCATGCCAAAGAGGGAGCATCTTCGAACGTTCACGTGTGCCAGGCTTTCACCTCAGTGATTAAAAAAAAAAAAAAAAGGCATAAGGGGGGGAAGAAAAACCAGCAGAAAACAACTGGGCGTGGGTTTTTGCCCTTTTCAAACTCACTTGAGAATTAATTGCTGTTAATTCTGTTGCTGCTGTGTCAGAGGGGGGGTGGCCAGGCTCGGCGAAGTCATTCGCCATCGATCTGCCAGTTTTCCACCCTGACATTTCCTGGCTGTCAGTTGCTCGTCACTTTAAGAACAGTGGTGGAGGGGGAAAAGGGAGTCGGATAATGGGAAAGCATCCCTTGTGTCAAGAAAAATGTTTGAAGTTCTCCAGTTTAATTATTGCTTTCTACCCTGAGTGATGCAGGTGGGAGTCGTTAACTCAAAAATAACCCCTCCCCCCCCCCCAAAAAAAAAACCCCACCCCACCCCAAACCAACCTCTTCTTCAAATCGGATTTGAAAACAGGTAATGGTGAAATTGCAGTAGTTGATGTTTAAAAATAAGAAAATTGCATAATAAGAAAAAGATTGAGCGGAGCAATCTTCTTCTCAGGAAGGACCAACAGGTAACAGAAAAGGGGATAGCTTTGGAAATTCAAAAGGGAATTTAAAATTGCATATCACAGAGCCGAGATATAAGCAAATATTATGGGGAGGGAAAAAAAAATAATGCTGTGAAGCCCATCTGATGAGATTTCTGCCTGCCTAAGGTTTACTTCTCTGTACTCGACATCCATTATTTGCTTATTAAGCTTGGTGATGTTTTGGCCAGATGAAAAAAGTACTTGCTTTGTATTTGTAAATGGGGAAAAATAGGATGTAGAACGGGCTTAAATCACCCCTCTCAGGAAAAAAAAAGGGTTCAAAGACCTCTCCTAGAGCTCCGAGAGTGTACCTGCAGCTGGGAATATTGTTTCCTCCTTCTTTGGTGCATGAAGTAGGGACTTTGAAAAATTCCAGGGTAATAAGCACGGATGAGGAGCCTTCACAAGCGCTGACTAACTTTTTTTTTAATAAATGGAGACCATTAAATCCTAATGAGGAAACGAGGGCTGGGTACCGGTACGGTACCCTGTGCTTAAACACCTCTGATTCCTGCCGGTGGTGTTCAAAGGAGGGGACCCCTGGTGACATCCCTGCCGGGGCGCCTGGATGCTGGTGGGCACCCCGGGGCAGGGTGACAGCCCCAGGGGCAGGTTGGGGATGGGAGGGACAGAGGGGACGGGGGGGTGGCGGTGGCTGGGAGCCGTTTGATCGGCAGGGAGAGGCGAGAGCCCCGCTTCCCGCAGCGTGGTTGTAACCATGGCACTAAGGACGTCATCCCGGGAAAACGGCAGTGGGAACAAAACCCTCCGTGTTTCCGTGCGAGGGTCCTTAGCAGAGCGGTGCCATATGCACGCTCTTCATTTACATATAGCTTAACTACTCGGCTACTTCCTGGCTTTATTTAAAAATAATAAAAAAAAAAAAGCCATGCCAAGAATTAAGATGGGCACCGAAAACCAATCTGCGCTTGTCAGAAAAGGGATTATTTCGTGCCAAGGAAATGTTGTGGGGGGGTTCAGTGGTGGGATGGGGAGCCGGCAGGTTGTTTTCCCAGCATTGCTTGGAGTGGAAACTCTCCCCAGTTCAACAACCTTGCTCCTCCACTCGGTCCTCCACCGAGATAAAGTGATGGGAGGCAGAGCTGGCTGTGCTGTAACGCAGAATTACTGCGCTGAAAAGGCCACTGAAGTCATTTTTATTTATTTTTTTTTTTCATGGCCACGTTGAAGCCGGAGCGAACCTGTACGCAAAAGCAGCGGGGAAGGGAGGGCAGCAGATGTAAAACCAGCCTAAAGGTTAAAAATAAAATAAAATAAAATAAAATAAAATATGAAGTGATGCCAGTGATGAGGAGAGATGTGGGGAAGGGCAGGACAAAAGGGATGGAGGCTGGAGGAGGAGCCAGGCGGGAGGGGGACAGAGCAGGGGGTCAGCGGGGCTGACGTCAGGCACCGGGCTTGGCCTTCCTCCTCCTTCCCCATCCTCGCAATGCTTTACACAGCTTCTCTCTGCTGGTTCTCTCTGCTGGTTGGTGGCTAAAAGCTGGGAAGGGGGTAGAAACACAGGGCTCCGAAAGAGCATCCCAAGTCATGGTCCTCTCTGAGTTCCACCGGGCAAGAAATTCCCGTGGGAAATCCCTCTGCTCCTGAGAAAGTGGGACTGGTGGGTTAGAGTTTGTCACAAGAACACTCACAGTTGAATTTTTTGTGGGTTTGTTTTTTTTTTTTCTGTATAGCACGACCTGTGAGATCTGTTTCAGTTTCCCCTGGAGGGGTATGGAAAGAGAACAGGGATTAGAAGGGAATCATCCCGTTTGTGGTGCTGGAAAAGTAAATCCTTCCCCGTTTGTAATGGAGTTGTTTGACAAGAGGTCACAAGGCCTGAGAAAGAAAGGGAAAAAAAGTAATTCCAAGGGAATTCCGGGTGTGCTTCCAGGCTGGCATTTACCTCCCTGGATGTTTGCAACCCTCTTCTTTTCCCATGAAAATTCCAAGTTTACTGATAATTAACAAAATCAACAAACAAGAGGATTCATTGCTGTTTTGGCCATTTGAGCTCCTTTTTAAAAAGAATGAGTTATTTATGTTCATACATAAATATTATTAATTGAGCTCTTTCCTGCTTTAAATAAATGGTCAGGTAGTAAAGTTGATGTTAAGCATTTTTGTCTCTGGTATGTAGTGAGAGAAAATGAGCTACAAGTTTTGAATAATTTTCAGACTTCTTTTTTGTCCTATTGAGAGAAATCGAGGAACATTTCACTTCAGGGAATAAATTCAGCAGAAATGCTCAGGAAATTAAGATTTCTTTTAACTTCTGTGGGCTTTTCAAGTCTGGAGACTGGATATCGCTTTTGTATTAAATATTCAGGGTTGTGTAATGATTTGCAGGCTCCTTTTTAAGCTAAAGGTGCATTTTCTTCTGATGAATGTATGTTGAGAAAATCCAGTAAGTCATGCAAGGAATTCTATACCATGAGGCTGCTTTTGATGCAGTTCTCCCAACTGAAAGAAGCATTTGGGTAAGTTTTTTCCCAGTGCACTTGAGGGCTTCCATCTCGTCTCCAGTAGTTCAAAGCCCCTCTTCGTTGAGTGATGGGTCTGACTCATCTTCATCTTCAGCTTACTCATCCTTAATATTGAAACAGTCTTCAAAGGAAGGAAATCTAGAAAAACTTCTCACTCCTGGCAACACCCACAACAAAGACTTGAGTCGATATATTCAACGCAAAATAATTGACATAAAAGGAATCAAAATCTTCCTTGGCAAAAGGCGTTTCAACCTGAGAAGAAAGGTAAATCCCTCAACGAACAGCGCAACCGAGACAGCATTGCCGAAAACAGTCGATCATCTGCATCAAAGGCGCTGCCAGAGCTCTTGTTCCGTTTCCTCGGATCAAAGTTTCCTCTATCCATAAATTATCTTCACTAGAAATCCTTGATGAGTTTTTCATCACCTCCCTTGCACTCGGCAAAAATCCTGAAGGTGCTGTTCGGGGGGTGAACCGCAGGGAGGAAGCAGTAGGAGAAGACAGGAGGAGGAATGATCTCACCAAGCAACTTTCCAAAGAGCAAAATAAGTGGCTGTTGTGTTGATTCTCTTCCGTGGGTTGACCTGATGCCTCTTGGCATTTGTTTTCAGTATTATTGCCCAAAACAATTGCTTCCAGTCCTGTTGCAGCCCAGCAGGAGACTCTTTATAAGCAAGGAACATCCTCAGTGTAACTGGAATGTGCTTGAGGTTCTTGCACGGAGCAGGACGTAAAGTGGCAGAAGAGCCTTGATGACTTCTTGGTCATCAACATGGGAAGCAAGTCCAAACCTCCCTCTTTCTGAGCTGCCAATATTTTCTAGCTCTATCTAGATCAGAAACAGCATTGAATAAAGAGAGCAGTTATTTGTATTTAACTTTTAGACAAACGCATTGGGTTGGAAGACTGATTTTCTGTCAGAGTTGTGTACCTCTAGTCTAGGTTTTCATCTAGGACAAACTCTTCCCTAAAATATAAGATAGATTTTAGGATGTTGAGCGTTTCCCGTGACTTTTGAGGCATGGCAGGAATGTTATCTTCACCTTACTCTACACGAATTGCTATTGTGCTGTCCATTTTCACATAAAAGCTGATTTTTCAATGGGACAAGAGAGGTATTTATTGCTGTTCTTAAACCACATTTTCACTGCTGCGTGGCTGCCACTATGCTACATGGATTCAGCCATATTTCTCATATTTCGTCTATCTACAGCTTTAAAAATGCACTATATTTACTCCAATTATTTCCCAAGGATGTGTTGAAGTGTGATTTGTACTACTCCATCTGCCGCCTGAGGAGGAGGAGGAAGAGAAACGCACTTTATTAATGAGAACTTTAGGAAGACAACCATATGCAGTTCAGAATTTGGTTGGGTTTTTTTTTTTCTAAATTTTTTAATAGTTTTGGGCTATAGTGGGGCTGAAAGCGTTACGGTTCTGAGTAAAACTGCACGGAGAATGTTTCTGTAATCCAACCAGAGGAAAATAATGTTGGTAGAAACCAGGACGTGCTGAAATAGCTTGTTGTGGAAGGTTCTCCATCATCGAAGTGGAGTTTTACAGGAGTTCTTCCTTCTTAGATCAACAATTTCAGATAAAAATCCCTACAATGTCTTGGCTGACATTGTATGTACACTTTTTAAGTGTAACATGATTGTATAAATGTGTAAAAATGGAAGAGCTGAGGGGCTTCCAGCGCAGTCACAAACTGGTCACTGCGCTGGTTTTATTGCATTTCCAAGTGGAGTGAAGTGTGCAGCTACACCGAGCAATTTATTTTTTATTTTTGTTAGAGAACAGACCCATTGGGTATTTTTATTTACTGCTCATAACTGTAGTTTTTCTCCTTGCCTTCCAAAAAAAGTCCCCTTTGGGTGGCAGACCACAGCAAGTCGCATCTCCACTTCCCCCGTGCCGTCTCCTCTCCCTTCTGGAGAGCAGGGTCCTGGTTCTTCCCATCAAAAAAAATAGTGCTTTCCACCTAAAAGTTTCCAGTTTTTTGCTTCCCTTTTTCTGGATTTCATGCAGAAACTCCTGATTTTCTTTAAAGCTTTTAAAATGAATTTTTCATTAAAATTAAAATAAGTAATGCAGAAGAGTTATTTTTAATTTAGATTTTAAGAATGCAGAATTAAAGAACTCAACATTAGAATTAAATCCTACCAGTGAAGGACACCAGTATGTTTGTTTAGCCCTACAGCACAGAGGGGCCTGTTAAAGACTTAAGGGACAATTTTATTGTCATTAAAGGCACTGACATTAATTGTCATTAAAGTCCCTTTGACAGCAGTGGGAGCAGGACCAGACCTTGGGCAGGATAAAATACAACTCCTTCAGTAAACCTTCCATTCTAGATATGGGAAATGCCACAGTGGTGTCACCACGGTATTTAATGATGGGTTTTTTTATATATATTGAATGTGTTCAAACCTTTATTTTTAAGGATTCTTGCACTCTCAGTATTCTGACCCGTAGGCACTAAAAGAACTAAATGTCAATGTTTTATTCTAATTCCTTGAAAATAACTTTGCCATAAATAATCTAAGTACTACAATACTTGGTTAAATACCGGATTTTTCTGCTTACATAATACATGCGAAATAGGTATTTTCATAGCTTTTATATACTTTGCATTTTCACAAACTCCCTATGTTTGTGGAAGACTTTCTAATTGCCCACCAAGTAGGTAGTTTCCCTCTTTATGCCTGTGTGTTGAATAGTTTCTTACCCATAACATTCAGTAGTTCTAGGCTAGTAAGCAGGTAGGGACTTCTTTTATGTCGGTGTGTGTGTATATATGTATATAAAAAAATTATATACGTGTATATATATATGTAAATACATGTAAATATGAGTGCGTATTGTAGAATCATAGAATGGTTTGGGTGGGAAGGGACATTCAAGCCCCCCCCAGTGCCACCCCCTGCCCTGGGCAGGGACACCTCCCACCAGCCCAGGTGGCTCCAAGCCCCCTC
>JAOQGH010000004.1:32402179-32416347 GCA_025769975.1 Gallinago jamesoni
CAGAGGGGGGGGGGGAACAAAAAAAAGAAGAAAAAAAAGATGTTCTCCTGGGGGTGGGAGGGGGGGGTTGTGGTTGTCAGAGGCAGCTCTGCCGTTGCTGGAGGGGGGGAGCCTGATGGATGGAGCCCCCCGCGCTGTGGCCCCGATTCCCGGGGCTCTGATTCCGCCGGCTCATTGACGTCACCGGGAGGTTTCAGACCAGCCCCGCTCTGTCTTGTTAAACTTGCAGAGAAATGAAATCGTGACACCACCACCAAAAAAAAAACAAACCAAAAAAAACCCCCACCAGAAAGGCTGGTTCCTCGCCCAACAGTCTTTTTAGGCATCAGGAATCCTTCTCTTTTTTTTAAGAGTTATTATTAATTATTATTATTTTTAACCTTTTTGTACCTAACTGCAGAGAAACGCTTTTAAGGAAGCAGCAGCAGCAGCATCACGAAGTGATTCTGAAGATGCAAAGGAGGGCCCTGGGGGGGTAAAAGAGTCCCATCTCTGAGAAGTCCCTGCCCGCCGTGTCCTCGGGCCAGCCTGGGACCTGGGCTGCGGGGACCCATTCACGGGGATCCACCACGGGGAGCCAATTCACAAGAATAAAAATGAGGGGGTTTGTTTGTTTTTTGTTTTTTGGTTTTTTTTTTTTTCTCTGGGGAAACCTCTCCTGTTTTGTTCTGTTTTTCCCACGTCCTTTATCTCGTAGGTATTTAAATAAATAAACCCGCCGTTCTAAGGAGATCTTAGGGATCAGCTGTGATAAATTGAGCGAGGACTCTGCGGAGAAAGGAGGGGAGGGGGGGGCTGCAGGAGAAGACCCGCTGTGGTTTTGTGAGCTCTCTGATGCTCCTGCGACGTCAGATGGCTCTGCCCAAACGAAGCAGAGCTCGTTAGAAGGTGGCCTTGCTGAGAAATACCGGCACCTCTGCCCAGGTGGATGCTCTCTCTGCTTCCAGAGGTGACCCGGTGCCTTTTTTTTATTTTTTTTTTTATTTTACTGTATTTCCAGCAGTTTAGAGCAGAATTTTACAATGCTCATCAAAACTCAACGTGCCGTCGGCGCTGTTGCGTTACAGGCAACGGTGGCTTTTTGTGTCCTTCGGGATCTTTCTTTTGTATGTGGTTATTATGGAGGAAATTATACATACACACGTATATATATATATGGAAATGACGAAGGGAAGCTGGCTCTCTGTGAACCACAGGCATGGTTCGAGGTGGCTCTCCTCTCCTGACAGCCATAAATCTGCCATCATCCAGAGTTTCCCGGGACGGAACCCGTGGAAACGATGAATAACAGTTATAGCTTTGACTTTGCCATGTGGGGAGAAAGATTTTTTGAGGGCACCTTATTTCCTTTAAAACATCCTTCCTAATCTCCAATCTGAACCTCCTGGTGCAACTTGAGGCTGTTTCCTCTTGTCCCATGGCCTGTTCCTTGGGAGAAGAGACCGACCCCTCCTTTCAGGGAGCTGTAGAGAGCCAGAAGGTCTCCCCTCAGCCTCCTTTTCTCCAGGCTGAACACCCCCAGCTCCCTCAGCTGCTCCTCACAAGACTTGTGCTCCAGATCTGATGACAATAAGGTTTTCTCAAGGAACTATCCCTTGAAAGCTGGAGGACACGGGAACCTGATGCATATTTGTATGATTTCTTAGATGAAGGCAAGAGGTGTGGTGAAACGACAACAAATTGAATGACTCCAAAGGGCCTGGTTCCATTATAAACCACTTTCAGAAGCCGCGGATCGAACATGAGAGGTTGATAATATAAACTAACGGAATAAATGCATTATCTGGTGATTTAAGTAACGCAGCTTTGGGACAGGAGTACCATAAGAAGAAAAGCAGAAGAGCGAGCGGGGGGAAAAAAGCAAACATAATACACGTTTGGAGAAAGGAGCGGGTCGTAGTCTAGACACTCGCTTCCACCCCGTTAAAATCTAAAATTTTAAAAGCAGATTTGCCGCCGAGCGTTGCTCTGCCCCCCCTGGCTAGGAAACTCTCGTGGTTCCCATGGCTTGGCCCCGGGGACAAAAGCAGAGGCATGAGCAAAGCGTGGCATATGGGATGGGGGGGGGGTTTGTTTTGCAGAAGGAGGAAAATTAGGAGAGGAGCCGGGTTTGATAGACGGCGGGTATTTGGCTTTTGGGAGAGCATGAAATACATTTTTGAGTGTTCGGGTTGACTCTCAGAAGGGGAGGGCTCTAACGTGGCCAGAAAAGGTGCTCTTAGCTGAAGGTGGGAGCCCGTGGTCCAGGGAGCATCGGTCACATCCTACAAGGACAGGCTGCAGCCTGGGGGGAGCTAAAGTCTGCAGAGAAATGAGCAAAACTCTTGTCTAAAGAGGGGGGAAAAAATGACAAATAAACGCTGGCTTTCCCGCATACCCATCAGAGAGAAGGGGAGGGAGCTGGGGAGGGTGGTCCTCGGGTGGGATGGCTGGAGAGGGGAAATGAGGACGGGTTGAAGGATGCTGAGAATAAGAGGAGCCATAAGCTGGTGAAGTCTGGGAGAGAGTGTTTGGCGGAGCAGAGCCGGTATCTAGGGCAGCAGCTGACGTCTTTCCAGGGAAGTCGCAGCAGTTATTAGGAATTCAGGGTTTAAAGCAGAAAAGGAGGCAGATCCAGCAGGAGGCAGCGGCTGCGGGGTGACCCAGGGGAGCTCGATGGACAAGGGGCTTCTGCATCGCAGAGAACCTCGAACCCAGTTTGAAAAACCCATCTTTGCCATCTCATTTTTTTTCCTGTTTTTCCACCCCAGCTCCAGGAACATGAGATTTTTGGGAAGGGTGGGATGAGTGTGGAGGTGCTGGCCATGGGGACTTTCTGCTGGGGAGCTAGAGGACATGTCCCCACCAGGGAGGGACTTTCTTGTGCTCATGAGGACATTTAAGTGGGCGCCTGCTTAAAAGCAAACCTCAGTTCAGTGGCTGGGGGGGCGAAGGGGGGAGGTTTCCTGCAGAGACAAGGAAGGATTTTCTGTGATTTGGTGTGCTCGTTTGGAGGACAGAATGGGAGTTCTCTTAAGAAACCAACATAGAATAAAAATAGCAAACATCCTAAGAGAAAAGCCTGAAGAATTAGTGGCTGGTAAAATCTGAAGGTGCAGTTCACATTAAAAAAAAAAAAAAAAAAGAGAGAAGCAAATACCTTGAGGTGGCAGCATGTTGATAATGCTTTACTGGACATTGCTTGGAGATGGAAAAAAAAGATGTGTTTTCCCCTGTAATACATACTAAATCCTGTTATCAGGCACAAGGAGAGGGTTTTAATTCCGACGGTTCCCAAAGGCTGTTGATATTCACTGCAAAGGGCAACCAACCCACAGGTGTGGCACGTTAGCGCAGGCACCACCTGTATTGGGGGATTAAGCATTTATCAGAGGAAGCTGGGGGGGTCCCCAGCAAGGTCCTTGGGGGGCTTTCAGGGCAGTCCAGTGCTGAGGTTTCGTGCTACTTCGTTGCCCATCTTGAATCCAGCTCTGTAAGGGTGATACACCGTCCTGCTCTGGCTGGTAAGACACATATATTTTAATTAAGTCTCTTTGTTTTTGCGAAGCTCTCAGATAACCATACTTCTTCCCTTGTGTTTCTATGAAACTGTGTGTGGTTTTTCTCCCGGGGTGGTGTGTTTTACCCCCGTGGGTGAGGCTGTGAGGTGAAATCCCTCTCTGGATGCCTAGGTGGATGCAGGGGCTGCTTCTCCCCCGGTGGAGAGCAGGTACCTTCAGCTTCGGGACCCGAAACCCCCCTGCGTTCCAGTAAAATATTTAACAGCTTTTGGTTTTTTACGATGTGACCACACGAATCCTTAAAACCCCAAATCTGTTTCATTTAATAGTAAGTCCCTCCTGGCTCGTTCTGTATGCAGCACGCAGCCTCGCGCGACTATTCTGGGATGTGGTCCCAGTAACAGCGGTGAGTCATCGGCCGCAGCAGCAGCACTGAGCTGAGGAGCTATTTATTCCTGCTATTCCCTTATTCCTGCTCCTCTAAGCTGGGACCGCTCCTGAGCAGCGAGTTCAGATAGAAATTATGTAATTATTCCTCCTTGATCACTTTTTTTTTTTCTCTTATTGGTTTGTAATTACAAAAATATTCTCAGAACACTTCTGTATTTTAAAACTAAGTCCTCGGAATGACTTAATGCCTGAAGAACCAAGAGAGTGAATCTTAGCTTGTGTATATTCATTTCATTTGACTTTACTGATAATACAGCTCTCTAGATGTTGTTGCACAAACTTTACCCTTTTTTGGGTTGTTTTTTTTTTTTTCCCCTGCAAAACTGTGTAGCGCATCATTCACTGGTTCTTCAGCTTGTAAACAAATATTTGGGGTGGAATCATCCAGTCTTGGAAACCAGTAGGAGGGGAGATTCCGTGTAGGAGACCACGGCTCGTTGTCCCCTGGGTGGGAGAAGGGCTGAAGCTGTAGCTGTTGGAGGAGTTGTCCTCACCACCCTCCCCGGGGAGGGATGAGGAGATCCAGGAGCTTTTAGGGTGCTGCCACCCCAAGTCCTCCCCCAGCTGGTACCTGTTTTCATAAACAGCCTTTGCTGCCAAGTGCTGGTCCCTCCGTGTTTATCCAAGGCTGCTCTGCAAAAGTGAGAGGCAGGTTGTTGGCAAGATCTTTCTCCTGGAAAAAAAAAGAAACAGGGAAATAGGTGTTAAACCCTCTCAGAGACCCCTGGCATGACCTGGATGTCGTGGGAGCCTGGCAAGGAGAGCTCGAGGGTGCTGGTGGCCCCAGACGCAGCCCTTGGACCTGGGTTGGAGTTCTTGGGCAGTGTTCCCAGCCTGGTGGACCCCTTTCTGGCAGTGTGTGAATGCTGACTTGTCTTGCTGGTTTCCACCAACTTGCACCCTGCTTCTACAGTGCAATATTTGTCTTTATGTTCTGCATCACTAGAAATCTTGGGGGAACCCTGTAGTTCCTCTGGAAGATCACCTCCTTAAAGTCTGAGTCCATCAAAGCACTGCAGTGCCTTTATGGTCCCATATCCTGGTGCAGGATGCCCTGGGCTACCCTTTCAGGTGGCTCCTTCATCTCCTGCCTGCACGTGCCAACGTGGCTGCAAAGACATAGTTCAACAGTGCTTCATGTATGACTTACACTAGCAGAGGAAATCACAAAAATATATTCAGAATTAAAATTTCAGGTAATTGTTTCAGACTAGTCGTTCTCCATTAGCTGTGGGTCTGCTGTGCTCATCTCTGCGTGGGCCACCTCACCCCGGTGGCTTCAGCCGCTCAGGAGGGCTGCTGAGTCCTCCTGGTGCTACTGGAGGAAGCTCCAGATAGACTTCATGACATTCTTTCCAGCCCTCAGCACCAAGGAGCCTGAAATCCTTCCCTGGTGACACTCTTGGGGAACATATCTGGAGTTCTTGACAAATGTCAAGAGGATGACTGTCCTTCTTAGCTTTTTGGACAGGAGGAGTCAAGTGCCATCTTCTGGAACTGGACCTGTTTCTACAGAGTGCCATGACCAGAGCAATGGCTTTAGGTGAAGGAACCCAAGACATCAGAATTCGCTTGGATAATGTTTTGATTCCCTGCTGTGATTCTGAGCCTGAATCTTTGAACTTCATTCATGGCTCTTGAACACCGGGGAAATTGTCTTCACGTTGTCTTGCATCGATGTGCAGCGTGAGAGTCAAAAGATCTTCATCCCTGCACAGTTCATCATATTCCACCTGGAATGTTGACATCCCTGTGTTTAATTGTAGGTAGGTGACAAGTTTGTCCATGGAAAGTTGCCATAGCATTGAGATTTTTTTTTGGTTTTTTTTTGGTCTTTGCCTAGAGCTGAAAAGAGGAGAGAAAAAAAAAAAAAGAAGCCTTATGATAGACTTCAAAGCAGCCCATGTTCTTGTGGGTACCCACGGGAACAGAAGACACTTTCATGTTTGTCCCCAGTTGAAATCCCCTTGTGAGTTGAGCCACAGCGTAGCCAAGAAGTACATTTTGGGGTGTAGGCAGGGGACCTTCCCAACCGTAACGTTATGGGCAGTCATGTCACCCCCAGGAGCAGATCTGGGGCGTTTTGGCATATTCTTAGTGACATGGTTTTTTATCAGAGTTAGGTTGATGGTTTGACTGGATGATCTGAAAGGTCCCTTCCAACCTAGGCAATTTGATGATTCTGACCAGACACAAGGTAGACATGAAGTCGGTGTATTTGGTACCCAATGTATTTTGTCCAAAGGCTGTAGATTAAGAAAACAAAGAAATAAACCTGTTGTATCTCGCCACGAGCGCTGTGGGGAGCGGAGCCCAAGCCAGCGGCTCTGTTGGGTGCCAACAGGGCACCGAGTCAACAAATCTGCAGGATTTGGCCCCAAAACTCCCCTTTCAGAGCACAGGGGAAGGGAAGGAGCCTCGATGCAGCTCCTTGTTAACTAAAGAAGCCTGATCTCTCTTCAGTGGTCGCCTGCCATTTCCCAGATGCTTGCAATCTTTGCATAAACATAAAATACAATAATGAATGTTGGAGAAGGAAGGCTGGGGCTCTCGGTGGGGCAGGGAGGTCACTTCCCCATGACTGTGTCCCCTCTACCGGTGCCGTCGGCAGGATGCTCCTTGGCATCCAGAAAAATGGGGAAATACGGACCCGTTAAACTGCAGTGTGTGTCGCCGAACTGCTCGCTCCTGAGGGACCCGGCTCTTCTGGTTTTCTGAGGAGTTAGATAAATATTTCTGGGATTTAATATCTATTTAGAAAGAGGGGAGGGGGAAAAAAGAAGTTATGTCCTTCTATTTATAATCTGTTCCTTAGAACTGCGCTACAAACTCAACCCCGCCTGAGAATTTCAGAAGTTATGCAAAGGGCAAGCTAGCAAAGCTCTTGAAAAGCTCTAAATCGCGTTTTATTGTTCAGGTCTCTTATAAAAATCTATTATTTTTACACTGATAGTATATAATCTTGTTTTAGTCTTTATTATATGCTGTATTTTGACACTTCTGTTCAGTTTTTGCCTCTTCCTTAGCAGAGGAACAGACATTTCAAGATGGTTTAGCAATTAGTTTTGAAGGAGAGGTTAATTAAAAACGTGACAGCAGCGGTGGAATGGGTCTGTCTTGGGTACATCATTCCCAGTTCTAATGGGTGTTTTTAATTAGACAACTGCTTTCTTTCCCTCTATCAAGTAAGTGCAGTAGCAGGAGCTGTGAGGTGGAGAAGGAATGAGCTGTGGGTGAAGTAGACTGAAATTGGTGGTACAGAAGGACCACTTGTAGGCCGGAGGGGGTCAGCGATGGGGTTTCTCATCTCCTGATCTTCCAATCTTCTGGTTTTCATGGCTGTGTTTGCCTTGATTCCATCTTTTGGCTCTTCTCCACACCAGCTGCTGCCCGTTGTGGTGTAGCACTGGAGGGATTGCCTGGTCTTGGTGACATCCAGCAGTTGAGGAGCATATGGTCACTTAAGTGGGGATTGATAAGAAAAGCTTCAGCTCCACGCTGGAAACTTGTTGGCTGAGAAGAGCCAAGGAGGAGAGCGGGGGTGCTGGCTGCAGGATGATTGCAAGCCATGGGTTTGCAGTGGGTGGGGGGTCTCCCCAGTGAGTGTTCGTGGTCCAGCTGAGGTGCTGGTGGTGAGACCTCATGGTAGAGTGGTGCCCGCTGGGGAGATGTGCTAGAAATTTGAAGAAACCAAGTGCTGAGGAGAAAGCTTGGTGGGTCTATGGAGAAGATTGTCTGGTGTGGAGTCTGCAGGAGCAGAGGACCAGATGCAGGGACCAATGAAGTTTCTTCCAGATTTTGGGACCTGAATCTTAACTCTGCCAAGTAATTGCTTCAACGCTGTTACGTGGGACAGGGTATTGGCTTGGGTGGGAGTGACTTAATTACTGGGTGAGGTGAACTTCCCACTGAAGTGCTGAATCTGTCCCAGTCCTGCTGGTCTCAGTCTTTGTTCCTGGCTCTCGGTCCTTCAGGAGCCATCCCAGCTGCAAGCCCCTGACCCAACATCTGGAGTCCAGCTGTGGGATCGATGGCTCGGTGTCACCTGCTCGCCCGTGAGCCTGAAATGGGTCAGCTCAGCTCAGTTTTTCCCCATGGAAAGCCTGAAGTGCTTTGCCTCGGGTGTATCTTGTGCTGAGCGTGGGGGCAGTGGGGCCACCCCAGGGGGGGCTGAGCTCTGGAGAAGCTTTACTGTAAAAAAACAAAGCAAAAAACCAAACAAAAAAAAAACACACAAAAAAAACCCCCAAAACCAAAAAAACCCAACCCACACCAAGGGAAGGAGCTGGAAGCCAGCTGGAGGAAATGCAGCCAGGGGATTTCTTATAAATCATCTCCACTCCAGCTGAAGCGAGAATCCCCGCACACGTCAACAGTTCCCGACTCCGGCGAGCGGCCCGGGGGCGTTGGAGCTGGATGATATCATGAGGAGAAGGAAGGGTGACGCCGGTGAACTAAATTCCTGGTTTTGCCGGCTGGGCTGTGCCTCGCGAAGCGGAGCAGAGAAAGGCTGAGCACCCAGAGAGGTTCAATATGTGTCTTAGGTGTGGTCGGGGACCAGCTGTGGGACTGAGAGTCCATGGGTCTTCTCATTAAACCGTTCTGATGCTGAGGAGCAGAAAAGATGTGGTGGATTCTCCGTGCTGTCCGCGTCAATGGCCAGTGAGTGGGAAGCGGGGACCACGGCCTGTCTCATTGGGGTGGCTTGGGCCAGCAAATCCAGGAGAAGCAGCTGTGTCCTGCCTGGTTGTGAAGAACCTCTGCATGGCTGCATTCGGACTGCACAGCCTTTGGAAGGACACCCCCCACTAGGCAGGTACAAACTTGTCCCGCTCTTGCAAGAAGCAAGGCAGAGAGGACACCCCACAGAGATGCATTGTGCTTGGCCATCCTGTGTCACCAAGCCCCTCTGGCATGCACCTCTCCACCTCCCATAGGGCCACCTGGCTGCAGAGCTCCAACGTCCAACCAAGAGAAGAAAGGCAGGGTTAGGAGCTTCTTCGTTACACGTTGTCTGCTCTTGAAGTTAGGTATCTCTCAAGATCAGCGTGCTTCTTGATGCTATCTCAAGGAGGATGCTGCCTTCTGGTTTGAGTCCTGGTGTTGGCCCAAGTTGTCGAGTCCATCGTGACCACCTTGGTAGGGCCATGGAGCTCCCAGCGTTGTACGACACCGTGACTCCGGCGAGAGCGAGTCCACCCGGTTGCAGCTTGATTTCATCCATTTGCAGCTGGAGATGGTTGTGAGAACGGAGATTTAGCGGAGGAAAGTGGCAGCGAAGGAGATGCTGTGTCTGTTTCCAGCCATGGAGAGCACAGAAAAGGGCTTTCTTGAAAAATCTAGAGAGTAAATATTGGCTGAAGGAACGGACACCTGGGAGTGAAGTTTTGAAGTGGGTATATATCGAATGTCCCAGTTTCACTCCAGTCACAAAAAGCTGCCTACGTGGTTTGGGTTTGTTTTGTTTTTTTTTCATCTATAAAGATAGTAAATTGTTTGGAGCGGAGTCTGGAAGAACAAGCTGACCCCCTTTTTTGCTTCACTGCAATAAAATTTTACGGTGTTTAAAAAAAACTATTTTATTAAACTTCTGCACTTTCCCAAACCAGTTTTATGTCCAGTAGAGCCAGCCCGGCTAACGAGGCCAGCTGGTGGCTGACGCAACTTGATGTATTTATTTCTGATTAGAGGTGTTAAGGAGTGGATTGTGGCAAAGGAATCCAGTTTTGGGAGGACACGAAGAAAATTGCCAAAGCTCTGGCAGAAGTATTGCCTTCCATCAGGCCTGATGTGTCGGTACAACAGGACGTGGAAGCGGAAATAGCGGGCTGCTAATGATCGTTAACGCGTGGCTGGAAGGTGCTGGAGATAGGCAGAGGAGGAACATCTATAGAAGAAGGGACAGAGTTTCTAATTATCGGGGGTTTCTAATTATCGACCAGCCCCCTCGCCTAACGCTTTGCTTTCCTTGTCAGCCCTCCCCTGCATCCGTAATTAAACCTTGTAATTACAGCTCTCCTGAAGCAGGGGATTGAATCCCACAGCCCCCGGTGCAGGTGATCCAAGGACCCGGCACGGGCTTGCAGCTGAGGTTTCCAGCCCAAAAGCTCCCTCTTTTCTGCCTCTCTGAGTTTTTAAGTCATGAACTTACCAGTCATGCGTTTTTATGCAATTTCATGTCTTTTCCGTGGCTGCGGTTTTTTTTTTCTCTTCTGTTATTAAAAAAGAAAAGGAAAAGCTCTCCTGGGCATGAATGAGGACTTATGTAATAGGTTGCAACGGCTCCATCAAAGCTATTGTGCTCGATCTTGTGAATATCTATTTAATCAGTGGTTTTAAAAAAAAGACCTTATTTGTGCTAAGTGATTTTTTTTTTTTTTTTTCTTTCTATGGTTGCGGCAAGAATTTCCTCCTCTTAGTGAAGACGGAGCGCAGCCAGTCCAGCTACTCTGGGCTTGAATGCTGCTATTGAACCACCTTTATGCTGGGAAGAGGTTCAAGTGCTAAAGGCGCTTTTCAGATGATTATGGAGCTGCCACGAGAGTCCAGGAAGGAGCATTGCTGGGACGTTGCTTCTGTGACGAAGTACCGGGGTTTATTAACTGATCTGTTAAATTTGAGTTCAAGAAGCAGCTCAGTTGAGCTTGCTCGCATTTTCTACATCACAGATTTGCTGGAGAATCACAGAGTGCTATAGGGTTGGAAGGGACCTCTGGAGATCATCTCCTCCAGCCCCCTGCCAGAGCAGGGCCACCCAGAGCGGGTCCCACAGGAAGGTGTCTGGAATGTCTCCAGAGAAGGAGACTCCACCACCTCTCTGGGCAGCCTCTTCCACCCTCACAGGAAAGAAGTTCCTCCTCATGTTTAGATGGAACTTCTTATGTTCCAGTTTGTGCCCATTTCTTCTTGTCCTGTCCCTGGACACCACTGAGAAGACTGGCTTCATCCTCCTGACACCCACCCTTTAAGTATTTATAAGCATTGATCAGATCCCACCCTCAGTCTTCTCCAGACTAAAAAGACCCCAGTTGCTTCAGGTCCCTAATCATCTTTGTAGCCCTAAGAAGCCATGTGGGTCGCTGCTAGAATTTAGGATTTGGGCCGACTTTTGATGTGTTGGAGGCACCCAGAAGGCTTCAGCCTCTGCTCCCAGAGAGGACTTTGCTCCATCAGAGCCACCCTTGGCACTCAGATCGGAGCAGTGCGTAGTCAGGGTGGCACTGGTGGCTCTATGCGGCCACCAAGCCACCATGTAAGAGAGTCCTGATAGGGATGAGATCCACCAGCATGTCCATTGTTATCTTCTTGGGTTCTCTTAGTGGTCGGTGGCTTTTTTGCTTACACCTCACCTGAGGAAGTGAAAAGGGGTGTTAATTCTGGCTTTGCTTCCCGAGACTAGTGGTGTAAACTTCGGAAAACTTGGAAATCTAGGCAGAACTTGGTTTCTGTGTGTGTCTGGTGAGCAGCACGCGCATGAAAGGTTGCGTTGTTAGATTAAATCCCAGAGAACATCTCTCACGACGGTGAAGAGCCATAATGCATAAGATGTGTTCCAGCCAATAATAAATCTCCACACTTCAGCGGGGTGACATCTCCGTGGCCTCTCAGCCTGGCACATGCCGTTTTCCTTCTCCGCTCCGTTATTGAACACGCGGCGCGGTCTCCCGTGCCCAATTAAAGCAGTACCTTGGCAGAAAGCGCCGATCGCCCACCATTTAGGGCTGTCTCCGCCGAGCACAAAAGGGCTTGACATTAGGGTTTTGTTCCCCGCTTGCATCTCCTGCCACCCTTTTATCTGGGTGGCTCTTTGCGTGACTTGCCACCAGGCCCTCGCTATCTGCCTGGCATTTCGCGTTCCCCCCCGGTCAGATGTTTTGTTGGGTGACGCCGGGTTATTAATATAGCATGTCACATTATTTTATTTTATTTATTATTTTTTTTTCTTCTGGCTGAGCGATATGAAGGGAATACCCATTGTTTGTCTCCCCACCCCGGGCTTATAATCTTGATCTTTTCCAGACGCTGGCAGACGGAGAGCACGTGGTCCCCCTCGCTCCCCCGGGACTGATGGCTTTCTTGGCCAACGTCCAGTTCCAAGCACATCGACGTGTTTGCAGAAAGGTTTCCTCACCTGAAAACTGGCCCTAACTCTTACATGAAGGAAGGAGCCAGGTTTCTGCTACAATTCAACAAAAGGCCGGAGAGCAAGGGGAAAAGTTTCAGAAATGGTGTCTTGCCTTGGGGTGGAGAAGGCAGAAGCCTGAGCTGGGGTAGGAGGGTGTGGGCTGGTGCTACGTCTCCTTCAAGTCTCCTCCTGGGGTTTCATCTCAGCTTGAACAGGCTAATTTTAATCCATTTTTCCAATTTAAACGATGTGGCCAGCAGCAATCGGGCACATGCAGCTTTCATGGCAGCAGATAAAGGGTTGAAGACCCCGGCTGGGGGCTGAGCTGTGGGAAGAACGCTCAGGTGGACAGTTCATGGAGTTATTGATCTGAGAAGGGGTATCCAGCACGTACGGTGGGGCTCAGCCCTCACAGGAAGCAGCGGTGTGCTCCAGGGTGTTTGCTCAGCCGTGCCAGCCCACAGACCAGCCCCCCTGGTTTGGGTTGGAAGGGACCTTAAAGACCATTGAGTTCCACCCCCTGCCCTGGGCAGGGACACCTCCCACCAGCCCAGGTCCCTCCAAGCCCCCTCCAACCTGCCCTTGAACCCCTCCAGGGATCAGGCAGCCACAGCTTCTTGGGGCAACCTGGGCCAGGCTCTCACCACCCTCACAGTTTTCTCTTGTGGGTTTCATCAGTGAAATCAAACACTGTGTCTTCAGGTTTTGCAACGTTGAGGGTTTTCATACATTTTCTCGATTATTTTTGTTAAAAGGGCCCAATTTGGACATTGATTACTTCTGCCCCCTCCTTCTTCATTAGCTCAGTACAAACCTTAATCAATAGAATAAAATACTCCGGGTGTCTGAACTGTACCAGCTCGAGAATGAAGCTTTTACGATGGTGACGTGAGTCTTAAACCGCGATCAGATATAATGATTTTGTGCCGTGCCTACCCGTTCGTGCTTATTCACACCCAAAACTGCACCTTCTGCGTTATTAAACGCTAATCAATTGTGGCAAGTATTCTGCTAATATTTCTTCCTGGTCTCCTTGCTAATTTTTCTTCCCTGATCTCCTCGGTTTTGTGGCTGCATCGCTGCACTCTTTGCTGTTACTGGACTGGATGACTGAGAGCTGCACTTAATTTAATCCTGCTTTGGGGCTGCGCTGTGTTTTGCTCCGTGTTCCCACATCTCTGTTTCCTTTTGATTTGTAGTAAGTGAACTCCAATATAGTGATTCCAGCAAGTGATTTTTTTCTATTATTTTTTTTTTTCAACGGGAAACCAGAGCTTCTAAGGGATGGCTAATTAAGGAAGATCAAAACGAGCCCCGAAGCAGGTCTGGGGAAGATCTGCAGGTCTAGGGAAAATAACAGCGTTATTAAATGATACTTTGGGTGCCAACGGTGCGCTATCTGCTTTCGCATCAAGAGAAATAATTCCTTCCCGAGAGGTTTCCAGAAGTGCAGCCCAGGAGTTGGTTGAGATGCTCTGCCTCCTCATGCACCGTAGGAGGCTGCAGGAGCTTTTCTGAAGGGCTTCGTAGCGAGATGATGATCTGAGGTAGGACTTGAGCAAGGAGATAGTTTGGCAATGGGAAGGCACAGGCTGTTGCAAGCACAAACGTGCCGTGGCGGAGTCACAAGACGGTTGTGTAACTGCTCGTGGAGGAAGTGGGAAGCTGGGAGTTCCGGGTGTGTGAGGGGAGCCAGGAACAGGAGCAGAGATTCCTGGAATATCCCAGTGAGGACAGAAGAACTGGGATGAGAACTGTGTCAATCTGGGCAGCAAAGGCACCCTCAGAGGGGCTGGTCTGTGTGGGTCACACAGTAGTTCAGAAGACTTCTTTTGGATGGAGAAGCTGTAAGAATGCTAGAAAGGTTAAAGGGGGACAAAATATCCTCTAATAGGTAACAGGAAGGACACAGACCTGTTGGAGAGGGGCCAGAGGAGGCCCCAGAGATGTTGAGAGGGCTGGAGCCCTCTGCTGGGAAGACAGGCTGAGAGAATTGGGGGGGTTCAGCCTGGAGAAGAGAAGACTCTGGGGAGACCTTCCAGCCCCTTCCAGTCCCTCAAGAAGGGGGGCTCCAGGAAAGCTGGGGAGGGACT
>JAOQGH010000004.1:32431917-32458020 GCA_025769975.1 Gallinago jamesoni
GGCGACCGGGGACCCGGTCGCCGCCGACCCTTCTCGGTCGCCACCGGCCGTGGGTTTCCCGCCTCGCTGCCTCAGGCCCGCTCTTTCTCTTGGGCGGGACGCCAGGGGGCGCCAAAGCGCAGCCCGCCGGCCGGGCGCCGCCATCTTCCCTCACCTCAGGGAAAGCCCGCGGTGAGGGGGGGGGGATACTGGTGTGTGACTGGGGATACTGGGAAAGGATGGCGAGCCTGAGGAGGCAGGGATGTGTTTCTTCTTGGGAAATCTGGGTGGCCGCAACGTGGTTTTGGGGGTGTTGGGTGCCTGCGAGGGGGTATGTGCCTCAGTTTGGCTGGCCCAGGCGGTTTGTTAGGTGCCTGTAGAATCATGGAATTGTTTTGGTTGGGGGAGACCTTTAAGATCATCGAGTTCAACCATTGGCCTAGCACTACCAAGTTACCACTAAACCATGTCCCTCAGCACTACATCTACCTTATTACATCTAGGTTACTACATCTTCCGTTATGAATGTGTATAAGTATCTAAAGGGAGGATGGAGCCGGACTCCTTTCAGTGGTTCCCAGTGACAGGACGAGGGGCAATGGGCACAAACTGGAATGTGGGAAGTTCCATTCAAATCTGAGGAAGAACTTCTTTGGGGTGAGGGTGCCAGAGCCCTGGAACAGGCTGCCCAGAGAGGTGGTGGAGTCTCCTTCTCTGGAGATCTTCAAGAGCCGCCTGGATGCCATCCTGAGTGATGTGCTCTGGGCAACCCTGCTTTGGCAGGGGAAGTGGACTAGACGATCTCTAGAAGGTCCCTTCCAACTCCAACAATTCCATGATACCTGTCTTTTAAATACCTCCAGGGATGGTGACTCCACCACTGCCCTGGGCAGCCTGGTCCAGTGCTTGATAACCCTTTTGGTGAAGAAATGTTTCCCGATATCCATCCTAAACCTCCTCTGGCACAACTTGAGGCCATTTCTTCTTGTCCCATGGCCTGTTCCTTGGAAGAAGAGACCAACCCCCCGGCTACCCCCTCCTTTCAGGGACCTGTAGAGAGTGAGACGGTCTCCCCTCAGCCTCCTTTTCTCCAGGCTGAACACCCCCAGCTCCCTCAGCTGCTTCTCACAAGACTTCATGGTCTCCAGACCATGCGTTGAACAGAGACATTGTTGGTGTTTGGTCAAGCTGTGGTGCTGCTTTGTATTTCCACCATCGTTTCACAAGAGAGACATTCATGGGCAAAGGGTAGACACCAAGGAGGGAAACCCCAGCCATGAGGCTGTGGGGACAGTGAGGGTTTCCCCAGCAGGGCAGGCAGTGGGTCCTGCAGCTCGGACCGTCCTGTGCTTCGTTCCTACTTTGCTTTGTTTGAGACTGTAATTGTACTGAATGGGGAAGGCGATGCTCTGAACTTAAGAGGAGGATGTTGTTTTTTCTACCTGTTGAACAAGAGAAACCCAACAAATCCCTTTTCACACCTCTGTCCGGAACCGCCGTTTCCCCACAGCTATTTATAATGAGCCAGTTATCATCATTTTCTGGCCTGTTTTGCCCCAGGAGGGCTGTTGTGTGTGAAACCAGCATCATTCATTCCTGGTGACGGCGGATGCGCACCCACCCATCCCACCCTGGGACTGGCAGGCGTCGCTCGCTCCGAGTGTCCCGCTGGCTCCTGGAGCCAAGGAATGAGGTGCAAAAGTCCACTCCATTGGGATGCCGTGGGCTTGCTGGACGCCTGAGTGGCGTCGCCTGGGTGCCCACCATGAATTCCGTTTTCTGCCTTCCAAAGAAATCCAGTACTTTACATAAAAGCCCAACATTTTATCCAGGCGGGAGGTTTTCCTCCCATTGATTTCTGTTTGCAAATTTTGATCGGAAGGAACCACTGCATTCCAAGATGGAGGTTAATAGAAAAACAGATGGCTGAAATAGATTCCTTTTTTTTTTTTTTTTACTATTTTTTTTAAGCTTTTCTTTTTTGAACAGCTCAAGTATTTCAGCGGTTCCTAATGAGGAATCTGAAATTGGATGGGGCCGGAAGGAAGCGAGGGCGTAACCTGTAGGACACAGAGGCATCTCCCAGTGTCCTTTTGAAAACATTCCCAGATTTGATTGAGGTATAAAGTCATTTGCCCAGCCGAAGCAGAAGTCGTTCAGTGTTTAAACCATTATATACCAAATATCCAAGTCCGTGGCAGAATGTGCTTCCAGGCACTGCGGAGCTTCCCGCACAGTTTCCAAACAGCTCTGCTGGGTTACAGCCCTGCTGCCAGCTCATGATTTTATCATATGTCTCATGATATGTGGTATTTTACTTAAACTTCTGCTCTGGGAATCATGAGAATCTCCGCTTTTCTTTAGCCCTTCCTTTCCCCTCTTTTTTTTTTTTTTTCCTCCTCCTCCACCCCTTCTGGCCCGAGAAAGAAGAAGAGGATGCTGTCCCACATATTTACAGAAATGCTGGAAAATATGAATGTGAAGGGCTGGAGGGGGGAAAAAAAAAACAACGAGAAGTCATAATTTTTGGACTTTTAACGTCAGGGGTTTTTAAGGCAGTTTCCTGATTGGAAAAGAGGAGAGTATGATTAATGGGTTTGGAGTTTGGCAGATGCGGCCCAGGACACGGTCAGAAAAGCATCCGGCGCCTGCTCCTCTCAACGCCCACCAGCAAGAGAGGGGGAGCCCTGTGCCCTTGAGCGTGGTGGGGGCTAAGAAGGGACAGAGCTCTCGAAACCCAGGTCTCTGTGTCTCTCTTGCCACGGAAAGCAGGACGGGGCACGGCTGGGACGTAATTCAAGGATGCTAGGAGCGGTGCCGTTCCCTCTGCGGGCTCCGGCGGCGGGGGAATACCCTACTGAATATGAGTTCATCCCTCCCCGGCACCCCCCCCGTCCCCCCCCGGGGCATGTCTGTGCAACTCGGCGCAGGGTTGGGAGATACCTGGGAGCACGTCTCCCCAGATACTGGAAGCGCCGCAGCCCGCAAGCGTGGTGTCCCTGTCGGGGAGTTTCTGTTTTTTAAAGATTTGGAGATTTGGCTTTTCAAAGGCTCAGCAGAGGCAGGTCGGGGCAGATTTGCGGAGAAGTCGGCGCCCAACGTGTGCGCCCTGTGCTGAACCCTTCGAAGAATCTGGGTCCCGCAGCTCCCTCCAGCAAAGCCCAGCCTTTGAAAGCCCAGCCGGCAAGCGGAGCTCTGGGGGAGTTTGCCACTGGGGAGCGGGCTTTGGAGCTCCACCAGCAGGTCAGGAAGCTGGGGACAAGGGTCTGGAGCTGCCTTGCTCCAACGTAGACCTTACCTGGTTAGCGAGGCCTTCCTGGAGCACTTCTGAAGAACCCCCCGGAGCTACAATTGCAGCAGAATTGAGTCGCTCACTTGCTTTGATTTCAGCTTCAAAGGAGAGCTGGCAAATAATGGATGCTTCAGTTCAGTGGCTGACTCAAAAAAAAAAAAAAATAAAAAATTAGGGTTAGGAGGTTGGCCAGGAGAGAGTGTGGGGGAATCTGGCTTCAGTTAAAATGTATCAAACTTCTTAGGGAAGCAAAAGCCCGACGTTTCGTTTCTGGTCAGCCTGAAATACCGCATTCAATCCAAAATGAAGGATCTTGATTTTGATGTCAACTCTTTTTAACTTCTTTAAAAAAGAAGTCTCTCTCTTCCCCAAGTACATTATGGTTTCAGCTTGAAAAATTAACAGTTTTATTTGGCAAATCTCACAATGAAATATTTTGACATTTGGCGAAATGCTGCACCCTTTTTCCAGTCAGACCCTGTTTGCTCGACTTAAGCCAATTTTTCAAACAGCTCTCAGTCCTTTCGAAATCCAGGCTTTTCTGATGAAATTGTTGCTCCAAGTCAAAAAACAGTCCTTCAGCTCTTTCAGAGCTTGCAGTGGTGGCTGCAGCATCTTCTTCACGTGCTTCCCGCTGCAATTCGAAGCATTAACCATAGGATTCAAAGCTGTACATTTCTCACTTTACCTAAGGCATTGCCTTGCAGCCCGCAGGCTGGTGTAGCAGTTGACATTACTTCAGGCTCCAGTCCAGGCCTTGTAGAAAAAAAGCTTTTTTCAGGAGAAGACCTTGATTTTGGGGCACCCACCGACCCTCTTCAGCCACAGAGACCGGCCCTTGCTGACTTCCAGGCATATTTTGAGCTGGAAGTTGCAAAGGCAGGGTGTGATGATGGCACATCTTTCCTGGTGTACCATCTTTTCAGTGTGTGTGCGTGCTTAGCCAAGGGACAGAACATCTTTGGGTTTTCCTAACATATATAGTGATGCTGCTCGTTAACTGCCAAATCAGTTTAGTGTTTTGGGCTTCTTTGTGAGTATGAAAAAGGATATATTTTTTTTTTATTTTTGTTTTTTAACTGTGGGAGTTGGCAGGTTGTACTGCCAACAGGGTTTGAAATGCCAAAATAATACCCACTGATAGAGTATTCTTTGTCTCTCTTAGGAGATCCCCAGCAACAAGTCAGCCCCCTGTCTCCAGAGTTAACCTGCAAGGTATGTGTGTGACTTTTGATAATCACCTGCGAGGTCAAACTCAGATAAAGGTGTTGCACATCATTTAACTGACAGCTCCTTCTCTGCCCCCTCCCCTTGCTGCAATTCTGGGCTCTTACGAATTACTCGTGCGAAACCAAATACAAGGGAACCAACAAATATTGTTATTTTAATAGTTTGGGGTTTGGGTTTTTCCTTGTGTGTTAGCGTAAAAGGCAAACATGATTTTGGTTTGATAGTCATGGCCACAGTGACTGCTGTTCTTCTGAGTCCCTGTGCTGCACAGGCCTGGACAAGCCCCAGCCTACAGGCCTTGAACAGGCTCAGACACAGCTGTATTATTTTTTTTTTTTTCATCCTGTTTATTTCAGTTTGTTTCCATGTGATCTATGTAAAAATTGCAATCTTAAAAAAAACAAAACAAAAAAAAAAAAAACCAACCTTTCTCAGGTGAAACTTCCTCTGCTCTTATTAGGCTGCCCTGGAAGGGCTTTTTTATTGTTGTTGTTGTTTCGTTGTTTGCTTGTGGTCTTTTGAAATCTGCATTTAGCAATCGAACGAGAGCAGAAGTCCGTGAATGTGGCTAATCGCATCTTCTTCTCTGTCTGCTCACCCCCCTGCACGTGGTGTCCCTCAGTCACCTTGTCCTCACCCCCGTGTCAGGTCAGAGACCGCAGCGAATGCCAGCAGGTTTGACTACGATGAGGGTGCAGAATAACACAAAGTGAAGCAACCAGAGGGCCAGCAAGGGACCCTCTCCCCTGGGGGGGGCTCAGGGTCTCCCTGGGGTGCCCAGGTGAGGTGGGGTGGGCAGCAGCGTGAGCTGAGGGAGCAGTGAGGGTGGGAGCAGGAAGGGTGAAATGCTGAGGATGGGAAGCAGAAGCAACCAACTTGGGACAGGTTTCTTTATTTTTACACCTGGCTTTAGCCTTGCAGTGCTGGGCGCTTGTGGGACCCCTCTGAGGAGCAGAGCTGGCCCTGCTTGCGCTAATTTAAAGGTTACTCCCACGGAGAAGGAGATAAGATTTGGAGGAGTGCCCATCTGTGAGGTTTAATCTCAGCCTTTCCAATAATTACGTGCTTGGAGGGACTAATAAAACTTAATTTTTTACAGTGTGTGAAGCCTGGGTAACGAACTATCATTCCTTTTCTTCCTGTGTATTACTTACTGTCTGGGGACACGTATAGTTCTGGAGACTTCCAGATTAGGTTCCTCAAGACTCATTAACGGAATGTGGAAACCTCTGATGCAGAATCAAAACTGGTCAACGTGGTCTTAAGTGCCTTTTCCTTCACTCCCTCTCTGTGAGCAGCCGTGAGTCAGGGCTACGAGCAGGAATGCAACTCGTCACTTTATTTAAAAATCTGTTCTAGCAAGACTTTGATTTTGTGGCCTGTGTGAAGAAAATAATGGAAAATTTCATAACCTTTCCATAGATCTGTTTATATAGGTTACAGAGTCTAATAACGAGGAGAGAATTCCGTTCCAGGAATTTTTTTGATTAATTTTCTTAACGCTTTCTGTGGAAACAATTGCTTTCAACTTTTTAACACTCTGTGGATATTTTTCTGCACTACTGCCAACGGGAGCCACACTCGTTACTTTTTAGCTAATCCAAGCTTCTAATAAATTAAATACATGAAAATTTCAGCTTTCTTTTTGATTGAAGGGTCTGACGCACATAATTGTAGAGCAAGTTTTGTGTTATCCTGCAAAGCTCAAAAAGAGAAAGCAACTGAAAAGAATCCAACTTGCAGTATTTTTAACCTTGTGATCCTGACTCATGGTTTTTAATGTTTCAGTGCTAGTAATTATATGTGGATAGGTGGATATAGCTAAAATAAATTATAGTGACATCTTACCTGAGCTGTGGAAAAAAAAAAAAAAAAGAAAATGTCCAGATGTGGAAATGAGCTATTTGTGGACTTTCGTTTAGTAACAAAAGGGCTTGTGGAATTTGTAGAGCACTCTGGGCTGGATTCGTGGCCCCTTGAGTAAATGAGTTCTTGAGCATGTAACTTAACGGAATTTAGGTGAAGTCTTCAAATGAAACATAAAATGGGACTTGTATCTTTACAACCTAAGTGAATTGTGACAGTTTGTAGGTAAGAATGAGGAACAGTCTTGAGATTGATAGGAAATTGTGTTATTTCCTACATGACAAAAGGCCATATTGACATTATTAGTGAAAACGCCTGAGGCTCTTGGTTAAATTCCATTTCAGATTATTTTTTCTCGATGAATTTGACCCGCTCTCGCAGGATCTGGTCTCTAGGCTGAAGCCATCCCTTCCAGGCCAGCGTAAGGCACCGCATCTGCCATTCCTTGTGAGCTGGCCGAGGAGGGACAGCAGCTTTGACATGTTGAAGGAAGACTCTGGCCAACAGCCTGATAGCACTGCTGAGGCGCCGTTACTGACTTTCTTTCTTTCTTTCTGAGCTCTTCTAGCTCAGAAGCCAGGACCGTTCTGAATTTCTGGCCATATTTACCTGTCGCGTTTGGTGTCCCCGCTTTGCTGCCCAGAGTGCGTTCCGGGTTCCTCTCTCGTTTCCCATGGAGGCCACGGGCATTCTGTCCAGCCTTCATTAATTGGATGATTCCCTTCCTTTACCCATTTCCATCCATTCTTACCTACTGTAACTCATTTCAGCAGAGCAGAAAACAATGGCAGTCATTTACTTTCTAAGGAAGTTTCCATTTAAATGCATCAAGAACAAAGATTTTTCAGGGGAATATTTTTTTCAGTGTTTGCAGCTTTTTTTTTTTTTTTTTTTCCCTAGATGGCTTCTGATCTGGAAATTATGAAAGGAAGGAGAGATTTTCCTATCGGAACACTTCCAGTTATGTGCCAACGGCTCCTGTGTCTGAAAGGATGCCGGGTGTTTTTCCTGAAAGTTTTGGAGAAGGAAACAGCAATGTTTTGATTGGGACTAGGCTGCGTTACATCCCTCTAGATAAAAGAACGTGTTTTGAAGTGAAGTGTGTTTATATTCTCTAGATGGGTTAGCTGGCAAAGCTCAGGATTGTATTTTAGCTTATTTTAGCTCTCCCGTGTCACACGTTGATTCATAGATTTTTACCCCGATCAATTGAGATCCATTTGAGCGCCTCGTATATGTCTCCCTTTATTTGTCATTAGAGGAGTGATTTATGTCTTGTTATGAAAAGTACAGAACTCGGGGTTTAAAACAAAGTAGCATACATTAATAAAATTACCCTGGGGGGGAGACAAATTACGTTCGGGGTTTGCACTGGAAGTAATACTCGCCAGCTGTTTACTCCTGCTAGAACCGTGCGGGGTTTGCCGGTTGTTTCGAAGCCAGAGGAGCCAAATGCCTGGTTTGTGGACTCCCAAGATGTTGCGTCACCGAGGACCCAGGCCCATGGTGAAACGAGTGAGCTGCGGCGGAATTATGAAATCATTCTTTTTTTTTTTTCTTTTCTCTCTTTTTTTTTTTTTTTTTGTTTTTTGTTTTTGCTTTCATTTTCTTGAAAGCGTGGAAAATTCTGGCTGGGATTTTTCAGGGGACAAAGTGCTTCCAAAGCCCATACTGATGTCACTGTGAATTTCAGGGCTTTCTTAACCTTAGAAACACAGCCATAAAAGGAAGACGAATATGTATTGAACATCCTGTGTTTTGTCCTTGGTATCAGCTTCAGTAAATCTGGCAGATTTTTCCTGTTGTTTTGTTATAACTGCAGATCTCAGGCACGAACAAAATTGCTTTTATGAATTAACTGAGAAACCATAACATGGAAATATGAAGCCCAAGCGAAAAGTACATAAATCCTTAATTAGCTCCTGTACTTCGCAGCTGGGAATGATAATGGGAATACTTCAGACCGGGAGGTTCCTTAGCGGTGTGCGGCATTGCAGGGCGCAAGGGCAGGGCCAGGACTTTGGTGGTTGGTGCAGAGAAGGTAGTTGGGCAGCAGCTATAGAATAAATACAGTGTCACACGAGTGTCTGTGACATTTCTCTCCTATTCTCATTGCTGTTTTCTTTTCAAAGGCGGGCTCTGCCACAGTTACTTTCGTTGATCTTTGCGTTACCTTGGGCTCGATGAATCCATCGGCACCTTCTCTTCCCAGTTCAGCCCTCTCCTCCCCTGGCATCAGTGAAAGGCCTTTAGATTCTACCCAATTGATTCAACTAGTAAAATCCTTAACCAGCAACCAGTCTGGTGCTTTCTGCTTAGTTTTGTTCCTTCCTCCCTAGTTATTTATTTCACTGGCCCTAATTCCCTCTAAAATAAATGGTCTTTCACCGGCTGCCGCATTCAGGAGCTGGGAGAGGGTTTGCAGAAACTTCTCTCCAGAGCAGGCAACCGAGTGCCCCTTGGATATTTTCCACACTGCATAATTATAGTGTGTCCTCACAATTAATTATGTACCTAGCAGTAGAATATAGCTGATTTGCTTTGCAACCTGAGGCTTGGGGGGGGTGTAGCACTTCGGGATATGTCACACATGGGCTTTTCAGGGCTCATGGGATTAAAGCTTTGTTAAAATTCCTCTCTGGGGATGAGGGTGAAAGATTGGGTTTTTTGTTTTTTTTTTGCTTGTGCCTTAGCCTCTGCTTTCCTGCACTTCTGCACGTTTGTCTGCACTTCTCACATGCCTTTACACGAACTCAAAACTTGTACCCTTTCATTTTTTGTATGTGGGTGTAAGATGTACACAGACCCGTGCACGAACATTTGTATAAAGCATAAACAAAAGACTGGATAATGCTGGTGCTTGTGCTACCGAGAGTCCTCACTTCTGGTTGGGAGTTAACAAGCCCCGTGCATCAAAATCAGCTCTCGGTCACAAATATCTATAAATCCCAAGTAATTAGTATGGAGCTGGTGCTCTTGCACCACGCTTCCTCTGCTTGGCGTGCGGAGAATGGCTCTGGCCGTGTAGAAAATAGAAGATTCATTGGGAATTCTGTTGGTCTGCTGGGAGTTTGGCTGAAGATCTGGCCTTTTTGATTTTTGGGACAGATTGTCCGAGTCGAGTTGATGTGGTGTTTCACAAGTGCGCCGGAGGAGCCCTGGGTGACTAAACAGCTGAGCTAAGGAGTGTAAATTGTCTGCAGGAAATTCAGTGGTGCTGTAGGCTTACATATCGCCTACAAATGTTATTCTTAAAGGATGCAGCGCTAGAACGACGTGGGTTATTTAGAAACTAAGCAGAACTGTAAAAGAAATCGGGCAGACATCAGCTTAATGATGCCACCGGGGAAAGTTAAGGCTGTTGAACGGTAAAGTGGTTCTTGCTGCTTGGAGAAATTAAAAGCGCGTTTCAAAGTGAACATTAAAAGTGACCCAGAGGACAAACGAGCAGAGGTGACCGTGCCCCAGGCCACGCTGGGGACGTCCCGAGGCCGTTTGTCCCTCTCCGGGGGTAGTTCATTCCCGCCGAGAGTCCGTTTCGTGTGTTGCGCCTGCCTGGGAACACACACCCCCTGAAAGTTGGACTCATGCATCTTAGTAAGTATTTCAGTTATGCTATTGACGTCAATGCAGTCATTAAATAGATTGCCGGCCCTCCCATCAGTAAACCTGTGCCAAAGACCTAGAGGCAGGCACATTTTAAAAGAAGAACATCAGGTTTTCTTTTAGCGTTTGGAGAGAATAAGGGAAAAGTTTCTTCTGAAGTCACTATCCTCCTTTGCAATAAGGGAAGTTTTGGGGTTTTTTTTTGCTTAATTTTCTGAGACTCATATTCTGCGAGGGTAATCGCTGCATTTCACTTAAGACACTTTTGTTATGTTGCTGTGCACGTAAACAATTCCAAATGAGACTAAAGAGTAATTTTTCTGCGATCAGCTCCGGCTGAAAAATGACACTCATTTGAGGTCTCCCGGCTAGATTTATTTGTGTATCAAGTAGCAGAAGGTATTCAGGCAAACCTGCTTAGCCTTTGACTCTAGAAATTCTGCAGGGATTGATTTCATGACATCTATATAAGAAAATAGCCTTCGTTTCTTCTCGGCAGGCTCTGAAGACACACCAGCTAATCATGACTCCATAGCAACAGATAAAAACTGTTTTCCCCTCCGCCCCACCTGTGGATGTCACATGAAGATGCTACACGTGCTGCTGCCATCAGGAGCCTGTCACTCCCTGGGGCCCAGCTGCCATCGGCGGCCGTGGGGCGAGCGGCCACGGTGCCAGCGGGACTCCTTGCGTGCGCTCACGCCGTCCTGCCATATTTCTGAGGCGGGCTGGGCCCTCCTGGGCTGGCCGAGACGTCCATTCATTCTGGGGCTGGGGAGATACCTACCTCCCATTCCCAAAGGCAGCTCTGGGTTGGGCAGTTCTCCTTCTCCCGCTGTCGGGAATGGCTCTGGCCATCAGACAGAGGCTCCAAAGGGGCTGAAAGACCTAAGGAGATATATAGATGGCATCCTCACCCAGGTGGAGGGAGTACCTTTCCTTTGGCAAGATAAGCAGGTATGTTGTAATCAACAGCAACAGTGTGTTTTTTGAAGAACAGTTGAGGAGCCAAACCACTGGGTATGTTGTTGAGGTTGTCGTTTCACTGATGATACCACACTCTGTTACGTAGGATAAAACCATAAAAGCAGTCACGGGTTATTAAAAGGGCTTCTCTCTGGTGGATGATTTCTTTCTGAATGATCCAGGCAACTGCAAACCCAAGGAGGCAAGGAGGAGATCTTCATAGGGGCACACTCTCATTGTGTCCCCATATTCACTCTGCTCTTTAAGCACAGGTCAAGCCCTGAAAGCCCAGCATTGCTTTACTCTGCTCCCATCCCTGCTGGATTGCTTAAGGCCTCTGCGAAGACAATGAGACTTTGCCATTGCTAATATTGGAGTTGATAAAATCTGCGTTTCTTTTGTTTTCTGCATAGAATGATAATAGTTGCTGTGGGTGAGATTTTGACATCGCAGTCTTCAGTGCACTGAATCAGTTCCATATGAGTTTGAGAAATGTGTGCTTGATCTGAGGAAAAAAACAAACCAAAACAAACAAAAACACCCAAACCAAACTTCTGGCAGGCCGGGTTATTTTTTTTAGGTCGCGGGGCACAGTTTGTGCATGCCTTAGTGATGAATAGGGTTCTTCATTGTCCCACTGATCTGAGCCCCTTCCACTTCCGTATCATCAGCATTTTCCAGCCAGTGGGAGCTGAAACGGACTCCCGAAAGCACCCATCGGCTCATCCCCACGGCAGCTATATATAAGTTTCTCCTTCCTCCCCCGAGGTTGAGCTCACTGCTGCAGCATTGTGTCCCGGACACAGCTGGCCATGGGAGTGTGAGAGGCTGCATCCGAGTATCTGTGCGGAGACGTTCCCAGGGTAATGCACCGCGCAGACCCCGGAGCCACCCAGCCTCTCCTTGGACAAGTCCCCATGTTCAAAACTGTGTCCTCCCGCGGGATCTGATTCCAAGGGTCAGTCGCTTTCTTGGGGTGTTTTGAAAAGTGAGTATTTCTAACTTTGTGCTTTGCTTCTCGGCGGCCAACTCGTTCGGTCCGGAGCTGGGCAGGAGCTCCCGCGGGCTGGTTCCTATTTGTTAGCCGTGGTGGGAGCAGCGTTGGATTCTCGCTTGTAGGGGCGCATACGGAGGGTAAAGAGCTGGCCTCCCTGGACAAAATTTGGATTTGCCCGTTGTCCTCTGTAGGGTAGACGTTTTGCCCACTGAAGTTGACTCGACAATTATAGGATAACAATTGTAACGATTAAAACTTTAAGAGCTTTTAAAGTCAATGTATAATCCAGGCAGAATTAAAAGAGGGAGTAAAGGATTGGGAATGCACTTTTCCCTCTCATCAGTTAGGGAATTGCATCCATTCTGAGATACAGCTTAGACTCACCAATTCCCACATGGTGGTACTGAACGGTGAACGTAGTGACTCTTTTCGATGTTCAAATCACCCAGAAATGCTCTGGTTTTGTTGTCAGTATCTTCTCATCTCCCGGTTGGCTAAAAAAAGCTTTATCTAGTTAAGCAGAGTTAAGCTTATTAATGTGAGCATAATGTCATTGTGCAACTGGTGAAGAATGTTACACTAATAGTTAATGAAACATTTTATTGTAATACTGTTTTCTCTGTAGGAAGTGTCCGTAAATGACAGCCTTAAGTATTGTATAATTGCAATACTTTTTTTGACAGAAAGGAAACAACTGTTAATTATTTATGGTTATTAATAAAACATGCCAGGTTATTAAGTTAATTCAGTTCACGGGGAAAAATATGTATGCTTACGAAGATTTACATTTTTTAGGCAGTAGACTTTTAAAATATCTAAATACATCCATCTCTGTGGAATATATTTTCATGTCTAAAGGTAGCATTGATTGACTTTGTTGTGCTTTCAGACACTTAATCATTTTAGGAATTCAGAATGTAAAAAAACCAATACACACCCCACCCCCCCCACCCCCCAATCTAGTAGGGTGTTGATTTGACGATTAATGTCTTTTGGTTTTACATTCAGTACTGTGCCTGTCAGAGGCCGGGGACAAACAACCTTTCGTCGACTGGAAGAGTAGGATCTGACCCAAGGTTAGACACTGTCTTCTGTTGTTTACTGGGAGCCATGATCGGTCACAATTATTCAGTACTAATTACTAATGTAGTTAGATTTCATTTTAAGAGAGCTGTGCTTTTTAATGTAGATATTCTAGTATAAATAACCCCCTGTCATAAATACACCTTTCCAAGAAGAAATCTGTGTATATGAAAACTCCTCTACTACACCTCCACTATGTTAAAAAAAGTCTTAAACAGACAATTTTGAATTGTATCTAAAAGACTCCAGGTTCCAGGTGTTAGGAGCAAGGCTTTGGATCCAGCTTGCCAGGGCCCCTAGAGCATATTCCCAACACCTCAATGTTTTCATTTAAAATGGGTTGAGTCCAGTTAGGCCTTCAACTGCAAGTATGTATTTAGGGAGGTTTTACAAGCTTAGGGCTTTTATATCAAAATGATTCTAAAATGTCACAGTTTACAAACAATGTATTTTTCTTTAAATACCCAGTATTAGGCTGACAAAAGCAGGACACAGTTCTAGCAATCGCTGCGTTCTCTGAGAAACCAGCCTGCTCTTCTGAGAAGTGGAAAAGCCAGCCTGTCTTCCTGCTCCCCTTCCCCCCCTCCCTCCCTGGCTCCTTCCCTTACCCAAGTGTTATGAGAAATGACCTGAAATTGTGGCCCTGCTGTTCCTGACTGCAGTGCGGGACGTTCGGATCCGTGCGGGTCTGGGACAGCCCAAGAGGCTGTGGTATGAGTTGAACACAGCGTGGGGACAGTCCTGCTAGCAAAAATTCAAAGAAGTAAACATTAATGAGTTGGTAATGCATTGGCAAACACAAGTCCAGGGTTGGTCAATGATAGATCTTGCTACTATTTGACAGCCATGTCGTGTTTTCCTCCTTTTCTTCCCAAAGCTACTTCTTGAAGAAGATAAATCCAGATACGAGTTTCCAGTCTGAACTGGAGGATTTTCTGTTTTAGCAGTAATCCTTTATGGGACATGGTCCACATCCAGAGCCCAGTCAAATACGTATGCTGGGCCTTCTTCTTCATTCAAGTTCTTTGGGCAGAGTATTTCCCGAAATTCCTGTTACTGAAGTGTCACCAACTGTTTTGCAGCTTTAACGACATTGCGTGAAGCTTTTTAAATATTTCCATCCGCTTCCACTGGGAACGTAGTATCCAGGTAAAAGCCAAAAATTTGTTATTCGCGCTTTATAGATCAGGAACAAAAAGAAAAAAGAAACACAAGAAGAGCCGATGCTCACACCACATTTTTCAACAGCAGCTGCTCTTTCTGAGCCTGCCTTTGTAACACATCCAAATGTGGTCAATTTAGCAGGCTGCTAGAACGGCTCTTACTGCAAACGGCCTTAAATGGAAAGTCATGTGCGCCTTAAAATCAGATGTTTCACAGAAATTGTATGAATTTCACTGAATTTATTTCACGGACTTAATCACTTCAGAGAAGTAGGGTGAATGACGGTGCAGAGACCTTGGCCAAGGCTAACATGAGGTGCCTCTATTATGCTGCTAAATGTAAGAAATTCTGAATGGTGCCACATTGCATAAAACTTAAAGGATAAAAAAAAACCCACTGGAATAATCTGCAGTAGACCAGCCCATATTTGACCTTCAGTGGGGAACATTTCCATTTCCATGTCCATTTAATGTGGTATTTTAACTGAGATGGTTAATAAGGGTAGAGCTGACATCTGGATTTCCTTGGACTCGGTTTGAGGTGCTTAAATAAATACATTTTGAGGGCCTTAATTCAATGTATTTTGAGAGTGAAAGGCTGTTCCTACCTGTGCTGGCTGTAGGGATTGGACAAGTGTTTGCGCTTCCAAGTCAATGTCAGGGAAAATACGGTCCAGTTCTGATTCGTGTCCAAAACACAGCTTTTAAAAAGCTGATAACCAGGGTGTGATGGCCACGGTTTGACGGTGACACAGAGGCACGGTGGACATCAGCACGTGAAGGGTTTAATATGGAATATTAAAAGCTGTCAAAACAAATGATGCTGGTTCGTAGGATACTGACATCTCCCTCTTCCTCCCCACCCTTTTACCCGTGGGACTTACTCTGTGATTTTAAACAGATTATTCTAAAAGGCTGTACGTGCAGTTTAGTAAACATAAAGCACACTGAGTCATGGCTATGAACAGCTGAAATTGTTTGCTAGGGGAGTTTAATACAGATGATTAGCACAATGAATACTTTAGCTGTGTTGTCAGCTACTGCAGGTCTGAAGATTTTTGGGGTTTGTGACTTGAGGCTCACTCTGAATATTCATAGTTACAGTGTGTGGACATGCAAAAACTGAATCCATTCGTCCCGGGGTTCCACCAGAGAGCTGTCTGAAGGCCATTAGCTTAACAAGATAAAACATTCTGCATTTTCAGAAGCTGGAGGATCACAGACTAAGAAACAACTTTTTAAATCGTGTGTGCTTTCAGATTGTTCCAACCAAGAACAATTTCTTGGTTCTGTTGTGTGACAGCTCCCCGATCTGGAGTGAGCAATGCTCTGCCCTCCCACAGTGTCGTTTGGAACAGTTGGGGATCGGTCGATAGGGCTTACTCAGAGGATCCCTTGAAAACCAAATATGTCAAAACAAACCATTTTTTGCAACGTGAGTGGCTCTGCTCAGTGCGGAGCAGCAATGTCTCCGGGTTTCAGCTGTAGGAGGACAGTCATATTCAGTTATTTTGAGAGGCTAAATAAGGGCAGAAAGTTCAAATAAGGTGAGCTCAAAATCGGTGAGGCCGACATTGTTACCCGTTGGGTACGTAAAATATCTACCGTAGGAAAACAGATTAAAATTCCAAACTAAATCAGCTCTTTAAGCTTCCATCCTAAAGGATAATGCTTTTGAGAAATTACATTTAGCCGTGAAAAAAAAAGCCATTTAATTATATTTTATAATTAATACCATTTAAACTGCTGGCAAGGAGGCTCAAAACAAAGCGGAGGACTGTGTGCCCAGTCTTTCCAAGGCTGAGAGCGAGGCATGTGGATGCGAAGGTTGATCTGTGTCCTAAGGAATTCCTATGAATTATGGTTGGGATGCTTCCAGGAGCCACATTCTTAACTTTCATATTGAAGACCTGAAAGGAAATGAAATTGAGAGGAGATGAACGACAATTTTGTGTTAAATTGTAACCTTTCCAGGAGCCAAGGAAACTGATTTAAAACGGCTCTAACATTTTACCAGTAGCCTGTTCTCCATTGCTATGGTGATGGGGGGTAGCCTTATCCTGACCCTCATTTAAAATTTCTGAATAATTTGCCTCATGAAGAGCTAAGGATTATTAATAAACTTTGCCTAGTGCAAGTGGCCAAGTGGAGCTTTCCAGGTAGATTGGTTTTGTACTTCCAGGATTCGTCCCTGAGGTTCCTCTGCCATCTCCTACTCCAGTATTTGTTTCACCGCACTCTAAGGACTTTCTCTCTGATAGACTATTTTGACCATAAGTTTTATTATCTCCAGGTTAAGCCGGTTCAAAACCTGATTTAATGGCTGCAGATGGGTATGTGGATGAAAGTACCATCTGAATTCCGTGGCGGATCCAAATGCAGACCTTTTTGTTTGTGGTTTGCGGAGCTCTTATGAAGTAGAGCACGGTTGGTCCCTTGCCATCTTTCATGTTTTGGGGGTGGTTTTATTCCCTTTGTTGACTTAGAGCTGTTGGTTGCTGTGGGTCTGTCTGGGTAGTTCCTTTCCTTTCTGTAGGCCTTTCGTGAAAGTCATGGTTGCTCAAGGAGGAGTTTCGGTGCGGGGAGGTCGCCGAGGTGGGTGCACAGGAGGAGGGCTGGGGAGTGATGCTGGCCCTGGGTCCCACTATGGGCTGACACGGGCCAAGGTCCCCTCTCCAACCCAGCCGTCCTCGGCGCACAGCACCCAGCTAACGAGGCTCAGAAGGTCCTCAGACTGGCTGTGGGTGAGCCAGCTCCAGGACCGGAAGCCGTCTAGCCACAACAGCACGGGATGGTGCCCCACCTAATTAAGCCTGTTGAAAGGCAGGGCTAATTAGTTTAGGTGGAGTGCCTTGTTAGCACAAGGATGTTGCTTCCAGGATCCAAGTTGGTTTCCCTGCACGTGTGAGCTTTCCAGCCCTCTCCGAGCCAGCCCACATGTATCAAGTGAGATAATACACAGCATAGCACAGGTAAACCCTAAGTGGGTAAACTGGGTAATTTCATAATCGTATCCTGATTTTTCAGTGTCTTTCTCACACTCGTGCATTCACACGCATGCCGTGTGCTCAGGAAGAAAACAGTGCTACTCACACAATGAAATGCTCATCTTAACTGTGATCCGGCCTTTCCTTGTTTGACTGGAGAAACAAAAACACAGGCTGGGCTCCCCAGGATTTACAGGGAGGATTGGGATTGGGATTGGGACTGGGAGTTGGGTCTGGGCTGAAGGCTACCTTCTGCAGCCCATCAAAACCAGTGGCCATCTCCATCCCCAGCCTGCAGCTCTGGGCTGTTTTCACTGCGCTTTGGGGAACAGGTTGAGTGAAGGTGTGATGGGGATTGACTTAATTTAAAAATTTGTAATGACCTTGGTAATTGTGATCTATCTTCCGATAATGTGTTCAAAGTATGTGTTTATTTCCTTATAAAACGTCATCTGAAAAATCTTTTTCAGCATTCTCCTTGCAGCTCTCTCCTTTAAGCGCGCTGTCAGTCTTCTGCACTTGTTTTGTTAGACCCTGCGTACCAGAGGTACTCTCTTGCGTCGTGTTTTTCCTCCTGTCTTGTGATTACGGCAGGAATCCTACAGGGCAACAAGGAATCAAGCCCGGTCAGTAAAACGATAATGTGCCAAACGGTGTGTTTGCTCCCCGAGATAAAGTTGGAACTGAGCAATCTTTCCCGTTCATTCGACAGGCCAAGATTAGATTCTGCCCCTCTTGCCATTTCTGCTTCTCCCTCTCCATGGGCTGAGGAATTCCTACTATGCAGGCAAATCCCGTTCCCAGATTCCCCCGTGATATCACTGCTAAGTGACATCTGACAAGATGCTTCCTGCATTTTGTTACTTCCATTTGGCACCATAAAAGCACTGTCACTTACCCTTCTGATTTGTGGCAGCCACGCTGTATTGTTCGCTCCGTGTGGCTGCCGTGGAGGGGAGGACACTGCAGAAACGGGGACTGCCTTGTGATAAAACACCCTATCCCACCCTACCGTGAGATGGTATCTTCAATCTAAATCCTTCTTCAGAACTTCCCCGCTTTTCCTCCCTCGTTAGCATTTCAGATTAAACCTTTAGGCTTATCTTCAGATCACAAATTAACCTCTCTGGGAAGCTTCATAGGCTCCTGTTACCTGCTTTAAGGTGCTCTGAGTGTTTACGCCTCATTTTTGCACCTTATTGTCATGCAAAAGGTGCAGTGTTAACTTTGCTTTGGCAATCTTGATCTTTAATCTTTACGCTGTAGCATTTTGAAAGTTGAGGTTTACACAGCTGTTTTAGAGTGCTTGCGTATCTGACACCTGGAAACACACACAATAAATCTAAGAGTGGGGGTTTTTTAGCTTAATTCGGAACCCTGACTTTTTATTAGCTAGTTGGTTTCCAATGCTCCATCTCGGTGGAAGAGAGATGTTAGTATTATTTAATCTGCAGGAATGGGGACTCATGATGAAAATCTCTTCTGCACTCTGCTGCAATGCCCACTGGTCCTTCTCTCCCAGCAGCATTTGGTAAATCCAGTTCTTTACAAGGTGTTCTTGGTACTCTCAGTTGTCCGCCCCAGGGGACCCTGGACACTGATATTAAAGGACTAACTCGAATGACAAGTGCTGTTTATGGGTACCTGCACAAAGCCTGACAAAATTGAGTGACTTCTCCAGCTCCCACGATAATAAACCACAATCACCCTCCTCTAAACTAATTGGTGAGCGATTGCCTAGTTGCTGCTAACAGTTAGTGGTCTGTTCAGTGAGTTGCCAGCCCGTGTAGGCCCTCGGTGACCTGATTCTCATGACCTGCCTGGTGATCTACCCCAACCAGCCTGCACACCAGTACTGGTGGGTATAATCAGGACTTTTGCAGGTTTGTCCAGTTCTGCTTTAACTGGTTTCATCAGGGCTTGGCTCTCGCTCCAGGCTGACCTCTTGGTATGAGTTCCCTTGAAATGTTTCATTTTTGCCTCAAAACGGTGGCTGGGCTCCCATGACTGATCTCCTGCCGCTCACCTTGGGGTGGGTTGCAGGAATCGGGATCAAAGCAAGGCTTGAGGGGATGGGCTGCCCACCACCGGGGCTCTGCAGAAACTCTTCGTTTGTTGCCGAGGGCTCCCATTTTCTGCTCGGTCTCAAGATTTCGTCATTGTCATAAGATTAATTTCACTTAACTTCAGCCACCTAAAAATTATAGACCAATCTTACGTAGTAGCTGGTTTTTGAAGAAAACTTACTGCGAGCTTGGCAGCAAACCGTCCTGTCGTGCAGGAAGATCAGGAATTTCAGCAGAAGCCAACTCGGTGAAACAAGGAGCTTTTTAGCGAGTCAATGTGCGAAAAGGGAGCAGGTGATGAGTGAAAAGGACTGGGAACAAGGGAGGGATGTAAAAGCCCTGTTTGGGTGTGTGGGGTGAAGTTGGGCAGACAAAAGGCTGATGGAGCTGTGACTAGCGAGGAGACTACAACGGAGGTATGGAGAAGGGAAAGAAAGTTCTGGAAAAAAATTAATCTATTGGGAAAAAAGCCTAGTGGCAACCAGTACATGAAAGAGTTAGGTACTCAGTGCCTTTTTTTGTCTCAGCCTTCACAGAGGAGGTCTTTGTCCAGGCTCCAACACCCCCCAGCATGCTTGGGAAGGAGAGGGATGGAGGGTAGAGGGAGCAGCAGGTTAGGGGCAACCTAGAGGAGGTGGATGTGTTGAAGTCCACGGTGTTGAACAGGATTCAGGCTGGAAGAGCTGGCTGATGTGGCTGTAAGGTCAGTGGGTGGCATTCGTGAAGAACTGTGGTGCTTGGAAATCACAGAATCACAGAATGGTAGGGGCTGGAAGGGACCTTCAGGGATCCAGTAGTCCAAACCCCCTGCCAAGTCTGTGACAACAGGAAAAAGGTTCCTCTCTGAGAAAGGCAAAGGGAATCTGGGGAATTATGGACTAGACAGTTTATTCTCGGTCACCAGACAGGTGTCCACTGGAATTGTTTCCAAACACATGAAGGACATGAAAGTAGATCATGGGGAGTAGGCACAGATTTGCCAAGGGCAAATTGTGCTTGAAAGCCCTGATCTCCTTCTCCAAGGCCTATAGGGGTGGCCTGGCTGTGGGGACACGGAGGGCTGTTGGTAGGTATACCTGCTGCAATAAGCAGTGTTTCCCACAACATTCCCATGTGGAAGCTGAAGCGGTGTTGGCTGGACAGACGGGCTGTTGACAGGGCTGGGTATTGCTGGGCCACCAAGCTCTAAGGGTGGTGATGAAGGCTGCTTGTCCAGTTGGTGGCTGATGACAGGAAGGGTATGGGGTGTCTGACGGTGCCCTACAGCTACTGGAGCATCAGGCTGATGTTGGTGATTAGCTGGGGATAGTCCTGCTGTGGGTGGGAGGCTGGAGCAGGTGACCTCCAGAGGTCCCTTCCAGCTGGTTTCTGTGACTATGGTAGAGGGGTGCCTTGGAGCACGTTGGAGATCGTTGGACAGGCACCTCCGGAGGGTGATTCAGCCCATCACAGCCGGCGTGCTGAGAATAGACCAGGATCACCCCTTGGAGGTCCCAGCCACTTTCCACTGACTGTGCGGGGGAGCTTAGATGATTAACTTTTAGATGGCTAAAGATAGCTCAGATGAGGCCCTCCTTTCCCCCCCCCCCCCACCTCTTCCATCCCAGTGACATTTCTCCAGGCTAATATTACTGCTTATCGGCGTTGCTCAGATTACATTGCAGCTGGCTCAGTGGTGGGACGGCGAGCGCCTTGGCTGTTGACTCAGAAACATCTCTGCTACTATGGCACTTGAGTGAGACTAGCAGATATCTCCTGAGCTTCACGTCGGCGGCCGAGTCACCCTGCAGGCATTCCTCCTGTCACTGGAAGCCTCCGCTCCGGCGGTTAAAAGGAGCTGTGGCTTCTTCCTTCTTGGGACGGCTGCATCGGGTTGGGTTTGTGTCATTCCCTACGGACAAGAGGTTTTTCTTTCTCCCTTTCACACTGCTTTCCACCATCCCCCTGCCTCCGCTTGGTGAGGGGGTCTCTGCTTGGTCCCCGGAGTCTTCCAGTTCAAACCTGGATGTGTCCCCGACGTTCTTGGCGGGGGTTGTTTTAATCCCTGCCTTGGCGCCTTCGGCAATTTCGGAGCCGCTTTTCTAGGGGGTGAGTTTTCCCAAGCAGCCTTTCTGGGCAGCCGAAATGGTGTGTCCCAGAAAGGACCTGCCTTTAATTAGGGAACTTATAATGCCAGGCTCCTCTGCAGTGTAACAGAAGAGTTCATTTCTTCTGCTCCTTGGCTAAAAAACCCACCAAAAAGAAAAATGCCCCCCAAAACCTTGGCCTTATTTTGCCTGAGGTTGTAGTGCATGTCAAACACTTTCATCAGCGATTTCAGTATCCCAAGCGTTATTCCTGGCAGCAGCATCTCACTCATTTCCTGGCATTTTTCGCAATTAGCAGTAGAAAGCTTTCACTTCTTTTTTTTTTT
This sequence comes from Gallinago jamesoni, assembly GCA_025769975.1. Taxonomy (NCBI): domain Eukaryota; kingdom Metazoa; phylum Chordata; class Aves; order Charadriiformes; family Scolopacidae; genus Gallinago; species Gallinago jamesoni. The sequence goes on from JAOQGH010000004.1 coordinate 32,453,566, forward strand.
TTTTTTTTTTTTGCCTCTATCTTCCTCTATCATCTCTGAACACAGGCTCCATTGTTTCTGCTGCTTTTGAGCCTGTGTTAAGATTCTGTCTGCGTTCCCCCATAGCTGGATCTCCTCCAGTGCCACCTCTCCAGGGTACCTCCAGCGGTGGCTTGTCCCAGTTTGTCCCCTCCTCTCCCCGTGCAGGGGTTTCGCTGCCCTGGCCTCTCTTACCAACATCGGATGGGTTAGTGCCGGCTAACAGAAAACTCTGAGTTTCTGAAATAGCTTTTTGCTAAAAGTGTGAGTTGGGGGCACGCTGCTCTCCGTTTGTTTGCATGCAGTGCCCGTGCCCACGCCGTCTGCAGCCCCCGCTGAGCTCCGGACACCCCCTGGCCCTGCTCCCGGTCCCTCCCGGTGCCCAGCACCGGCGGCATCATGCCAGGGAGCAAACGAAGAAGAGCCCTGCGCTCTTCCTCCCATCTCCCTCGCGCGCTGGAGGGAGGCTGCAGGTGTGAGAAATGCGAGAGGGGGACAGCTAGAGTTACTGGTCGAACTGGAGTCCCAAAAATACGATGGGGAGAAGGGCAGGCTCGTCCATTTGCTCGGGGAGTTGCTCAAGAGCGTACTGGCTCCACCTGTTCCACAGGTGCTGGGGCTTTGTGCCTTTGTTAGCACATCTGCACTTATCTTTGCAAAAGATATAATTACTTTCATTGCACACAATGAAATGTTGGGGGGGGGGGCGGAGTGCACCTCAATACTCCGTGGTTCCCGTGATTTGGGATTACTCTGTCATTCCAGCCCGGCGGTCCAGCGGACTGGGAGCATGTGAGTGTCCATGGATCTACGAGAGGGAACACGTTCCTGCGCTGGCAGCGGTTCCGGCACGTGTGGTGTTTTCACTGAATTTCACTGAATTTTTTTTTAGAGTTGGAAGGGACCATAGAGATCATCTAGTCCAACTCCCCTGCTGAAGCAGGATTGCCTAGAGCTGTTGGGTAGTTTGTTGGGTAGAGTTGGGTTGTAGAGTTGGGTTGTAGAGTGTTGGGTAGTTTGCTGCTGGGAACATTTTGCTTTTGAATCATACCTTCTTTTTGGTACACATCTAGCTCTTATGGTTGAAAAAAAGTTGGAAATCTGGTCCATAGGCTCCCTGAATATCGGGAAACACAGGGGGCATCTATAAAAGAAACCTGTAATTACGGGATACGGGGGTTTTTTCAGTGCTTGCGGTTTGTGGGATGGTGATATCAGGCTTGGACGTTTTCTTTGCAGATTTTAAGCAAAACGCTGCCGTTGTGCTCGGTGCCTTTGATTTTGTTTCCTGTGAATTTTCAAACCCATCTGGAGAACGATTTTCTCAAATAGATTGGTTGGAGCGGTTAGAACAATGGCTTACTTCAAGGAAATAGCTCTCTGCTCGTGGGTAGTCATGAATGCACTAACAGGATACATTAAACAAATAAATTATTTGGTGTCAGTTATTCACTCGGCATTGTCAGGGATAAATATGTAAACATGTCCGCACAATCTGTAAGCAACCACAGATACATTAGGGAAGGCAAAGGGTAAATGGCTGACAGCCTGCACAAGTCCCTCTTCTATCAAGTTTTGGCATGTCATTTGTTGATAAACCTGTTTGACTGAACATGCTCCCAGGTTTTAGGGTGATGCTAGACACTGGTTAGTAATCATCGCAGGGCATATAACTTTCTGGAGTTAAAATAGCCATGGTCTTTTGGAAGGGAACTACAGGGTGCACCTTTGGTGGTCTGGATCTATGTGACTTTTATCTAAGCCATGACCCTATGAATGCCTTGTTAAATCACACAGAACACTCTTCCTTTTTTTGCCCTCCTCCTCTTTCTCTCCCTTCTCCTTCTCTTTCTCCTTCTCCCTTCTTTTTCTCTCCTCTAACCTTCCTTAGGACTTAAAATCAGGTATCAGCTGGATTCAACTGGTGGATCAGCCTTTTGTGGCTCAGGTGGGATGTGAGGGTCCCCCAGCGAGGGCTTCAGCCAGCTTGCTTCCATGGAAGCTCTTAGGCATCAGCAGTCAAGGACTGAGAAATGTAAACAAAGCCTTCAGTAAACATTAATGCTATCTATACCGCTCTCAAAATAATAATCTGTTGTTCCCATGATTAACTAGAGGATCTCCCTTGTCGTCTTAATCTTTTTTGTCATCTATAATAATGACAACAATTATGATAATCTATAATAAATACAGTATGTTGTATAATTAAAAATGAGTTGTCTTCAAGTCCTCTGATGTAGTCGAAGTGATAAAGACTCGTAATGTATATTGTTACGATTTTTAAGAAATATCCACGTCTGCATGCGCTTTCATTTTTATTTTTATTTTTTTTACTTTGTAAATTATTTTAAATTTCCGTAAATAAGCAAAATATCCAAACGTGCCTAAACCTCTGGGTCAAAGGATGTGCCCTGTGGATTCACACTGAGAATTTTATTCACCCTTCATGTTATTTTCAAGCTGGGAGCCTGGGAGTGTGCTTTCAAACATTTCCTAAAGCAGAGTTTTCAGTGCCTGCAAGTGTTTTCATGCACCAGGATAAACATTTACATGTTCCCAAAGAAGGACATGGGGACTCCAAAAGCCCCAGCTCACCTAAGGGCCGTGGTGGAGCTCAGGCACCAAATCTACTCATTATTGACCACATCTCCCTGTCACTAGTGGGAGTTAGGAAGCATTTTCCTCTGTAATACTTAGATTTTAATCTTTTGTTTTTTAAGGCTGTTTGTCTGCTTCAGGTTTTGTTGGATTTTATCAGTTTGTTAAACATTGGGGGAACACTTCAGCGCCTGCCTGTTGCCACGTTGTACATAGCGGATTTGGGAACAGATCCAGAATTAAAGCCTTTCCAAGGCAAAAGTGAGCAACTGCTCTTCTTAATTTTACTTTGAAATGAACAGATTTGATCCTGAGTCTGAATTGTTGTTGAGGTAAGGTTAAGATAGAGTGATCATGTTGGTTTTTTTTATTAAATCAAGCGGAACCACTGGAAAAGGGGAACTTTGGTGACCTCAGTGGCTGTCTCGAGTCTCAGATGAATTGCTGCTCCAAAGGCAGGCTGGGGCTGAGCGCTCGTGGGAGGGACAGACTCAAATGGTGAAGAAGTTTATAATTATAAATAGCTGCGATTTATTGCAGCCAGGATGCAATTAAAAGTAAATAACCCTGAAGATGTCTTACTGGCACTGTAAACAAGTGGCTTTGCATGTGGAATAGGAGCGCTATAAGCTGCAATCCCTTGCGTTTTAGCCTTCATTATAGAAGTTTTTCTGACTTTTTCAGCAGCTCTTTTTGATAGAGGCTATTAGGGTTTGGGGTTTTTTTGAGTCTTAAACTCCACATGCCTAAGGTTTGTGAGCAACGTTGCAATCCATTAGAACTAACTGTTTCTTTTCTTTGCAGAATTAGGCATTAAGTCTTCTACCGGTACGGGCAGTCCATAATTTGATCTTTAAGAGTAGAGAGGAGCTGAGTTTGTAAAGATCTCTGCAAATACTTGTATTCAGCATTTTGTCGCGTGCCAAATCGGACAATCTGTTCACAAGATAGAAACCTGTTAGTAATATTAGCCTGCTAGATCATGGAAAACTTAGTTCTTTGGCACCTGCAATATTCTACTCAGCAAAGAGGAGAACTGCAACTCCTCTCCAGCTTTTTTAACTCACCTGTTTGCGATGTGGGATTTTGGCCACTTAAAACTTTTTAACTTTAAACACCTTCTGCCAGAAGGAAGACGTGCCATGTATTAGTGTATTTTTTTTTAAGGGGGACTAGGGTGGCACGGGAGAATCATGAGGGAGAGGGAAAAACTCACTTTGAATTTTGGCATTTGGATCTAGTTTCAGAATGTTTCCTAACTTGGTTCATCTCCTGTCTCAGCCGCGGGCAAAGCCACCGCTCCTGGGGACAAGGGTCTCTGCCAGACGGTCCCGCCTGGCTGCCTCCTGGGACTGGGTGGGTTTGGATAACAGGATGGGAACAGTTTGTGGGTTACGAGAGGAGCCAGCCCGTGCAGCTGCAGAGGGAGATAACGTTGCCCTCGTGCTCAGAGATACCCCAGGGCGAGCGCTTGGGCTTGCGGGCACGGCCGTGCAGCAGCGAGGGGCTGCAGGGGAGCGTGGTACAGGTGGGGTTGCTGGAGGGACAAGTGTTCTTCATATTAAACCTTCTTCTCAGCTGCCACACATGATAGGCCTTTGGATGAAATGCATATGTGCCCTTATGCCGAACCACTCCCAGGAAGGAGGAGGGTCTCCAAAGCCTATGGAGCTGTTAGAGCGGGGCCAGAGGAGGCCCCGGAGATGCTGGGAGGGCTGGAGCCCCTCTGCTGGGAGGATGGGCTTAGAGAGAGTTGGGGGGGTTCAGCCTGGAGAAGAGAAGGCTCTGGGGAGACCTTCCAGCCCCTTCCAGTCCCTCAAGAAGGGGGGCTCCAGGAAA
>JAOQGH010000004.1:32469700-32486375 GCA_025769975.1 Gallinago jamesoni
TCCAAGTAGGATTTAATCCTCGGAGCAGTCCTAATCCCACCCCTGATGTTGTGGAGCAGGCCAGTTTCCACAGCCTGACTCCAAAACTCCTCGTTTTGCACCCAGGTGCAGAGCCACCGCTTTCGGTGGGGCCGCTGGTGATCAAAATATTTGCACTAAGTGAAACTTAATTGAAAGATGTTGTGTTATCGGAGCCAAAACATGTTGTGGAGATGTACTGGTTTGAAGGCTCATCCGTCAGAGCTCTTAGAGGGAGAGATTCCTCTGATTAAAGCCTTTGCTGGGTGTTTAAAGCAAACAAAGGAGCAGTGCCTCACCTTGCCGCCGCTTTAGCACAGCTGGGCAAATGCTCCATCCAAATTACTCTGCAGATCATTTGCCTATCTCTATGTGAGAAGGATTTTTTCATTTAAATATATTTACATTAATTAGCGCCTTCTGTATGGTTTTGGTGCTTGCATTAGGCTCGTTTTCATTTTGGCAGGACCAGCTGCCATGGGGGTTTTTGGGGGGGGGATGCTGCATTGTAGATCTACGCTGATTTCTTCCACAGGAATTACCTTTTCTTTATCCCGTGTTTTCTGAGGCAAACAGACTTTTGTCGATTGAAAGTTGCCGGGGTTTTTCCTCCTTATGGGCATCTTGGAAAAGTCATCTCAGGGCACCAAGTTATTTGAATTTTCCAAAGCCTGTTCTCCTACTCAGGTAAAAACCCCAGCTGGATTTGCCTAAATGGTGACTGCAGAGCCTGACTCAAATTTAAATGAAATTCAAATCGCTGCTTCTTACGATTAACAAAACCCCATTTTTAATTGTGTTGCTCTCTTGTTCAATGACAAGTGTGCTTCCCTCTCAGTTGTTGGGGGTTTTGTCAGGTTTATTTGTATTTTTTTTTTTGCTGAAGATTGAGAACGTAATCCAGACACGTTTCACCTGAACGTCCAGCATCTCCTCCTGCTTCGCCCCCACCGAGACCCCCCCGTGGGGGGGCGGCCGGGGAGGCTCTGGTTTGTGGGCTCCTCTTGACGCAGTTTGTTGGCTTCCTTTGACACGCCGGGCTTCAGCCGTGCGGTTTGCCGGGGTGTGACTGACAGCAGATTTTGGTCTGAGATCTGCAGCCTTCTGGAGCTCTATCTGCTCTCCAGGCCACAGATGTTGTCAGCTGCATCGGGTTGTTGTGTTGTTTGGTTGGGTGTTTTTTGTTGGTTTTTTTTTTTTTTTCTTTAATCAACTTTATGTCAACAAACAAGCTGCTGTAGGTTTTAATTTTGCTATTGCTTCCTAGCCTTCAGCTCGGAGTGGTGCTCGTCATCTCTCCTTCCTGATTTTCCTCTGGCAGTTAACACCACAAACATCTTTTCCACCTGGTAAAACTCTATAAAAATGATTTTGCAGAAGTTTGTTGTTGTTGTTGTTGTTTTGCTTGTTTTCTGGTTTTATTGACCCGGCTCTCGTCGGAGTGAAGAATAAAAGCGGCGTGGGGATGAAAAGCTGGTGTGAAGGCTCACCACGCTGCGCTCGGCTGCTCTGGGAAGGGTGGCACGAGCCTCCCGAGTTGCCCTTTGCCTGTGATGTCCCATCACAGCCTTTCACATCAATCCCAACCCGTGTAAATCTAAACCCAGGGCTGTTGGGTACCGAAGGCAATGGTGTTGGGTGCCCCCAGACTTGAATTCGTATGGGCACGGGATGCCACGGGACCGCCCCGGCCGAGGAGGTGGTGGCAGATTCGGCCCTGCAGGGTACAGCAGGCATTTTCTCCCTGTGCCAACAAAAACTCAGGCAGGCACACCTTATAAACACATGACACATTCGTTTTCAGGAAAGTCAACGGGGTGGTTTCTCCATGACCTTACCGATTCCCCCGCAGCGGGTGCAGGGGTTTTTTTTTTTCTTCTGCCTTACCAGTTCCCAGCAAGTGAGTAACATGCCCCGAGCCTGCTTTTAAATAAGGGAATTGGGTATCGTTTCTAAGCAGTGCTAATTCACAGTGTTTTCCTTGGGCAGGATCCTATAGGGAGTTTTTTCCTTTCCGGCATTTTAATGCAATTTGCATATTTCAAGTCTCATTTGTCTGGAAATGAGCTGGAAACGAAGCGGTGATAACGCTCCTGCTTCTTCAGGTTCCACTTCATCACTTTTTAAGCCCCGCGTTGCGTAAATACGTCCCACCCAAGGGAGGTTCTGCTGCTTTCAGAAATGCTAAACTTTATGGGTAAAATCTGAATATTGTTCTGTCTACATCAGATAGATGTTATTGCTTTCATGAGCAGCCGCATGCTGATTTATGGCAACGTGCTATTTATTTATCAACATTTACATTGTGGATTTTTAAATTATTCTAATAACATAAGGCCAACAAGTTGGTCATGATGTTACTCCTTTAAAGTCTTCCTTTGAACATATATATAAATCAACACTCCTTTGATGTGAAATTGGATATTTCATAACCGTGTGTTTACTTTTTGGTTTGAAAAATAAGCTGAAGGGAAAACAAAAAAATAACCCCAAAACAAATAGTACTTTGTATCTCATTAAAAATAGTTTCTAGCACATTAAAAACTATATTGTTTTAGGAAACAAGAACTAGAAAGAGTTGCAAAAGCATTTGATTTTTTTTTTTTAATGACTGATAGTTGACTGCAACCATTCCACTTCTCTTCAGGCACTGAAATAGGTCTGCAAAGTTTCTCCTTCAGTACCGATTAGTGTGAAATGGGCTCGTTTTTTCTTTAAACATTTGAGTGCACCTTCCCATCGTCTTTCATGTGAGTGCTTAAAAAGGAAAATCGATAGAAATTCTGAAGTAACAAGGACAGCTGCAAGTTTGTTGGACACAGTCCTTTCTGAAAGTGATGTAACATCAGGAGAGCACAGATAAAGGACTGGGTTATTGCGCCGATAAATGGTAGAATTTAACTCTTCTGACCTGCAAACTTTTAAAGAAACCACAAAAGACATGCTCCAGCACTCCAGAATCTGCAAGTTTTCCAAATTCGGGGAAAAGATGTATTGCAAAATTACCTCCAGAGAGTAACAAGGTGCTCGTGTGCCAGGGATCTACTTCCCTGCCCCTCTCGGGAGCGAGCAGGGGGTGCCCAGGTTTGGTGCCCGGCATCGCACCCTCTGAGCCTTGCTCTGGGAATTTTGTCAGCCCGAGGTGTCCGTGCAACACAGGAACGGGGTATCCGTGTCAGGAAGGGAGATCTAGGTATTTACAGGTTATTTACAAACATTCCTTCTAGCTTCTCAAGCGCAGGCAAAGAGCTTAATCTCATTTTTTTTCAAAAAAAAAACCCATCTGCGGTGGCACCTGAGCGTCACATCCATTCCCTTGGAGGGAGCAGAGGCCCAGACAAAGGCATTACACATTTGCTGGGTGACCCGCTGGCCGTACACACGCATGAGTAATTTCCCTCCCGCGTGTAAATAATTTCCGGCTGGACTCTCCTTCCCGCTCCCGTCACTCGGGCAGGTGACTGCCAGCCCCTTCCGTGCTCCCCGGTCTCTTCCCAGGAGAGCTGCTGAAACGAATGGAGCTCCACCGAGCTTTAATTGCTCCTCTGAAACCATCTACCTGGGCAATTAAGCGGAGGAGGATTCAGCCCGGCCGCCTTCGCGTGGAAATCAAAGGCGAAAGTAACCCCTTGGACCACAAATCCTTTTGTTCTAAGGTTTTCTAGGAGCGGTGGAGGAGCGAGGGATGTAAGGTTTGCGTCAGAAGGGTGGGTCGCCGGGAACAGGGTTTATAAACATTTTTACACGCCGGAGATCTGGACCGAGATTCCTCCATCAAAGTGCGGGGTGGGACCCCGCTCTCCCTAGGTACGGAGCCCCCGCAGCATCTTAGCAGCTCTTTTATCTCAAAATTGCTCTCGGGCTCCTGCAAATGACTAAAAACTTTTCTAAGCAGCCTCTTTGCATAAGGACTCTTGGCCCCAGGGAACCCCAGCTGGTATAAATCGACTTCAAAGGTTTTACATCAGCAGCAGATACATCCTCCTGTCTTTATTCTCCCTGTAAAGCACCAGGAACACCTCTGATGCCCTACTCCAAAGGGGAATAGGAACAGGAATGACGACAGGACTATTGGCTGGAAAGGCCAAGGAAAGGAAGAGAGCTGTTTCTTCCATAAAAAGCCAGAAAGGTGGGATTTTCCACACTGAAGCACTGGGGAGATTTCCCAGGTGTGGCTGGACGGTGCCCTGGCCTCCCACACAGTATCGCGTGTGGTGGTCCTGGAACCAGCACGCTTGGGCTCCTGAATCTGGCAAATCCGCTCGTATATTAACCCAAATTTAAGACACATTTCCTTCTTCTGCACAAAAACGAAGGCCAGCAAGCTTTGCCTGCAGGGCGTTTGGGTTAGGATGGGGTGAAGGACTAGTTGTTGAAGGGGCTCCCGTGCCCTCGGTGCCGATGCCACCGCAGAGGTCCCCATGGCCAGGTCCTTGCAGAGCCCTGCGGTGGGGGCAGCGCCGAAAAAATAAAAGGAAATAGTGTAAAGAAAAACGTGAGCGTCGAGGGTGCGGTGTGGGCAGCCAAGAGGGGAACTGTGAGTGAACTTTCCCGATGGTAATCAAGGAAATTCCCGCACGCACGCACGAGTGGAAAGCTGGAAAGAAACCGCGATTCCCTCTAGCAGAGAATGCCTGAAAAAGGGCCACTGCTGGTAATCAAAGAATGATTCAATTTCTGGGAGTCTTAATTCGCTTCAGATGATTTCTGCAGTTACTTCAGAGCAGGCAAAACAGGAAAACTTCCACGCGATGCGATGGCTTTTTCTCACACAACCCTCCAGATGGTTTCAGACCCCTGTGACTCGCTGGGAAGGTCAGCTGTACCCCCATGTGTATTTGGTTATTACGCCTTCATCTTATTTACATTATCCACATTCTTCTCGTCAGTTGGACGTGTTAATTGCACGCTCCAGTCGTCGGAGTTTGAGGTAGAGAGAAGGGAGCCCCAGGCCTTTTTTTCCCGATTTTGCCTCTTTTTAAGGGAAAAACCTCCTCCAGTCGGGGTGGGCGTCCCCTCCCGTGTACCTCCTCGTGTGCGCGCACGCGTGTTCCTACGTGTGCCTCACTTCCCATCCGTACAGCGAGGTTATCGGCGCTTATTTCCTTTGTAAAAAGGAAATAAGATGATTATTAATTATGAAAATAACAGCACAGGTCCACCAGTTGCCCATAGGCATTGCCGTAATCGCCGAGCCGAGGGCCGTGCTGCGCTCATGCGTGAGCTCTTCAAAGCTCGGTGGCCTTAACGGCAGAGGGGTTGGCATTTTCTCATCGCTGGCCCGCAATCTGTTTGTTTTACCCTTCGCTGTCACATCGATTTAACGAAGGGATCGTTAGCGGGGGTTTGCACATGACATCAGCCATTGATCTGTGCAGAGAGGCAGCGGCCGCTCGGGCGCTTTCTCCCCGCACCCAAGCGGCGTCGGCTCCAGAGCATCCCCACATGGAGGGGAAGCTCAGGAGAAATCCCCCCCCCCAAAAAAAAACCCGTGAGGACGTGAAGCCATGGTGATTTACCGAGTGCACCATCGGGGTGCTGAGCTGTGTTGTTTTTGAAAGGGTATGTCGTGTTACTGAATAAGCCCCGCTCGGGTGCCAGCATCGTGCAGATGGTAGATTGCGATCAAAGCGTGGGGGTGTTCTCCCAGCTCCGTGGGCATCTCGGCTGGGTCTTGGCCCCGATGGTCCCGTTAGCTGTAATACTGCCCACTGCCTTTAGAAAAGGTTGCTGATTAAAAGTCCGGAAAAGGGAGCACGATGAAGGCTGTTGGAGAAGATGAAGGGGGACAGATTCCCGGTTAAAGATCTGAGATCTCAGATCTGAGAATCCCAAGGTCTTTTATCTGTCCTCATCTCTGGTGCAGGTGGCTTGGGTGACCTTGCGGATGCCATTTAATTGCTTTGTGCCTCTGTGAGAAGGCAGCAGCTAACCTTTGGACTTTGCGAAGCCAATTGTGAGGTAAAAGGCATTTATTTCAGATGTTTGTCCGCCCCTTGGGATTATTTGTCTGAAAGGGGCAATTGTGTAGAAGACCCAACTGATTCTACGTTGCTTGGAAGTTGTTTGCGTGATCATCTGATTATGGTGTTTTCCTTGGAAAGATAAAGGCCTCGATCCGGAGAAATGTTTCAGCACATGGTTTGCTGTAAGTCTGTGGGAGTGCTCACGTGTTGGTGGCTGGTGCTTGTGACCGGCGAAAATACGTCACCGTGAGGAATGACGGGGTCAGAGCTCTCATCTCCTCCCACGGGCTTTGTCTTTCTCGGTTTTCACTCTTGCTACCACTTGTTCCCCGTCACTAAGGTTTCTCTTAGGAGTTCCAAAAAGGTTTTTGTCTCTCTTGGCTGGCGTGAAGTTTAGTGGAGACCCAGTGAGCCAAAGCCCATGCCCATGATTCCGCGCTCCAGGATGCCTTCCTGGGCAGCCAGCATCCATCGCATCCCACTCCTGCCCATATCCCATGAGATGACATCCATCTCGTCCCACTGTTGCCTGCATCCCATGAGATGACAACCTTCACACCCCACTGCTGCCCGTATCCCATGAGATGACATCCTTCACACCCCACTGCTGCCCATATCCCATGAGATGACATCCTTCACACCCCACTCCTGCCCGTATCCCATGAGATGACATCCTTCACATCCCACTCCTGCCCGCATCCCATGAGATGGCATCCTTCACATCCCACTCCTGCCTGTATCCCATGAGATGGTACTTAAAACTGGTTGAATAACCTGGAGAGTGAGCCCTCGCTGTGTGACATTCACACTGGCAGGGCTGCTGCAGGAGAAGACAGCAGAGATGGTGGTGGCAGAGTCTGAGCAGATAGCACCACATCTTTGGTGGTAAAAAAAGAGGTGACATCAGCTTTCCCCCTCTGCTAATCATGAATTTAAGGAGATAAGAAGGTGGTTTCACAATTCCATTTGCTCTACATGGTTCTTACAGCCAGAAGGCTGAGCGGGAGTCCCATCTGGATGGTGTGAGCCACAGCTGGAGTCACACCTGGCCAGCAAGATCTGATTTTCATGGTGCTCAGTGCTGGTCCAGCCACCCGGGCAAGCTAGGAGCTGCAGGGACCGGGGTGTCCCCACACCCCGCGTCTCCCACAGCAGGCGAGGAAGCCTCCTGACGTCATGCCAAGTGAGGCTGATCACCTTTAATGAAGGTGGCTGGAGAAAGGAAATAATTTTAGACCAAAGATTGCACTTTTATTTTAGGAATCCTGGCCCCTGTCGTGCAGCTTATTCCGGCCAGCAATCACCAAGGACGTCCTGGAGCTGTGAGAGCCTCACATCAGCGGTGGTTCCTTGCTGAGATATCTATCACATAGGCACTGCAATCTGCTTTTCCTCTGATCCCATGCTAAAAGGACAGCTACAGCTTCCTAATAAAGAGATGGTGTTTTACTTTAAAATCAAAGTTGAAGTCATGATTAAATATTGAAATCTAGATTCTGATAAGAAAGAATTTATTAACTGCAGACTGACATTAGAGATTTAAGGTTATTATTGGTTTATACCTTTTACCTGGAAAATATTTCCAGTTTGTAAAGGTGCATTTTGCTACATTGCTACGTTTTGCCCGTTACCATGTAAGGGAAAAAAAAAAATGATGATCATGCTGAAAATGTGAAAAAATATGCTTTTAAAAATCCATATGGGAATACTCGCTTTGAAAATCCTCAGTCTCCGTAACGAGGAGGATTTAAACAAAGCAGAAATGGAGAAGACTGCCTACTTTTGCCTTATTTAAATATGCAGCGAGCTTCCTCCATTTTAATCTTCCTTCCAAAAAGATGGCTGTGTTACTCAGGCTGGCAACCCCTCAGAAACCAGCATCGTTTTTCTGTCGTGCGGTTCGGCTGAGCAAGGCTCATGTGGAGCGGGGACCCCCTTCAGCCAACTAAGCAACCAGGACGATTCATAATTCATAAGTGCTTCCAGCCACCCGGCTGAACGCGCTTGGATTAGTCCTCGTTCCTTCGTGCAATCCCTGATTTCATTATTCTCTCCTGCGAGCAAATCCACCCACGTTCAGCCCGCCGCGAAGATGCTATGCCAAGCTTGGCTTTGTCTGGGATTAGCAACTGCCGGGCTTTTGGGGGGGTTTCTCTGGCTTTGAGGAACGCTGATTTTTATTTTTTTTTTTTTTTTATTGAGTGGGGAAGGGGGGGGGTGCCCGAGGATCTCCCTCTTCTCCTTTCCCCTCCTCTCCTCTCCTCTCTGACCGGCGATTTCTCCGTGAGGATTTGTGGACGGTGGCGTGGAGTTTTCCAAAATGCCTGAAGCAAACTATTTGCTCTCTGTATCTTGGGGTTATATTAAGGTGGGTTTAAATCCTAAAGGCTTATAAATGCCTGTTTCTTTGTGCTGTGTTGCTTGGATAAAACGTCTGAACGGGAAAACATGCTTGTAAAATGGTTATTTCTGTGCACTGTGTGGCAAGAGATAAACGTTTGTGTGGACTGTGCGTGCGGCGGACATGTATGTCGATTTATTTTTTTCTCCTTTGGGAATTCACTGTTGCGGGATAAAATGATGCAGTGATGAAAATGTGCGATTAGAAAATCAGGAGGATCATAACGTGTGTATCTGGGTGAACAAATGCTGGGATCTTGGCATTTTACTGTAAAGATCCACGCAGCTCTTCAGATTTATGGCATCTTTCCCCTCTGTTCTGTTCTGAAGAAATGCAATTGTCTTTTACTTGCATAATTCAAAATGGAGCAAACTTACAAGAGTCAGGACAAAAGAAGGTTCTGGGATGTGGAATTTAAAACCAGTACAGGAATTTGATCTTTCAGAGAGATTACCTGAAACGTTATCATCTCATTTGTTACAGAAAAAAAAAAAACTAATATGAATCTTTGGAGGAAATCCATTTTGTAGTTTAGTGTACTGAAAAGAAATATCTAGTCATGATGATGCTGAACAGTATCTAAATGAAACCATATGTCGCTGACTCCATTCCAAATCTCTCCAGAAATTTGCTTTTAACATCTTCTTTGTGGGCTCGCTTGTGATAAAGCTGTATGAATTTGGAGAAGCGCTGAGGAAAAAATGCCATCTTTCTGTTTGTGCTCTTCCCCTCCCAGTTCAAGAGGATGCTGAACCGGGAGCTGACACACCTTTCCGAGATGAGCCGCTCCGGCAACCAGGTGTCTGAGTACATTTCCAACACTTTCCTGGGTAAGGCGTCGCATCCCAAGCTCTCGGGTGACTCAAAAGATAATGATTAATGGCAGCCTGATACCCACCAGTCATTACTTGTGCCCGGTTCTCCTCTGGGGCAGAGCATTATTTAAATGTTTTGATTTTTCACTGTCGAAATGGATACAGGCAGGGAAAATAACAGAGTGTTTGAGTAAGTCTATCCACCAAAGAATTGCCTCCACAAATCAAAAGGCTTTCCTGTTCCGATTTAATTCAACTATTGGCGGCTGCGTTATGCAATATATTTGATTTTTGTGTTGACCTTAAGGAAAGGACAAAGTCACACAAGCCCAACTGCATCCTCTCATCTTTGCAACTCCTGCCTCGTACAGCTGCATCTTCCCCCTTCAGAGGCAGGGTTCAAGACAAGCAGGTTGAGCCCAGACTTTTTATATATTATATATATAATATATATATATATTTCATTTCGTACAGAAAGTCAGGATAAAGAGTAAAAGAGAATATTTTGCATGTCATTAGTTCTGTTGGAGCTCATAGAGCTACTGGCATGAATTAATCCGCTGCGTTTACAAAATATACTTGTTACGAAAAATATAATTTTCAGTGTTTTCGAGCAGGTTTAGAATTTGTGACCATTTGCATATTAAATAAAGCTAAGCACAGGGCCCACATACCCATATCTCTGAGTCCAGCAGCTCCAAATGTGCTGCCTGTATGTGGGATGCTGGAGCTCGTGGGGGGAACTCGTGCCCTGCGGTTAAGATGGCCCAGACCACGTTCACTGCATGACACACAATTATTCCCATTAAGGGATTTTCAACTGATTTCAATAGCCAGTTGCAACTGGAACTGCTGCCTCCATTTAGGACGCATCACGTCATTAATAATCCATAGGAGTCTGGAGCTGCTTTGTGGGAATCCGTTGGCCCTGTCTTATCACTCGGCTTTCATCGTGACATCCAGAACATGAATTAACAGGGGGAGGAGAAGCAAGACTTCCAGCTGCTGGCCAGCAGCCACTTCTTTGGCTGGAGAGCCCCGGGGCGTACACACAGCGCGCCGGGGAGCGTGACCACCCTAACGTTTTTGGGGAGCTTGTTGTTCATCAGCTCTTCCCAGTGGGCATGTGGCTCTGGAGCAGGACAAGTCCCCAGTGTGGCTTGGGACCGTGGGTCTAATAAACCAAATAAACCACACGTAGGCTCAAATTAGTGGAGTCTAGCTCAGCAAGGGGTAATTAGCCAAAGCTGTATTGTTATTCCCCCTCCTCAGGCTGGGTCAGGGAACTGCATCCCCCTTGGTAGGTCTTGCCAATGGTCTCCTTCATTCCCCTTCTGCTGCTTCTCACATAGTCGCTAGCGGTGACGTCCTCCCCGTTGTGTGGCAGTACGGGGGCCACCCCAGACGCACAGGCTCTCCAGATTGGGCAAGATTGCAGCTTGATTGCTCATCTTCTAAAGAAATGAGTAAAGCTTTTAAAGGGATCTTCAAGCTTTTTTTTTTT
Organism: Gallinago jamesoni; assembly: GCA_025769975.1. NCBI lineage: Eukaryota > Metazoa > Chordata > Aves > Charadriiformes > Scolopacidae > Gallinago > Gallinago jamesoni. The sequence continues at coordinate 32,480,405 of JAOQGH010000004.1, forward strand.
TTTTTTTTTAGGAAAATGCTGTTGCGTTTTTATGAATTACTTTCTTCCCTAAAATTTGGTTTAATATCCAGTGAACACACAAAATGACAGGAGGCTACAGCTGAGGAAGTTGAACAAACAGAAAGAAAGAAATATGTGGGTAGGACATTCCTTTCCATCCAAACAGTGTTTGTTAGATAGGAGTAAATGACAGATATTAAAACCAGATCACGTGGCTTCATTGGGTCTCTTGGCTTTATTAAATGAGCTGAGGAGGCACCAAGAGGTGATGATGTCCTCTACAGAGGGTCTGGTCTCCGTTTGGTCAGCGAGAGCGAGGACACCAGCTTCAGATCCATAAAAGATGGAAAACCAGTGGTTTTCTTGTTGGCCGCATCACATAAACGGGGAGAATCACGATGGCCTTTCCTAAGGGGCGAGGGGTGTTGCAGCTGCCACCGCCGTGGGGACATGATGTAACAAATTAAAGATTCCTGTTCAAGAATGCCCATTTTACGCTGCCTTAGCGTTAGTCATTGCTAAGGAGATTACATAGAGGAAAGTCCTTCTGTTGTTCAGCAAAAACACACCAGGGAAACACCCATTGATGTCAGCTCGACTGTTGCTGTGAATAATGGCTTCCTTCTTAATTGCAGCGTTACACACACACTGGTGGTTTGTATTTCAGAGATTTTTAATTAAGCCAAGGAAAAAGTAACTAATGCCTAGATGCCTAGTTCCTCCAGAGATGCAAAGTCACAGAGAGGTTATAGTAGCCTTTTCTACCAGTTCATGAAAAAAAATGGTTGGTATGAAAGTAATGAGCCACTGTAGCTGCATTTTAATGCACCAAATAAATCAGTTGTAAAGGCAGTAAGTTGTATATGTGGATAGATTTGTTTATTAAAGATATAAACAAATATCTTGTGTGCCCCACAAGGCACCTACTTAACGTGTACTGATATTGTTGCTGTCTCTGAGCATGACAATAGAAATACGGCCTGTGCATTGTATGTTATTCTGTATATATTTGTAAAGGCCAAACCTTTAATAAGTAAGTCAGTGACACCAGTTTGTTATTGGGCTGGTGTTTTAAGAGCAGGGGGTATGGAGATGGGTTTGGTCCTAATAACTATCAATAAGAAACACATGGCTTTGAACTGTTGTGCAGAGCCACTTAATTAGCAAAGCTAATTAAAGTTGATTTTTGGGGGGGGGAGGAAGGGGGGTGATGGGTGCTCTGGTCGCAAACAATGCTGACTCGTTTCACCTTTATTTGTTACAGACAAGCAGAACGATGTGGAGATTCCTTCTCCCACCCAGAAAGACAGAGAGAAGAAGAAAAAACAGCAGCTCATGACCCAGATCAGTGGAGTGAAAAAATTAATGCATAGTTCAAGCTTAAATAACACCAGCATTTCGCGATTTGGTGTGAAAACAGAAAAGGAAGACCATCTGGCTAAGGTATGACAGATTCTTGCAGTTCTGGGAGAATTTGAATTTCTGGAGTAATGGATGGACTGCCCCCAACTTGTAGAATTGGAAATGGTATCCCTGAAGTGATGTGGCCATTACAAATGCTGTAATTAATGCTGTAATGAATGGTACCAGTCCTAACAGCATATTCTATGGTCATAAATTCCTTGAAAATATCCTTAAATAATAATTAAAAAAAAAAAAAGTGGTGAAGGCTGAGGAGAGCAATTATCAACCACAGGAATGTGTAACAACGTGATGTCCAGCAAAAACACACATCACTAATAGTTCCCCTGCCACGCAGAGGAACGTCATCTCCTTGTACAAGTTCTCTGTGTAACACAGTTACTCTCTGTTCGTGTACTTTATTAAGTACACATATTAATGGCCTTAACATAATTACCATAATGAAGATTAAATTTCCGTCTTTTTAAGCATTTGGAAAATATAAAAGCCGCGGTGCCCAGTGATAAATGCAGGATTGTCTTGAAAATATTGTGACCGTCCTCTTTGTGTCCTTTCAAAAGGAACTGGAAGATCTGAATAAGTGGGGTCTCAACATATTCAACGTTGCGAGGTATTCCCACAACAGGCCGCTCACCTGCATCATGTATGCCATATTTCAGGTTTGTGATTTTCTGATGAAATTTACCGTTCTTGGTTTTAAATTGGAAGAGGGGAGATTTAGATTAGATACTAGAAAGAAATTCTTTACAGCGAGGGTGGTGAGGCACTGGAACAGGTTGCCCAGGAAAGTCCTGGCTGCCCCATCCCTGGAGGGGTTCAAGGCCAGGCTTGGATGGGGCTTTGAGCTACCTGGGCTGGTGGGAGCAACCAGGGCAGGGGGATTGGAACGAGGTGATCTTTAAGGTCCCTTCCCACCCAAACCATTCTATGATTCTGACTTCTTTCTGCTTTGTTGCCTCCTATGATATGACATGCTTATTTCATATATGCACGTGTGCTTGTACCGTTGGTTACCCAGGAGCGAGACCTGCTGAAAACGTTCAAGATCTCATCGGACACTTTTGTAACGTACATGATGACGCTGGAAGACCACTACCATTCGGACGTCGCTTACCACAACAGCCTCCACGCCGCCGACGTCGCCCAGTCCACGCACGTCCTGCTCTCCACCCCTGCCCTGGATGTGAGTGACCTCGGCTGGGCGATCCTCGCGTTTTAATGTGGGGTGGCGGCTTAGAAACGTCACGTTCCCTACGTGAACACGGGAGGAAAACCTGACGCTGAGGTTCTTCCATCACCGGTAGCACTCAGACTTGCAAAGAGCGGCGTGCGCTGCCTGCTCCTCTGAGGGCTCAGATCGCTGCCAGGGAAATCACCGTTAAGGAATTTCAGCAGCAGCTTTGCCTGGAAGCTCTTTTTCATCTTAAAGAGCGCATGCTGCTTGTAGACCTCTCTCCTGAGCAAATGCCTTGTCCTCAGAAAACTCATTTAAAAGGCACAATTTGTTTCTCTAAATCAGCCTCCCAAACTGGTGAGAGATAAAGCATAAGGACTCTTCTGACAAATTCCCTTTTTTCCCCTTCCTAGGCTGTCTTCACAGATTTGGAAATCCTTGCCGCGATTTTTGCAGCTGCAATTCATGATGTGGATCACCCCGGGGTCTCCAATCAATTTCTCATTAATACAAGTGAGTTGTGTTTCAAATACAATAGCAACTTCATCTGCAAACTTGGAAGCTAATGGGAATGCATTTTCCATTACAGCGAGGTCACAAATTGTGACTTTCAGACTGCATTGCTTTCTCAAAATATTGTGCGGTAAACTAGCTAGAAGCTTTGAAATAAAGCAGTAATTAAAATGAAATTCCTAGCAAACGAAGCTATTGTAGTACAATTTGCAGAGCGCCCTCGAATCTTGTGACTATTACTACTTGCTAACGTGTAATAATTCTTCCAGTCCTGAGTGCAAATTTTATCGCTAATATAAGATAAATAACGCTATTGCTCTTGACAACAATAAGGCTAAATATTGTGGTTCGGATTGTGTTCTGCAACAGGCTGAGCACGAATCTTGATTCCAAAATATGGGTATTGTTCTTTTTTTTTGGAAAGCGTGTTTGCAGGATTCATGCTTTCTGTTGTCAGTGATTCTGACGCCCGTAACTAAGTCAACCGCGTACTGTTTTGTTCATTAGGACTGAGCAAAGGGCTGGTTATATTACATACATATGTGCTCGGATGAGAAAACCGCACGCTCTTGGCACAAATGAAGCAAAAAAAGGAGGAAAAAAAGGAAACTCTTCCCTATTTATTGCATAGGGATAAACATTTCAGTACCCAGGACAAGCCTTCGCTGTTTGAAACCACACATTTCACACACTGGAGTCACATATTTGTGTTGCTTCGTTAGATTCTGAACTAGCCCTGATGTACAACGACGAATCCGTCTTGGAGAACCACCATCTTGCTGTGGGCTTCAAACTGCTTCAAGAGGAGCACTGCGACATCTTCCAGAACCTCACCAAGAAACAACGTCAGACGCTCAGGAAGATGGTGATCGACATGGTATGAGCTGTGCACATGCTGCTTCTCTTTTTCCACAAAAAAAAAAAAGTGGCTTTTTTTGTGTGCTTGTCTGTACTGAGACCCTATTTTCACTTCTACAAAGGTGTTGGCGACAGATATGTCCAAGCATATGAGCCTGTTAGCTGATCTGAAGACTATGGTGGAAACTAAGAAGGTGACCAGTTCAGGAGTCCTGCTTCTGGACAACTACACAGACAGAATACAGGTACGTCAGCCGAGTTTCCTGGATTTTTGTGTGTTCTGATCAGAATTGACGAAATCGTGCTCCTCTTCCTACTGTGGCTTTTAAGTGGACCATATATAGAAGCTACTGACCCCGGGGTCAGTAAATTTTCAGCTATTGTTTTCTTCTGCACCACAAAGAGGTACAAGGTGATCCCATATGTTTTAGATAAAGGGGATTATATTTTTAAAACTGAAGGCACGGAACGGCAAACATGCACGTTCTTCTGAAGTTTATCTCGAAGGCTGAGTTTTTGAGGGCTCCTGAATTTCCTTGCTGTTTTTTCCCATTTGTTTCTCCTGCCGAAAAAGCATAAGAAGATGGCTATAGCGCTGCAAGAATTTAATTTGTAACTCCACACCTAAAGCAACTGAGCTGAAATTAGTGATGTACAGTCTGTTCCCTATATAACCTAATCCTCAACTTACAGAAATGACAAAGCAGCGCTGCAGTGGGGGTTACGTAGTCAGCAGGACAAGATACATCCTGATCTTTTCTCCCCTTTGATGGCCAACTTCTTAGTAACAGACCCATGGGAAAACTCTCCTTACCTTTATTTATTTATTTTTATTTATTTAAGGCTGCTGATGTTAAAACAGGTCACTCTGCTGCCGTCTAAACTCTTGTGGCCACGCTTAGTCAGGCACATTTTTTGCATGTGTGTGGAAGGGATATTACTCATTTAGTAGAGCAGGAACATTTAAACCATCTGAGAGCATGGAAATAAGTTTTGAATGGCGGGAAGCACCTGCATTCAAACCCAAACCTGTCTGATGTCATGACTATTGCCACAACTGCACCCTGATTTCGGTATCGAGTTGTCTGAAAAACAGAGAGGTCATCTTATTTTTGAGGCCGTAGCAGCTCGTCTTCTATATGGAGATGTTTTGATGTTAATAATTTTTATAGGCTGTTGCATAATCGAAGAGTCTTGTGGTTAAATGTTCTGAATTAAGCAAGCAGATACAGCTTGAAACCGTCCCCTTTTTCCATTTGATTTTTATGAGTTTTCTGATGAATGTAATTGCAGGTTCTCCGAAACATGGTACATTGTGCAGACTTGAGTAATCCCACAAAGTCTCTGGAGCTGTACCGGCAGTGGACGGACAGGATCATGGAGGAGTTCTTCCAGCAGGGAGACAAAGAGCGAGAAAGAGGAATGGAAATCAGCCCGATGTGCGACAAACACACAGCGTCAGTGGAAAAATCACAGGTAATTGGTTGAGGGCTGCATTTTTTGTACTGCCTGAGCTTGTATTTTTAAAGCAGAGACAAAATTCCTCTGCTTTCTCTAGCGCAATTAGGCAGACAGCCAGCTGTTCAGAGGGCTGGCTCTGATTGACCCTGACATCCAGCTGTGCCTGAAGCTCATATAGATTGGCCAGGCTGTTCGGAGTCCTTTATGTACCCCTTGGCATCTTCTCGTTTCCAAATGCGTGTTCATCTCGCCCTGTTTGTGTCCCAGTTTCCAGAGCTCGTTGGTTCCCCAGGCTCGAAAAGCGCAATTCTGATCTCCCCTTCCTTCTGCCGGGCCTCTTCTGCCTTCACGCCCCCTTAATTAGCACCTCCTAATGTCAGACCCCGTGTTAGACCCTTAGAGCAGTGCCAGCCCCCTTGCTCTGCAGGGTGAGGAGCATCTCCCAGCTGAGATCCACCCAGGACACTGGGAAAGTCTGGATGTTGGTCGTTCGTTAGTTAGCCTCGTGCAGAGCAGTTAAGTCAGAGACCTGATGGAGCTGCC
>JAOQGH010000004.1:32536715-32553567 GCA_025769975.1 Gallinago jamesoni
CAGCAGGGGAGTTGGACTAGATGATCTCTATGGTCCCTTCCAACTCTAAAAAAAATTCAGTGAAATTCAGTGAAATTAGAGTATGAAGTTGCGTTACAGGCAGCGTGAGGTTGGGGTTTCTATGGGTTATCGGGAAACAGAGCAAACGTTTGAGCCAATCAGTTAATTACGTGGTCTTGAGAGAGATCCTGAAAGACAGCAGGATATTCATGCTAATATTTAACAAATATTAAAAATACCGACTTTGAAACGAAACCCTGGCGATGGGTGCTTGCCAGGCCCCGCAGCCGTGTGTGTCTAACGGTGGCCACGGTTAGTTTCCAACACCAGGGCAGCATTTCAGTGTCACGCTGATTTAATTGATGCCAACAGACATGTCTCTCGGTACTTTCCAGCTCCCCATGCCCACGAAGATGCCATCTCAATAATGTCATTTATTTTCCCCCCAGAAACAGCATTCCCCTGGGCAGGGGTATAAGGATGCTTTGCTCCCCTTCAGGCCTCTTTTTTTTTTTTTTTTAAAAAAAAAGTGTTTTCCAGTTTTCCTGAAGCACTGTGATCTCACGGGGCTTGGTCTCCCCAGAGCAAAACCTCATTCACCCACTGGAGCGGTTTGTCCCTGGAGAGGTCTCCTCCTCCTCCCAGCTCCCCCTCGGCTATGGGGACGTGGTCGCTGCCACTTGCACCCTCATTATGCCTCATAATTAATGACTCCGGTTCATTCTTTTAATCAAAACTATGTTTGCGTGCAATTCTCTCCACATAGGCAAAAAAAAAAAAAAGCGCAAAAAGTTTAAATGAGATGCAGAAGAGACTTTTTCCCCCTCTGACCTCTGTGAATATAACTGCATCTTTTCATTTTAATGCTTTGGTGTTTTTTCTGTGTATCCGAAAATCCCAGACGTGTTTTTTTTTTTTTTTGCAATTACTGCAATTTTTTGCTTACTGTAACAAGCCTCCAAACACATAAGCAGCATTCATTGTTTTGTTTGTCAAGCAGCATGAGTGTCAAACTAATTGCGTGTCCTGTCTAGGAATCGGGCAAGCTTGTAATTACCTAACATTACAGGAAAGCCCCTGTCTTTAATTAATGAGAGGATTCTGTCACTATTTATTTTCCTCTCTCTACGAGCCCCAGATGAACGCGTCTCATCTCTGTGTTTTGGTGTTTGTAAGAAAATAGCTTTGTGGATGCCCTTGCGTGTGTATTTATTTATTTATTTTGATTTTTCAGCTACTCTAGATCAGCCTGAGATATGGGGTTCAGTCCAGCCAGTCAACGCCAGCGTAGAGTCCCCAAAGCTACCGAGACCTTTTCCAACTGGAAGTAAGTGAGCGTGCAGGTTATCGTGGAAAAGAAAGGAAATTATATATAGAACTCAAATGGAATCTTTTACTTTTCTTTATCCAGACCCTGGTGCAATTCTGTAATGTCTTGGTTGCAGAGAGAGTCAGAGGGTTTTTTATTTCCCTGGCTTGATTTTAGGGGTGGAGGAAGGACAAGGGATGGGATAGGGTGGATGGTACCCAGAGGCTGATAAGGGATGGGATGGGGTGGATGTTACCCAGGGGCTGATAGGGATGGAATGGGATGGGGTGGATGGAACCCAGGGTCTGGTAGGGATGGGATGGGGTGGGGTGGATGGAACCCAGGGGCTGGTAGGGATGGGATGGGGTGGATGGTACCCTGGGACTGATAAGGGATGGAATGGGATGGGATGGGGTGGATGGAACCCCGGGGCTGATAAGGGATGGGATGGGGTGGATGGTACCCGGGGTGGGAGAGATGATGCGCATCCTCCGGCTGGAGCAAATGGCTTGTATGGAGCCAGCAGTTAAACCCACCCGCGCTCGGGGGCGAGGAATCCCTGATCACTCATGTTAATGATGTAATTATTGGGCTGAAAAAGTCGGAAGCACCGGTTTCTCCGGGCTAACACAAGAAAAGGCAACGCAGCCCAAAACCCCTGCTTTTCCTTGCAGCTTTCCCCATTGCCTGGGGCAGGTGGGGAAACCACATTCTTTCCCCCTCCCTGGTGACAAAGCCATTCTTTCCTTATTTCCCTGCTCCTTTCCCCCCTCAGTAGCCATTAGCACAACCTATTTGATGCCAAACCCACCCCCAGCCCTGGTGCTGCCGGTGACGGGCCATTGCTGGTGCCCATGTCCCAAGGCCAGGGCCACCTCTGGCCACATCAGGATGGGGACACTCGTGATGGAAGCGATTGCTGCAGCCATGGTGCCTCCCGGGCTGCTCCTCCAGGAGGTTTGGCCACGGATGCTATTTATATCTGCTTTGCAGAAAAGAAAAAAAAAAAAAAAAGCCCCTGTAAATCAGGGCTGGGTTAATTAATCATGGCACTCCTCCTCCCGGATCCACGCGGGATGGGCACGTGAGAAACGCGGAGGCAGATCCATGCCTCAGAGGCTACAGGTTTTAATTAAAATGGTAATTCCGGTTTTTAAAACATGGGGACAATCTAAGATAATAATAATAACAGCACCAAAAAACATAAAACCCAACAAAAAAGGCCACTGGCAGTTGCTTTTTGCTCAACAAAACACCACAAACCCCCAGGGCTGGAGGGATGTTCCTGGCTCGATAGGGATCCCTCGGCCACACGCTGCCACGTCCCCCCCGTTTCCCAGCAAACTGTGGGGGTTTCCCAATGCACGACCACGGTTTTATTTGTGTGATGTTCTATTATTATTATTATTATTATTAATATTTATTTTTTTTCTTCCCCTCTGCTCTGTTTTGCAGCCCCTCCGCCGCTCCCACCGAAAAACATCCCGGCCACGCCGCCGCGCACCGGCTCCCCTCTGATGGTGGGAATAGGTAAAAAAACTCGGCGCCCCCGACCCTCACCCAGCCCCGGTAGAGCAATCCAGAGCCTGGGGGGGGGCTGCCCTGGGCTGGGTGTGTGTGTGTGTGTGTGTGTCAGGTCCCTGTGGCTGCGTTTTGGACACGGATTTGTCCCTTTGGCATCCTCTTCCCTTCGCGTTCGCGGCGCTTCAGAGGATGCTGTGGTTGGGGCGATGCTTTACGAGTGGTGCAAAGATGCTTTTGACTCCCCAGCCAGTGTCACCCTGGTGAAATTAAGTAAATTAGTCCCCCCACCCACCCCCCCGGCTTTGATATTGGTCACTTTTAGACACGAAAAGCAACGCTATCCTTAAAGTCCTGCTCAAAATTGGGAATAATTAGAGCATCGCTATTACCTGGAGCAGCGCTGCTTATGAAATAAGGGGGTGTGTGGCTCCTGGCTGTGTTGGGGGGCTGCTGCTGCCATGGGAGGGTGGGAAACACCCCCCCCCACCACCCCCCCAGTTCTGCAGATGGGGCTGGCAGCTGGGGGTGAGGGGACGGAGAATGAAACGGTACCTGGAGTTAAAGGAAGGGACTGAAAGTGCTTCTAAGCATATAATTCATGGTGCTGGTGGGCGCTGTCTGCTGCGGGGGCAGGTTTTGGGGACGGGTGGGTGGTCACTGTCTTTGGACAGGGCACTATGGACACACACAGAGAGCACCTCGGGGTGTCATTCGCATCGCCATGGAGAAATCCATGAGCTGAGCTTACTGCTCCATCCACCAGTCTTTCATTCACGCTCCCCTATCTTGATTATTTTATTTTATTTTTTTTCCTATTTATGGAAGCAGCTGGACTGGCAGGGTGTCCCCCTACACACCTAGACCCATCAACACCAGTAAACGCGGTGCCCAGCCCTGTGTGAGGCTGGTTTGGTTGGTTTGGACTCGATAATCTCAATGGTCCCTTCCAACCATGAAGATTCTGTGATTCGCTGGGGTCTGGTTGGCTTTCACGCTTCAGCCCGTGTGGCAAGTAAAGCAAGCGGCAGAGGCCTGTTATTTTTATTTATTTTTTTCTTTTCTTCCCTGTTGGAAGAAAAAGCAAAGCTGTATTTTATTCACAGATGGTTCCCCCCAAGATCAGGAGCCGGGGTGGGATGTGACACGAGGAGCCCGGGGCGGGGTGGGGGCACATTAATTTGAGCAGAATGCGCTTGGAAGGAGCAGGTGCTGGGGGAAAGAAAAAAGCAAGGAAAGGGGGGCAGGAGAGGGAAGATGGAGGATCAGCCTCCTCTGGAGGTGTCACGTTGTGCTGATGGATCCCATCTCCATGTTGGTTGTGGGGTCAGATGTGGACCCTGAGGTTGTGGTAGCTCAATTAGCGAGTAGAGCCCTAAATTTTTGTCTGCTGCTGCTTCCACCTGAAATGCATACACCCTCTCTGCCTCCCTACTGCATGCCCAGTGCCAGCAGGGTTAAATATATATATTTTTATATTTTTTTTTATATATATATATAGTGGTGTGGACAAGAGTGCTTTAGGTTGCTGGGCAGAGTGCGTAATTTTATTATCTCCTGCTAACTCAGAGTGATGATGGTGACATCGTTTTGCCAGCCTGTAAGGGAGGCTGGGAGCCCCATTGCAAATTTGGGGGGGGGGGGGGGAGGACGACTGGGGGGGACCTTTGCGTGGGAGGTGATGGAGGAGGAGGAAGAGGAGGAGGAGGAGGAGGGCTTGGCTTGCAGTGCATGCTCTCCCTCCCACCCTGTGCGTATTTCAACCCAGCCTGGTCCACCCCACGTGAAACCCCCCCGGCACATGAATTATAGTCCCTTTTTAAAACGTTTTCCCTTTTTAAAGCAGAAAGTAGCTGGCCTAAGAGCCCCGTGTGCTGCGGGGCGGGTGCTAAGTGTCAAATAAACTGCTTTGACCGCAGGAGGGGACCAGCCAGCAGCAGAGCTCAAACGGGACAAACTTCCCTCCATCAATGACGTGGACACCATTTTTGGGCCCGTGCTCTCCCCCGAGCCTCCCGCTCCTCACGCGGAAGTTAAGTGGGTCCATTTTTCCGATCAATCCCCGGAAAACGCCACTCCGGAGTTGCCGGCCCGGGAAAAAACGGGGTCCCCGGTGGGCAACCCGGCCGATGCTGTGGTGGCCCAGCCCTCCCGCCCGCTCCCCTCGCCGCTCCACCTGGAAGAGCTTCCCAAGAAGGTTAAGGACGATGCCGCCGAGCCTCTCGCCTCTCCCAAAGAGTTTGGGCTGGGACAAAGAGCCACCCCGCCGCCCCCTCCGCCGCCCACCTACCGTACGGTGGTCTCCTCGCCCGGACCGGGGGCCAGCAGCGGCACGGGAAGCACCAGCGGTACGTCCCGCGGCCTTGCCTGCACTTCGCTGTGGCCATGACCGCCTCCGCCGTCCCCTCCCCGCCTGGTTGTGCCTCTGCCCAGCCCTCTCCTCCTTCCACGTCCAGCGTCTGCCCTCAGCCTCCTGTGTCTTCTCCCCGCTGCCTGTCTGATGGTCCCCCCTCAAGCTCTCGTGAACCTCCCTTCCCACCTCCACGCGCCCCGCCGCGGGGTTGCCATGGCCTCAGTAGGCTTCAGAGTGAACGCAGGTGGAAATATTTTGGGCAAAAAACCTGAGCTGAGGTTATATCTCAAGGCTGAGACCCAGAGGGGGGTTTGAAGCTGTTGAAGATGGATGGGTCACCACCTACTGTCACCACCTAACTCTCAGCTCGGAGGTGGCACGGCTCTGTGAGAGCGTGGAAGCCCAGCTAGGGCTGGAGAAACCTCTCACCTGGGCAGAACCCCGTAGCTTTGATAGGCTTGTCCTGCCTGCCTGCCTTCACCTGCTTAATTAGAAATGCCAGCGTGCTCGTTAGGCCAAACGAGCTGGTGGGGGGGGTCAGCTTACACAAGCTCTCCCCTAGCGTTTGAGGGGGTGCAACCTGCTCGTGTTATTGTAGAGGCTTTACTGTATGGGTGCAACCACACATCCTCATCCCCACCAGCCATGGGGCTGCCATCCTGCATCCACAAGAGACTATTTTTGAGATTATTGCCCCCCCCGGAGCCTTGCAGGAGCCTTCAGCCCTGCAGGGAGATGATGATGGGGTTGCGGTGGGTGCCCAACTGCTGTCACCAACCCTTTGTGAGCTTGAGAGCCGTGCCCTCTGCTTTGGGGGGTTTGTCACCTCTGGGGGGGGAGGGGAGGTTGTGCGGGGCTGCTGGGGGTGTCCCCCCCAAGCGTGGCTGTCGCTTCAAGTGTGGCTTTGCTTCCGTGGTGGTGGCTTTTCTGTGCCGGCTGTGGGGTGGGTGGAGGGGTTGGGGTCTTTGCAGGGCTGGGGATGTGCAGCATCCAGACCCTGGTAGCACTGGTGGGAACTGGGACTTCTTTGGGACTGTGGCAGCAGGAAACCTCGAGTTTGTTCCTACCCTGCTCTCCACCTCACCTTGCTCTCCACGACCACAGAGAACCAGAAACCCCACCGAGAGGAGTCAGAGGCTGGATGGAGCCGGATTTCTGCTTGGGAAGATCCACCTCTCTTCCCCAGAAATCATCTCCTGTCTTTGCTTGGCCCGCGGTCCAGCCCCCTGCCACCCCAGCCTTACCCAGCCCAGTGTGGGGTGATGAGCTGTGGAAATGCAGAGTGTTGAAATAATGCACGTTAAAAAAAAAAAAATCACGTCCATCCTGGGGGTGGGCGATGTGGATCCCACCCACCCTTCCCACTCCTGCCCTCCCCCTTGTTCTGAGGGACCCTCTTGCTGCATCTGGCACCGATGGGTGACCAGTTTGGGGACGCCGTGGGGCAGAGCCATCGCTGGCCACCATCCCATCCTGTGGGAGCCTGGGTGTCACCAAGGCAGGGCTGGGGACCAGCATCCCAGCAGCCTCCTGACTGCGTACTGGTTTACAACATGTTGCTGCAGAAAACACCTGGAGGTACATCAGTCTTCTAGGCACCTCAAATACCTTAAAAATAAATCTTGGATGAAAGCTGGTGGCTGCTCCTGAGCTGGGGCAAAACATACCCTGAAGTCTCTGTCTTGTGCCACTTGTTCAGCGCTTTCCCTGAAAAATTCCTGGTTTGTCAGGCTTTTATTGGGATAAGGAAGGGGAAAATTCAAACTTTGGTGCCCAAATTAGGCTTCTAAATAAAAACAGCTCGAGCCAGGATTTACTCTCTTGAAAGAAGCCCGTCTCTCGCCTTAGCCTTCTGTCACTTACCTCTCCCTCTCGTTCCCGTAGATCTAGGGTTGGAATTTCCTTAATCTGAGCTATTTACCCCAAATCCTTAGGTGGCTGATTCTCATGTAAGCAGGGGAGCAATGAAGCTAGAGCCATCACCTTATGGTCACTTGGAGAAAAGAGCTCTGCTCTATGGGGGCTGTTGGCAAAGGCCAGCTCAGCCTTTGGGGCTGCACAAGGGGGTCTGCAGCCCCCCCTCCCCATTCCTGCCACCCCTCTTGTCTTGGTGCAATCCCCGACTGTTCTGTACAGCCCCAGTTATTGCTCGACTTACCCCAGAAGGAATTTCTATACGTGGAAGAAAATATTCTGGTTGTCCTCTTAAGTATCTGTAAAATTTCTGTTTAATTGCAAGAAATTCTTTGGTGTGAGGGAGGTGAGACCCTGGCCCAGGTTGCCCTGAGAAGCTGTGGCTGCCCCATCCCTGGAGGGGTTCAAGGCCAGGTTGGAGGGGGCTTGGAGCAACCTGGGCTGGTGGGAGGTGTCCCTGCCCAGGGCAGGGGGTGGAATGAGATGATCTTCAAGGTCCCTCCCAACTCAAACAATTCTAAGTCCCCCTTTGCAGCAAGGCAGCAGCTGATGGGGACACGTGAACTCCAAGGCAAGTTCTCTGAAACTCTTCCAGAGGGTTGGGAAAGGCTTGGTGCTCCCAGAGAACCTCCTGGCCTCGTTCTTCCATCCTTCCTCTCCTTCGCTCGGACAGAGCTTTGTCCCTCTCGCCCGGGACCCTTTGTCCCCATGGTGGTGGGGACTGACCCCGCTGCCTGGCCATGATGCTCAGGGACCTGTGGCATCAGCCCCGGGTGCTGCAGGGCTTGAACTCCTCCTCAGCGCATCATTTTTCACCTGCCCACATTGCTGGTTTTTAGATAAAACTCTGAGATTCCTCCAATAATAACGTTCAGGGCGGGAGCCAGGTACCCAGCAAGGAGGGCATCCCTGAAAACTCTTGAGCAATCACCAAGGAGACCTTCTGCAGGGTGTGTGTGGCCACCAGGCTCCTGGAGGAGAAGACATTGCTTCCAGATAGGGGTCGGGGGGGGGACACCAGCCTGTGGCACGCTGATGGCTCCCTTTTCTTGCAGGTTCCTCCTCCCCGGCTCGTCCTGGCACGCCGCTGGCTGCCTGTGGCACCCCACCGCCGCCACCCCCACGGCCACCCTCCCGCCCCAAGCTGCCCCCTGGCAAGCCCACCGTCGCCGACGTGGTACGTTCACCGCGGGAACGTGGCGTTTGGGGGGGGGTGTCTGCATTTGTGCAGCCCGGTGGGACAAATTAACGGAGCGGAGCAAGTCATTAAGGTCGAGTAATCAGCGGGTGCTGCCTGAGCTGGTTGGAGTTTTCTGTAGTTTGCTCACAAATGACTCGTGGAAAAATAGCAAGTGGTGGTTTGCGATGACAGTAAAGGCAGAAAATGGGTGTGAAAAGGGGGGTGAGGGTCTGAGTGTGCCCGGCCCCCCTGGGGTAAAGCAGTGGGGGTCTGCCCTGGGAAGGGCGTTGGGCTGGGAGGTGTCCCACGTGCTTCGGGTAAGTTGTGGAGAATTTTTGTATTGATGGTATGGATGTAAAGTTATAGAATCATACAACAGTTTGGGTGGGAAGGGACCTTAAAGCCCACCTAGTTCCAACCGCTTGCCCTGGGCAGGGACACCTCCCTCCAGCCCAGGTTGCTCCAAGCCCCCTCCAACCTGCCCTTGAACCCCTCCAGGGATGGGGCAGCCACAGCATCTTCAACTTGTCCGGGTTGCTCAGAGCCCTCTCCTTGGATATTTCCAGGGATGGGGCATCGTCTGGGGCTCCTCTCTGGGGAAACCTGTTTTCCCCAAAGCATCCATATCATCCCTGAGGGATCTACGAGGACCAGAGCTGCTCCCGAGTGAGCTGGCACACGGTGGGCACCTCTGCCTTCCCGATGCTGCGTGCATTAAATCCATCCCGTGGCCCCTGGAGCTCCCACGGGCTCTCATGAAGTCCCACGATGGGGACACCAAACTCCTACACCCTCAAGATGGTGGGAATCATCTGCCATACTTCTCAGGCCAGACTAGAACACCCTTGGTACTAAAAGAACCAAAGTTGTTGAGTTTTGCCCCAAGCCGGCGGGGCTGGAGGTACAGAAAATTACGGGCTTTTCAGGCAAAAGCTTCCGTGCGTCGGATGCAAATGTCGCTGTGCTTATTTTCTTTAACTTTTTGCTATTTTCTGTTTTTCTACAGTCCAGGCCTTTTAGCCCTCCTATTCACTCGTCCAGCCCTCCTCCGGTAGCGCCTTTAGCCCGCGCGGAAAGTACTTCTTCCATATCTTCCACCAACTCCCTGAGCGCAGCCACCACTCCCACCGTCGGTAAAAACCCACAGCTCTGCTCTTCTTTCCCCTTTTCCCCCCTCCCAGCGCCCTCTGAAAAGATTCCTCAGGGCCTTTGGTTGCTCTCCGGGTTCACCTTCCTTCATTTTTGCCGGGTTTTTAAGGGAAAAAAGGGGTTTGAGGTGGGGGGTGTGTGTGTGTGTGTGTGAGGATGCTGCTGGGGGAGCTGCCTCCAAACGTTGGGAAGGATGGATGTTGGGGTGAAGGTAGAGGTTATCCCGAAGTGAAACAGAAGATAAAACGTGCTGACCATCTGTAAATTTGCTCAAAATAAGCTTTTTATTTTTTTTTTTTTTTGGCGAGGGATGCTTGTACCCTGGAGGGGGAGGAGTTGGGGGGGGCCTGGAAGCCAGACCTTGGGATCCAGGAGACAATTAATGTTAAATCCATGTGAATGTCTTTAAATTTATGTGGGAAGGGGGGGGGTGCGTGTGTCTTGGAAAAGGCTCTTCCAAACCCTCAGCTTAACACGTCCTCGACCAGAACAAAGTGCTGCACTTTTCTTTTGGAGGAATGGCCTGAAAAACATGGGATTTGCCAACACCCCCCATACTCCCTCCCTCCCCCGCCCCCCCCCCCCCCGCCCCGTTCCAGGGCCTGAGATGAGAAATGCAAATAACGTCTGGCTGGCAGCTCCCAGGCTCCACCAGCTGGGTCTGTCCCCCCCACCCCATCCTCTGTCCCCTCTCCATCCGTCCCTTCTGTCCCCTCCATCCCGGCTGCCAGCGCTCCCTCCATCCCTTCCTTGCCACCCCCCCCTGGCCCCACCACCCCTCGCTCCCCGCAGCTCCATCTCCCACCAGGAAACATCCCTCCTCCTTTTCTGTTTTTTTTTTTGTTTTTTTTCCTTTCCTTTCCATGTTTTTAATTTTTTTTTTTTTTGGGCTGAGCACGCCCGGGTTGCGTGGCGGGGAAGGAGCTTTGGCTGCCGTGGGGCTGGCAGATGGGCTCTGAAACCCCAGCCCCCTCCCTGAAAAAAAAACCAAAACAACCCCAAAGCTGGCTGGTGTTCCTGGCTGCTCGGCCACCCTCCTGGCTGTGGTCACCTCGGGCAACGGCATCACCATCCTTGGACATCCTTGGACCATCCTTCCTTCCTCCATGGCTGGAAGAGGATGGGGGGGTGGGGGAAAGGGGGGTGGTGGGTGCCATCCCCGTGGTGTTGGTGGCCACGGGTGCCCACCCGAGCCCTCCCTGTAGGGTTTGCTGGAGTCTCCCACCTGCGTCTCCATCCTTGTTGTTGGCTTCTCTCTGGAGGTGTCGTAGATGCTTGTACCTGTTCGCCGGCTGTTGGTCACCGTCATGGCATGCTGCTGGGGAAAAAAAAAAAAAAAAAAACAAAAAAACCCAACAAAGTAATATAAATATGCATTTTAAGCAAGGGGCTGGCCAGCCCCGAGCGTCCCCGGTGTGTCGGCTGTCGGTCCTGTCTGTGCCCGCTGTCCTGCTGCTGGTGGTGGCCTTGGCCGGTGCCCTTGGGCATGGTGGCCACGGGGCGCCGGTGGTAATCAGGGCTTTGGTGGAGGGGAGCAGAGCCAGGGTGAGGACAGGGCTGGTGGTGGGGGCTTCAGGAGGTCAGGAGGAGCGACTGTGGACCCCGTGGAGCAGGCGACGGCTCCCTTAGGCTCTTGGTTATAAAATTTATATTTTTATTATTTTTTTTCCCCTCTCTAACAGGTGTATTTCAGTGAAGAAAAAGCGCTGCTTGATGTCTTTAATGAGCTACCCACCCTGAGCAGCGGGGCTGAGGTGGCTGGAAAGGGGGGGGGGATGAAGTGGGGGGAGCGGTGGGAAGCTGTGCCCAGTGGTCCCAGTGGCTACCACCCTCTCCACGGGGGCTTTCCTTGATGGAGCGCCGAAATCAGGGCTCTCGTGGGGGGGGAGGGGGGAGGGATTTGGCAGGGATTGCAGGCTTTGCACTACCTCCGGCAGCGGGTGCCAGGTTTCCAGGATTTGGCTTTGGGAAAAGCCATCTCGGGGGAGGGGGGGGGGGAGTTTTGGAGCCACTCTGGGAAAGCCCGAGCCATCTCCCTGGTGGGCACCGAGACTGGGCGAGCACCCCCCCCCCCCCGTATTGGAGAGGGAAACACTTCTAATTCCTGGAAAAGAAGGGAAAAGAGAGGGGGAAAAAAGGCGTGCAGGGCTGGGGGACGACGACACAGTTCTAGGGGTACAGCAGCGGGTTGAGGACCACCCACGGGGCTGGGACACCCCGACCAAACCCCCCCTGTCTGTCTCCACCGCGCTCCCCGTCTCTGGTGTCTCCTCCTGTGGCAAAGTCCGGCGGAGTTTGGCCGAGAGCATGTAGAAAAAAAACCCAAAAAAGTGGTTTATTTGTCCTCCGTGCTGCTCTGGTTGGCTTTCCGTGTGGTTGCATGTGCAGTCCGAATAATTTATGGCAAAGAAAGAAGCTGTCATTTCCCTGTCGGCGTCCCTCCCCTTATTTTTCTCGTTAAAAAACCCCTCCTCTGTCTTTTTGTTTTTAATTATTGTTATTATTTTCCTTCCCGTTGACACCGCTGCTTGCTTTCCTTTGGGAGCCGCGTTTTCATCCTTTTTCTTTTCTTTCCTTGGCGTTTTCTTCTGCTTTGTGTCATCAGAAGATGATGCTTTTGTTGACAACCTGCCCGCCTTTGAAAGGCGCTGTGAGACGCCAGCAGGTACTGTACTGAGCAGGGGTGGACGTTCTCCAGACTTTTTTTTTTTTTTTTTTTTTTTTTTTATGGTTGGTTTGGTCTTTTTTTGCTTGGTTTGGTGGTTTGATTTTTTTTTGGCTGGGGGAGCGGGTGGCACCCACCGCTCGCAGCACCTTGCGTGACAGTTTCTCAGTGGTGAAAAAGGCCGGCGAGATGAAAGGCTCATCACCTCCTCAATCCAAAAGGGTCGATTTTAACAGCTCAAAAAAGCTTTTTTTTGCGTTTTTTTTTTTTCCCACCCCCCCACCCCCCCCCCCCCCCATTATTATTTCCTCAGTGCCCGGTGTCTAAGTGGCTTTGGAGGCGGTGTGAGCTGGGGGGAAAGGGAGAATTCCAGCCAGGCTCTGCAGGGAGAGGTGCCTCTTCTCTGTTTGTTGCCCTGAAAAAAATCACAGCAGCGATAAAGGCGCTCACGGCTGTCACGAATTTTGCACGTCGGGCGCGGGATGCGGTGGCAGCATCCCCCCCGCCGGGGGACACGGGGAGAGGAGACAGCCCCACTCAGCGTGGTTAGAGTGTGCACGGCAAGAGAAGCCAAAAAAGAAAATACACCTCCCCACCCCCCACCCCCCCCCCAAAAAAAAAAAAAAACAAAAAATCCTCAAAAAATTCCGCTTCCATAGCTTTGCTTTCTGCTTTCTCTTTCCTAAGCCAATTTAAAAGCCCCCACCCCCAAAACTTTCTTCTCCTTGCTCTTGAACGGCTTTGCGGCGCCTCGTCCCCTCCCCGTAGCGAGATAAATGACCTGCTCTGTGACTCACACTGTGTCCTTCTCTCTCCCTCTCCTCTTCCTTAACCTTTCCCATCCCGCTTCAACTCCCGGCCACACAGAGAATGAACAGCCTTCCCTCGTTTGGTTTGACAGAGGAAAGTTTTATTTGACTTTCGAAGGTAAGTAGCTCATAGCTCAACCCAGTACTGACTTGCTTTCCCCCCCCCCCGCCCCCTCTTTGCTCTCTGCCTCCTGGGTTTTTTTTTCCACCAACCCCCCCCCCCCAAAAAAAAGGCTCCAGTCCGGCTTTCCCTGCCACCAAAGGCTATGGCTACTTAGATGACATCGTAAGTTGGGCTGGAATGATTTGGATTTGATTTGTGCTGTTGGGTCCCCACGATCCGTTTTCCCTCTTTATTTATCGGGAAAAAAACCCCAAAACCCAAACCAAATGAAACAACAACCACCAAAAAAAAAAAACAAAACAAAAAAACCCCAACCCAAACAAAATCCCCCAAACCCAAAAAAAGATTCTCCTCCTCCCGAGGCTGCCGTGGACACCAGGTGGAACTTGACTCTGTCAACCAGGGCTTCTTTCTGCTCCCCCCCCCCCTCCTTTTTCCTCCCACCCCCTCCAACCCCCCCCCCCCCCTCAAGCTGCTCGTTAGCCTGAGCGGGCTGTGCCACAGGTTAATTAAAAACCAAAGGGCGATGAGTTCTCTGAGGAGCCTGAGCATCCTTCCCCACCTCCCCTCGGATTTTTTTTTGGGGGGGGAGGGGGGGGGGAGGTGGCACTGCCAGTATTTAGAGCTGAAATGCCAGCGGGGTGCGGTGGTGGGGGGCGTTGCGGGTGTTCGGGTTGATGAGAAGGGGCGTCAGGGAGGATGGAGGGGTGGGGTGGGGTGGGGTGATGTGGGGGGGAAGCTTGTTTTGGGGTGCACGGCAGCTCCTCGGAGCAGCAGCACATCTCGGGGAGGGCAGAGACGGGGGCGATGGGGAGATGGTCCCGCTCTGAGAGCCCCGAGGTTTGGGAGGAAGCTTCATCTCAGGACACCATGCCTATATTTTTCTTTAAAAAAAACCAACCCCAAAACCCAAAAAAACCCTAAAAAACCCTAAAAAAAAACCCCCAAAACCCCAAGACCCCCAAAAAACCCAAAAGCAAAGCAGGGAGGTTTGCTCGCAGCAGGAATAGGTGCTCATCAACCCTCTTGGAAGCTGCTGTGGTTGGGGGGGCTGGGGACAGCCTGGCTGGGGGGGCTCAGGGCCGGCGGGAGCACTGTTCCCCTGGGGGCTCGCTCGCCGTCCGTACATCGTGTCCCCTCCAGCAAACAGCCCGGTGGCCCGGGACTGGGCCACCCGGCCACCGAGCAGTGTTGATGGAGCCAGCCCTGCTTGGGTGAGCAGTGATGCCGTGGTGGCAGCAGAAGGCAAGCGTCACGGTTTGAGGACAATTTATTGTCACTTGGACAATTATTCTCTCTCCTGATGAGCCCTCCCCACCTGGGAAGGGGAATCGGAGAAAAACAAGGCAACCTGAGGGTTGAAATATAAGCAGATTTAACAGAATAAGAGCAGATAATGAACATTAATAACCCTAAAGAACCAAGTATTGATCGCGATACCGATATAAAACACCCCAGGACTGTCCCCAGCCCATTCCCCAGCAGGGACAGCCCGTGTGGGACCCCGTGAGCACTCAAACTGTCTGATGTCTCTGGACTGTGCCCTTCATGGTATGGAATAACCCCCTTGGCAGCTTGGGGCAAGTGCCCAGGTCTTGCTCCTCCTCATCCCCACGCTTGGCGACCTCAAAACTGCTGAGATCTTGGAACCCGCACCCCAGAACTGGCTGTAAAGGAAATATGGTCACAATTTTAGACATTTAGAGTCTTCTAAAAGTGTGGTTTTCCCAGGGTTTGGAAGGTAAATTAGTTCTGTGTCACTCAAACAGCAAGGATGGAGGTGGTGGTGACCGGGGAGGGGCTGGTTTCTTCTTTCTCTCCTTCTTGCCTTTCAATCGGCCGCAGCTCCCGAGCCCTGAGGTCCCTGCTCTGATGATCCTTGTTCTGGTGGTCCTCATTCTAATTGTCCCCATCCCAATGGCTTAGACCTGGGAAGGGACCGTGGAGGGGATCTGCTTCCCCCTCACTTGTTCTAGCAGTAGCACGTCTAGTGTTTGGGGGGGGGTTTCTTGCAGTGTTTGCATTATTAATATTTTTGAAAGGTATATTTGAGTTCTTGGACTTGGTTCTGGTGGTGTGAATGGTCTGGAGCAAGGTGGGGGGTTGTCCCTTGCTCCCCAGCTGAGCCCTTGGGCAGCTTGGAGAAGCTCTGGACGGCACGGCAACAGGGATGCAGGAGCTCCACGTGTCTTCTCACAGCCTGGGAAGGAGCTATTTCGCTTCCACAGGCTGGATTTCCTCATCTGGCCCTAAATCTTTGAGTCCAACTTTAAAAAAAAAAAACTTTAAAAAACTTTAAAAAAGGCAAAAAAAAAAAAAAAAGCTAAACTTCAGTGTTCT
Organism: Gallinago jamesoni; assembly: GCA_025769975.1. NCBI lineage: Eukaryota > Metazoa > Chordata > Aves > Charadriiformes > Scolopacidae > Gallinago > Gallinago jamesoni. Next base: position 32,552,080 of record JAOQGH010000004.1, read on the forward strand.
TCTCCTGAAAGGAGATGTGCTGAGTGCGGCTCCTGTAACTCAGGGCACGAAATGCCAGAGGAGAAATTATCTTTCCTTTCTGAATTTGGGGTTTCTTCTTCTCCTTTTGGGACGATCCGTGTGTTGGCGGGACGCGGGGCAGTCGGTTCGTGCGTGAAAAATGCGCGGTGCAGCTTTGGTGATGCTCTCCTGGGTGCACAGGCAGGGTCACTGCCGCTCTTCTCTCCTTTTCTACCTTTTTTTAGGGAAAAAAAAAAAAAGGGAAATGAACCCCGTGTGCCACTTAATGCTGGGGAGAAAGCTTTGGATCCAGCCATATCAGGTCGTTTTTGCCAAAACGAGAAGTTTCTAAAAATGACTTGTGAAGCAGGCACTGGAAAGCCAGATTTTTGGTGGAGGCGTCCCACGGTGTGTGTTTTAACTAGACTTGTCTCTCAAGTTTCTGGAAAAGAATTTTTGGGCTTAAAATAGAGAGAGCGTACTCTTCTCGTTACATTAAAATTTTTAGTGAAGAAGCTGTTTAGTCTCTGAAGCCATGAAGAGAAGAATTTATAGATTGATGGGGGGAAGAGCGGAGGGAAGTGAGAACCCTGAATGCCAACAACATCCGTGTGGTTTTTATTCAAAAAGTCAGATTAGGGACACGGAGGATGTTTTGTTGCTGTTGGGATTAAAAACTCAGGTTCTCAAAGGGCAGCTGAGCCTGGTAACAGAGATAGGGTTTATCCTTGTACGCGTGATTTTTTTTTTTCCTCCTGGAGGATGAAATCTCAGATACATCCAGAGAAACGGTGGGAAAAGATTAGAGGGTGAAAAATCAGGGATAAGGCACGTTGGTGTGATGCCCCGACCCCTCCTTCGATGCTGCGGTGCAGGCTCTAGGCTAAACCCGGCTGTAGCTGGATTTTTGGAAGGTGGTTTTATTTTTTCCCCCGTCCTAAAAAATCGTGATTATATTACCAAAGATTTGGGGGGGGTTTTGCTGCTGTGCTGATGGGCTCCCCTCCCCTGCCAGGAGGAGCCTGGTGTTCCTCTGCCAGGTGGTACCTCCACTTTCCTCCCCCCCGCTCCCCGACCCCTCTAGCATTGATGTTTTTGAATTTATTTTGAATTAATTATTTTGAATTATTTGAATCTGTATTTCTGGGTGGGATGGGATGGGAATATCCCAGGGCTGGATTCGCCGCGTCGGAGTGGGGTCATTCATCTGGGTGTGGGGGGAGCGAGGATGCGCTCTCTGGTACCCCAGCAGTGCTTGCCTATGGAAAGAATTAATTAAAATAATGTTACCCTTCCCACTAACCCTTCCCCCTTCCCGGGGGGGGGGAGGGGGGGCCTGCAAGTCCCCTCTGTCACTCATCACAGTGGGGCTGCAGGAATTTTGGGGAGCACTGACCTGGGGACCTGTTTGCCCAGTCTCTGCTGGCAGAACTCGGGGCTGGAGCCTCAGAAGTGGATGGTTTGGGGACACACCCCCCCCCCCCCCCC
>JAOQGH010000004.1:32558835-32569730 GCA_025769975.1 Gallinago jamesoni
AGGGCAGGTTGGAGGGGGCTTGGAGCAACCTGGGCTGGTGGGAGGTGTCCCTGCCCAGGGCAGGGGGGTTGGAACTCAGTGATCTTTAAGGTCCCTTCCAACCCAACCCACTCTACGATTAAACATGGTCCCAGCTCCTGGCCAGCGCTGCCGCCCCGCGTGCTTTGTAGAAAAGCTTTTTTCCAATCCAGGCGGGTCCCACGAAGGGTTAATTCTCCCTCTGTGCAGTGACACCACGCAGAGTGACACCAGCACGAAGGAGTTTTGGGTCAACATGCCAAATCTGATGACTCACCTAAAGAAGGTATCGGAACAGAAACCTCAAGCCACCTATTACAATGTGGATATGCTCAAATACCAGGTAGGGGTTTTTTGCTGGTGAGATAAATCCGTGCCAAAAACCGCGTGCTGAGCTTATATAAAAGATGATATTTCCCTAGTGCAGAGTGGAGATAACGTGAGTCGAGGGCATGCTGTCCCTAGATTTTATTTATTTTTATTATTATTATTTTTTTAAATGCCTGGTTTTTTTGAGCCCGCTACAAAACTTGGCGCGAGGCGTTGCCGCCTCCGAAACCCAATGCCGTTGTCCGCGTTCTGTAAAACGGGATTTCTCCCTCCGCCCCTGCGGAAACTAAATGTTTTTTCTGTCATTTTGGAAGGTATCTGCCCAGGGTATTCAGTCTACTCCATTAAACCTTGCAGTGAGCTGGCGGTGTGACCCTGCAAGCACTGACCTCCGCATTGACTACAAATACAATACAGAGGCAATGACCGCACCGGTCGCTCTAAACAACGTCCAGTTCCTCGTCCCCGTCGACGGAGGAGTAACCAAACTCCAAGCTGTGCTTCCTCCCGCTGTCTGGTAGGAACCCCTCGCCCCAAAAAAAGCCTTTTTTTGCTGGCCCTGCCTCAAAACGGCCCCCCACCCCCACCCCGGGGAGGGAGGTGTCTGCGGGTGGGATGCTAGGGACCCAAAAGCTCTCCTCTTCTTGCAGGAGGAAGCGTGAAACCCCGCTGTGGTTTTTATTTTTTTTATAATTTTTTTTTTTTCCTTGCCATTCCCACTTTTCTGTGCAAGCGGCAGAAAAACAGAGCTTTATTTGGTGGTTTTGGCTCCTTTGAACCCCCGAGCCCAGCGGGATGCGGGGAAGGGGGGCACGGCACAGCCCCGCTGCCGCTCGCCCACCAGCGTGCTTCCAAAAAAGGCTTACCAATATGGTGACAGGCACTTTATATATAAAAATATACGTATAAATATACATAAATAATATACCTGCACTCCAAGAGCAGAATTTTCCCACTGGGTTGAATCCCAAAGCCAATCTCCCAGAATTACAGCTCTGGAGAGCAGCAACCAGAGCTGCTCCCCCCGTGGCCGTTAGCAAAATTCAGATGTCTCCTTCAGAACTCCCAGTTTCCTACAGAAAAACGTTCTTCTTCCTGTGTTTGCCTTTTTTTTTTTTTTTTTTTTTTTAGGAATGCCGAGCAGCAAAGGATATTGTGGAAGATCCCTGATATCTCCCAGAAGTCAGAAAACGGAGGTAATCTCACAAACGTGCTCGTTTTTAAGTCCGAACAGTGAAATGGGGCACTGACCCCCTTGGTCGTGCCCAAACACGCGGGTTCCCACTGGCACTTCCCGGGGGGGGGAGGGGGGGGGGGATGCTATTTGGAGCCAGGGGCTTGGAAAAGGAAGGATACACACCCCCTGGCACCATTTTGCCAACCACCTTGGCATCACGGCGGGTTGGGATGTGGTTTATTTGCCAACTCCTTTCCTCCGTTGACCCTCATGAATTTGAAAGCCCCCACGTTGCATCCCGGTGGTGGGGACCGCAGCGTCCCACGGGGTCGTTTCTCTACTTGTCACCCACCCAGCTCAGCTGGGGGGCCCGAAAAATTAAAATTTGCTGGGAGGATGAAGGGTTTTGGGTTGTTTTGTGGTTTGTTTTTTTTCCCCCCCCCCCCCTGGGGGGTTGGGTACCACCGTGGGTGCTTCACTGTGAGCATCTCCTTGCCTTGGGAGATGGGGCCCTGGGGATGCAGGGGACTGTGCCTCTCTCCGGGTTGGTGGGGGGGGGGGTGGTGGCGGTGGCGGTGGGTGTTTTTTTGGGGGGTTTTGCTTTTAAATCGCAGGCGTGGGCTCCTTGCTGGCCCGATTCCAGCTCTCGGAAGGGCCGAGCGCCCCGGCCCCGCTGGCCGTCCAGTTCACCAGCGAGGGCAGCACCCTCTCCGGCTGCGACATCGAGCTCGTCGGCGCCGGTTACCGCTTCTCCCTCATCAAGAAGAGGTTCGCGGCAGGTGGGTCCTCTCCGGGGCACGGTGTTGTCCCCCACGGTCCCCTCTTCACCCCGTGTGCTGGTTGGGTACTCCTCGGCTGGCGCCACCGCAGCGTGAGCCTTGAATTTCCGAGCTCCTTCCCGCTGGTGGGTCCTGGGGGGATCTCTCCAGGCAAGAGCTTCCACCCCGTGGCGGCGGAGAAAGACGCTTTTTGCATCTTTTTTTTTTCCCCCTTTTGCCCCACTGCCAAGTAGAAAAACAAAAAAAGTAGTATTTTCCCACATTTTGCTGGTGCAGAGTGGGGGCCAAGGGGTTGGGGGAGGTGGGCGACCATCCCCTGGGAATCGGGGCTGCTCCCTCCCCACCCCTGATTTCTGGTCCCGTTTCTAGGTAAATACTTGGCCGATAACTGATGGGAGCTTACACAAGGCTATGGAGAATAATACGGAAAATACCCAAGGACTGCTGCGCGTGGAACGGGTTTTAATTGCAGCGGAAGGAAAACGAACTAAATCCTGCACTCGGGACATTCCTGTTGGAAGTGTCGACAACTTTCAGCAAATTTTTTTTTTTCCCCTTGGAAAACACCGTCTTGACCAGTCCTACAGTATTTACTTCTAGATGTAACATTGTTAATGGTTTTAAAAATGTAATTATTGTATTTGTAAATTGTACTCATTCCAGTAAGGCTGTATTTTGGCAGTTAGACACTTGAGTTTTAGCATTTTACCATTCATGAAATGGATGTAATTTAAACTGTGGTATATAAATCTAATAGTAGTCCTGTTGAATGGCACAAAGCTTACAGAGGTAGATTACATTTTGTCAATATATACGATTTAAATACAATACTGATAGCTGTTAGGAAGGGGGTGCCTCGTAAAGAGAGAGGGCAGTAGGGCCGACGTGCCGATTGATTTATATATATATATTTTTTTTTTTATCCTTCAGTCCTCAGTCTGTCTCACGGCAGCGAATAAGAAGCTCCATCTTCAGGTTTAGCTGGTTTAACTCCAGAAAAACAGCGCTGTAAATGGCAAGGTTCTTAATACAACCTCCTGGCAAAAAAAAAAAAAAAAAAAAAAAAAAACAGGGGGGGGGGAAACATGGCACTTCTATAAAGTCAAATTCTAAAAATCTAAAAAAATCTAAAAAATCTAAACCGTCAAATTTTCGTTGCAAGGAACCTCCGTGAAGGTGTCCAGGATCTCCCGGAGCCGCAGATGGGCGGTCGGGAGCCCCAGCGCCGGCGGGTGAGAGGGTCTCTCTGCCCCACGCCCTTAGGTTTTTGGGGAGATGCAGATGAGGAAATAATCGGGGAAAGAGGCTGGGAAGTAAATCCGGGCTCACGGCGCCGCCCCGAAATGTTATCGCTGGTTTTAAGGATGCAGTTTTCGGAGCAGCCACCAGATTTTTCGGTCGCATTTCTCCATTATTTCAGGATTTTTTCAATGTATTTTTTTCCCCTCTCCGTTTTTGAAAGCCCCATGGGTTTAGAGAACACTTTAAGGACACGCAGCCCCTCCATGCCTTTCTATTTTATACCAATTAGGCAGGAAAGCCTATACATATATAAATATATATATATAGGAGAACAAATGCAGCCCAAGCCTGACCCTTGGTGGGACACCTGGTGCCGGGGGAGCAGGAGCAGCGTGGGAGCTGCTGAAATCCCACGGGGCAGGAGTTTGCCATTGTGGAGATGGGAAAAATGCATAAAAATGTTAAACCAGAGGCTGCGGGGAGGGAAAAATTGTCCCTCTGGGGTGTTTTTCCCAAGCCAGACCCTCTCTGTGCATCCCCTGCGCGGTGTTTGGTGGTTTTTAGGTGATGTCTCAGCCTCCTGCTGGCAACATGCTGAGAGCCTTCGTGGCACTGGAGGTGGAGAGCTTGTTTTAATGGCAGAATTGGGGGATTTGGGGAAAAGAAAGAAGGGATCTTCTTGAAATTCAGTGCCGCTGCCGTTCAGGCGCACAGAGAAACACAGGAGCATCCGCCAAAGAGGGTGCTGGGGACTTTAGGAACGTGTAAAATGACAAATAGTGATGATTTGACAGTCACAAATGTTGCCAGGATTAGGCTTGAGCATTTACGGTGGAAAATTTAGGCTTGTGGGCAGCGCTTGCTCACAGGGCGACGCGGAGTGATGGGAGAAACCAGGAACCCCTGCCCATCTTAATGGAAAATAAGGAAAACTGGAGGTTTTTTTTTCAGTCCCGAGATGACTCCCAGGGGGAGGCGGGGGTGACGGGGGGGTCGGGTTGCTCAGGAAAGGCAGAAGTTGAAGCACAATCTGGTTATGCGACTTCACGTGTCTTTGCGGGTTTTGGGAGCAAACTCCTGGATGGAGCTTTCGACTCCGTTAATGATTTTTCCTCTCCCCCCCACCCCCCCCCACCCCCCCGTGATGGAAATAGGGACAGATGGTGTCACCTACCCCTCTCGGACAGGGCAAAGCCTAAGAATTGGGTTTTGCATGATTGGTTCGTGCTGTGTACAATTGTTATAAAGTCACGCTTCCAAGAGAGATCTATGTCAGAGTCCTGAAAATAAGGATTTTATAATGTAAATATTACCAGAACATAGATATTTTACTTTATATTTCATTTGAAAGTACAAGGTGTTTACATTAGCGTTGGGTTTTTAAATGCTTTTTAAACAAAAGAGAAACCCATATAACCCAAAGCTCCCCAAGCTTTTGTGCTGTTCCCCCAAACGGCGATCACTTTTTTGGGGGTGCTGGGACGCGGCCCCCGTGGCCTGGGTGGGAGAGATGGGAAAGTTCTGCACCTTTTCTGGGATAAAAACTGCCTGGCAGACCCAAATTCGCTGTGTTTGCAGCCCCACAGGGACACTGTCCCCCTCCAGGTGACACAAACCAGCCATTCCCAGCCCGCAACCCTGGGACTGAAAACAGTGTTTTGGGACAGGATTTTTACATACTGCTTTTGCTATGTTTTTTTTTTTTTTTTGCATTTTTTTTTCACGTTTTTTCATGTGTTTCTGCTTCCCCCCCCTCCCCAGCTCCTTTGCAAGGAGATGCTGCTCCGTGTTGATGCTGAGGCTAAAAAAAAGGGGGCTCAGTCTCCCAGCACTGCCCCCCTCCCGAACTCAGCAGCACTCGGATCTCATCATATGATTTAAAAAACAAAAAACAACCAAAAGGGATAAAAAAAGGAGGCATTCAAATAGTAACTAGGTGTGATGCGTGCACAAAAGGCGTACTTGCGTGGACCTTTCCCTTCAGAATGTGTCCTCAGCCACCTCTGCCCCCCCCCCGAGGGGTTTTCCTCTGGGATCCTGAGAGGGAGCATTTTTCCCCACGGACTCCTGCAAACTCGGGTCTTTTAGATATTAGGAGCAGGAAGTTTTTTTTATTTTTCCTTTTTTTTTTTTTTTCAGCTTTTCTTCTTCTATTTGTTGCACGCATTCACAATTCTCAGCCAGCTTACAGTGCTCCTCACAAGGAGGTGTTTCAGGTGTCCGTTAAACTCCTGTTCCTGCCCTTTTGGGATTTATCTATTAGAGGGGTTTTGTTAAATTTAGAAGGGGGGAAAAAAAAAAGGTTTATGTTAAAATGATATCTCTTTTCAGCCAGGGAGGGAGGGGATGAGGAGGGAAGGTGGGTTCCCAGGCAGGCTTTATCTCCCCCTCGCTGTGGGATGCTATTGGGGTATCTCTCATAGCAGTGCCCAGAATTTGGGCTGTGTGGGAAAAACCAAGAGAAATATGCTGCTTAAACTGATGATTTTTGAAGCCACACACGTCTGCAGGTCTGCCTTCTCCTTTTAATGTGATCACAGGGATCGGGGGTAGCTGTTTAGTGAAAGGTTGTGAGAAAACCTGGTCAGCTCTTGCACGCGGTGATGGTTTTCCCACCGTGTCCCTGCTGAAACCACAAGTTGTATTTCTGTTTATTTACCTAATTCTGGAGGATTCAAACCACAGTGGGGATTCCCACAGCATGAGTATCACATAAAGAACCCCCATTTCGCTTTCTCCCAGCGGAAGCCTTTTTAAATGGCTGGACTGTGATGAAAAGGTGATATATTTTCAAACGACCTAAGAGAAAGTCAAATATCTTGTATTAAAAACATTTAGCCCCATTTATCCCTCCTCAGGCCTCTCCCTCGGTTGCCTCTCTCCTTCAGCAGCGGTGTGGTTCCGAGGTGTAGTTCTGCCTCACAGAGGAATTCTGTTCCATTTTACCTTGTTTTTTTGGAAATACGACCCACAGGTGTGTCACCCAAACACCCATCATCTACTTGGGAAAGCCACTTCATTACACTGAATATGGAGTGATATTATTTTTTTTTTCCCCTGCCCTTGTGTTGTTTTTACATGAAAATGTCTTGGTTAAAAAAACTTAATTTTGAAGCTTACCATAACCAAAATATGTAACATCATCACATTGTACTTTCCCGGTAAGAAATTAGTGTCTCAAAGATTTCATTTCATAGCCAGAATTCTTCTTTTCTTCTGTTTTTCACAATTTCCCATGGGAAGTAGCCTTTGCAGAGCTAGGGAGCTTTCATGATCATCAGTATTTTAATTCCTATGTCGCTGTAAGGGTAGAAAAAGATCTGCTCTTCAAAGGTTCTCAGGCAAGCAGGACTTCGCTGCAGGCCAAGCAGTATGGGATAAAACACGCCAGGTTTTAGCGACGTGTAAATATGGAATATCTTATTCCTCCGTTAGAAATCACTCTCTTTTTCTGGACGTTTCGGGGCGAATGGCTGCAGACTGGCCGTCCTGCTCTTGGGTTCGTAATCCAGCCAAGCAGGGGGTTTTCCACTCCAAAACACCCCAAGGTTGAGAAAATCACCCGGTTGCTTTGAGGGGGATAAAACATACGGAGATATTAGTCGTGGGCTGAGAGAGGAATCGGGTCAATCGTGGCTTGAAAAAGGGATAAAAGTGGATAAAAGTGGATTGAAGCTCCGCTCCCGTGGCCACGGGCTGGGGATGGAGGGCACAGGAGAACCTCGCCGTGACACCTCCGAACCCAGAGGAAGCCCCAGAAGTGAATCAGCTTTTCCCAGGGTAGCGCCCCGTATCATTTTACAAACTCCCTCGTGTACAAAAATGTTTATAAATATTTGTGGATTAAGATACACAGGTCTATTTTTAAGATTTAAGTTAAATAAGTTACTTAATGGCTGGCCTTTTTTGCCTAAACGTGCAATGAGATATATTATACCTTTAGTCTACGATGGCCTAGGTACTGCTTAGTCTGTGATGAAAACTTTGCTGCTTACCTACTGTTCTCAGAGAAAAAAAAAAATAAAATGTAAAAGACGTACAGGTTTGTTGCACACGGACTATCGCGGCAGCAAAGCTTTGTATTTGACCACTGGTAATATGAATGTGTTGTATTGACTTGTTGAAGATAATCATGAAACAACATATTTTAAATGTTACTTGCCTTATAGATTAGAATACGACTATGTGGATATCATATTTTTTTTTTTGTAAATAATGTTTTTTATAAATGTCTCTCCTCCATTCTCCCCCGTCGCCCATTTCACAAAATCTTGAATATGCAATTATTTACCATGCATAATGTTGCAACAAATAAATCCCCACGTCAGAACAGAGTTTATTAATTCTATACATAAGAACCACATTAAATACCCGATTGAGTTGCAATTTAAATGTGATTTTTTTTTCCTTGACAATAAACAGAAACCATAAAACACTACTTTTTCGGCGTGACCTCTGCTTGCGTGTGCGTGGGGACATGAAGGACCATGGCTGTGTTGTCCCTAAATGAGAGTTCTTCACCCAAGCGAGAGCCAATCAATGCACGGAGTTGAGATACTTGTTTTTATTTCAATTCTGCAGAATTGAGTGCTGGGCATTTAATGGCAGCCCCCACACTACATGTTTCAAACCGCCCAATTTTTATAATGATAAAATACTGCTGATCGGTCAATAATGAGTCATTCACCACTAACTGTACATATGCATCTAAGCTCATGTTTAAGGAGGTTACCTGATTAGCATGCTCATTATTCACAAAGGGGTATGTATTTTAGCATTATAATTGCCCAAGGTTAGTTTGGGATGCAGTCTTGGTTCGACTTTGGTCCAGAAGTTATAATTTTTGTTATCTGATGTCTAAACAACTGCAATAGAACAGATAAAACACACTGTTTCGTTCACATCCTATTGAAGGTTTTAAATATGATGTCTCAGCCGCGTGCCAAATGACACTTCTTGATAAAATTTTAACTTTTTGCTTCAGACGTCAGCTGTGGGGGTTGAGGGGACCCATGGAGACCACGGGGACGTGTCAAGCCTGTAGGGACACCTAGGGATCTGTGGGGTCCGTGGGGATACACAGGGGTCATGGGGACCTCATGGGCTATAGGGACATGTGGGGATCTGTGGATGCCATAGGGACGGGGGGGGGGGGGCTGTAGGCAGCCATGGGGACCTGTGGGGTCCATGGGGACCTATGGGGGCCCTGGGGACCCACAGGGGTCATGAGGACGTAGGGGGTGTGCAAATCCATGGGGGCTATGGAGACCTGTGGAGGTTGCAGGGACCCTCAGCGAGGGAGCTGCGGGGACACACGGGGCTGGGTAGAGGCCATAGGAGCCCACTGGGACTTGCAGGGGCCCATGAAGGCTGTTAGGACACGTGGGGACATACTGGAAGGTGATGAGGTCTTGTGGAGACACACAGAGACGAGGGGGACCTGTGAAGGCTCTGAGGACACATGGGGCCCTGTGGAATCATACTTGGGGACCTGTGGAGGCCATAGGGGCCCACGGCGGCTGTATGGGCACACAGGGGACCGATGGAAGCTGTGAGGACCTGTGGAAGCCATGAAGGCTCTAGGGACATGCACAGAGACCCGTGGAGATCGTGTGGACCTGTGGGAACACGCAGGGACCCACGGAAGATGCGGGGACATGGAGGAGGGAGGGATGGGGGGAGGACGACGACATGGCGGCCTGTGCCGGCGCCAGCGCCCGGGGCTGGGCGGGCAGGCGGCGGCCAGCACCACCCCGCGGCCGCTGGGAACCGGAGCCGGGAACGGGAGCCGGGAGGCGGCGGGGCGGTGCCGGCCGCCTCCTTCCCGCCCTTCCGCCTCCCCTCAGCAGCGGTGCGGGGATGCACGGCGGCGCCGCCGGCAGCGACCCCCGCTCGGGTAGGTGCCAGGGCCGGGAGCTTCGGGACGGGACGAGGCGCCTTCCTCCGCCTCCAGCGCGGTGGGGTTTTTTCCCCCTCAGAAACCCCAGTTTAACCTCATTTCTCAGGTCCCCCCAAGCCTTTCCCGCTGGCGGCGGTGGATGATATCCTGAGGGATGTGGTGGGGAGCTATCTGAGGGAGCAGCCCTACGAGCCGGCCCGCTGCAGGGAAGCGGCCAAAGACATGGCTGAGGTACCGCTGGGCGCTCCGGGCGGCCATTTTGTCTTCACACCTCGACGGGGTGCCGGGGGGGGGGCGGCTGTCGGGGCGAGGAGGCCCCCAGATGTAAATATCGAGTGTAAAACAAGCGCTGGGGCGGGCTGTCAAGGTGCACCAAGGGTTGGTCTGAGACGGGTGGAGGTTTAGATGAGTTAACCATGAGGTTCGTTTGGGCAGCTTGGCTCTGGCCAAGCACACGCTTCAGTGAAAACTCCGTCCTGTGGTTGCCCTGGCCAGAAGTGCCATTAATAAGTTTTAAATCCGTATCAGACCTTTCCTTCCAGTTACGGCAGCGTCTGAGTTCTGCACAGTGGCATGAGTGCAAGCTCCTGGGTTAAATCCAGGCTTGCTGCTGAGGAAAGACTGTCCCGACCCTTTAGTCTTTCAGCTGATTTGGCCCAGAAGAGTGTTTAAAAAGCAGAACTGTCTGCTCTTCCTTTCCCCCCCTGTGATCAGCGGGTAACTATGAGCACGTATGGAGAAGAACATGGTGTTCATGTACAGTAACTCCTTCCTGAACGTTTCTAAGTGCGTTTCTGGAGGCCAGCAGGAAGGTGTGCCTGGTTTTTGCAGATGGAGGTGGTGGTTCTCTCGTGAAAGGACCACGGGAGTGTACTCACTGCCTGCCCCCAGGGCTGGGAGAGATTGCCGTACTCATTTCAAATGCTGCAGCTCAAAGATTGTCACCAGGAGTGTTGCAAGGGCTCCACAGGGCGATGCTCTCACTCGCCTGTCCCAGAAAAGCAAATCCCTGAGCATCCCCTGCAAAGAGAACTCACCATGTTGTGTCCAAACGTGTTTTTTTTTTCTCTTGCAGGTTATTAAAGCTCGGGTAAAAGACCTTATGGTACCGAGGTACAAGATTGTTGTGGTGACACATATTGGGCAGCTGAATGAGCAGGGCATGCAAATTGGAAGCCGGTGCCTGTGGGATCCTGCGAGCGATACGTTCTCATCATACGTGTTCAAGAACACTTCGCTGTTCGCTCTCGCCAATGTCTACGCTGTCTATTTTGAGTAAGGAGGTAGCTGAGTTAACAGTAGGGAGAATGAACATTCATAGAATCACAGAATGGTTTGGGTTGGAAGGGATCTTGAAGACCACCCAGTACCAACCCCTGCCCTGGGCAGGGACACCTCCCACCAGCCCAGGTGGCTCCAAGCCCCCTCCAACCTGGCCTTGAACCCCTCC
>JAOQGH010000004.1:32573737-32602434 GCA_025769975.1 Gallinago jamesoni
CCTCCTGTGGCTCCCCTCCCTGATCCAGAGTCCCTCCCCATCTCTTCTGGAGCCCCTTGAGGGACTGGAAGGGGCTCGAAGATCTCCCCAGAGCCTTCTCTTCTCCAGGCTGAACCCCTCAACTCTCTCAGACCCCCCTCCCAGCAGAGGGGCTCCAGCCCTCTTAGAATCATGAATCACCATCAATATGAGTATATTCAATTAATGATGATATAAGTATAGGCTTTCTTACAAGTTTTTCTCGAAGTCGAAGAAGCCACCAACCAAACACCCTCCAGGAGGGATCTGAAGTTATTTTTTGTTTCTTCTGAAGCTAAAGCAGTTTGTTCTCAGCTGAACTAAACCTGAATGTGCTTCTAACCCTCATGGGTGTCTTTGTTTTGGGACATTTTTAGGTTTTTATAATGTCAACTGGTCCTAGATGGTAAACCTAATAATAACTTCTCATTTGAATTCAAAGACTTGTATATAAATACAGAAAGAAGTAAAGTAATTAGATTCTGACAGACAATTTGCTCAAATACTTTATTCATTGAAAAATGTCAAGTCAATGAGAAATATTCATAAACTTGTCAAGTTTGGGAAATAACTTTGAGTGTGGAAAACATTCTCTGGTTTTTCTTGGAAATTGACTTAAGATTTACTTTTTTAAAACAGTAGAACTGTAGAGATCCTTCTGGCTTTTTGTATCTGTTACCATCACTCCATCACTGACCCGGTGCCTCTTGCTTTGATGTTGTTTGCAAATGCTTTCAAAAACCAACACTCCAAACCAAACCAACAAGATCAACTCAACAAAAGAGAAGGCTGTTGATTTTGCAGGACGGTGTGTTTTGCAGTAGCAGATACAGCAATGTTTTCCCTTTTCAGTTTTAAAAGCGTACTTTTTGATCTAAAAGCTCCATTTCTTTCATCAAGGAATTAAGCAATTGGTTAAATTCCATGAGAACATATTTAAACACATTGAAAATATGTAACCAGCGACTGATGCTGAAAGGGTACATTCCCCATAACGCACATAATAATGTGGTTGTCCAGGGCTCTGTTCATTAGGGCATTTGATTTACATTGGCCGACCTCAAATTTTATGTAACTTTTTATATATCCAAATTAATGCATTTGTTCTCCGATCTCAGAAAGACCCTACTGATTCGTGTCTCTGCAGCAGAGCCTGTGAGCGGGGTTTGAGTGTGGTCTCCAGCTGTGGGCAGATGTTGCTGGTGGTAGGACTCAGCTGGGTGGTTGGACATGCCCTCAGTCCCGGTGGCAGCCTGCAGGCAAGGGGGGGATCTTCCTTGGGGGAGATGCTGCTTCAAGCTTTGGTCCATCACCATCCCTCTGACACTGGTGTAACCCCCATCTATCTCCATCCCACCTGTAACCACTGAACATAAAATAAACCATTTTCCTTTGCTCTGTAGGAAAGTATTTCTGCTTTGATTTAGTGTGCTAAGGTGTGGGGCTACGTGACAGAGAAAGCTGGACAAAAGCTGCTTTGGCCAGTTCCTTAACCCAATAAAATCTGCCATGAAATAACCTTTAGAAGTGGAGTCTTTGGAGACTTTGCCTTCTCTGTTTGTCCTTGGCTGGTTAGGAGAGGACCAAGGACAAGCAGAACTTGCGCAGATAGAATCCCTCACTTTTCTTTATGGTCTCAGCCTATCTTTCCAGGTGGTCATGGTCATAATGGCCACCTTGGCATGGCCTCCTTTAGAAGATCTTTTAAATGAGCAGAAAAATTAATGAGACTTCTTCACTGAGTAGACTGCTGAACATCCTTCCTTCCATGTAGGAAGTTCAACTACATCAGTTACTCAGGTGTGATGGGCGTCGTATTTGATAAATAACATTCCTTACGTTGTTACTTGATCGATGTCCAGGTTCTACAACTACGCAGCAGCGTGGAAATGAATTTCCTTTAATTAAGGCAGGTTGTTTCTGGCTGTTGTTGAGTTCTTCCTTTGGCCCCTGGAGAGCAGCTCCCAAGGAGCAGGGATGCTCGGTCTCTTCCCACCCAGTGAGTGCACTGGTGGCCTGGGGCTGTAAAGGCTTCCCCAGTGCTTCATCCCCATACTGGGAACCAGTGTAAAGCTAGGGTGGGAGGTTTCACCACCAGCCAGCCTTCCCCAGCATCTCCTCCAGAAGAGGCCTCTCCAAATAAACACCCTTGCCTTGGTGTTCGCCTTTTTTTTTAACAACGCTTCGTGCTTTGGCTCTTGTATAAATATCTGCCGCATTTCCACCAGGAGTTATTGCTGTTATATATTTTACAGACACTTTACTGTCATCTAAGTGGTTTATTTTATTCCCACAGCTAGGAGAAAACTACAAAAGGAATTTTGTAATCTGAATGTGATTGTGGGCAGAGAGTAATGTTTTGAAAAGGAGCTGAGAGTAAATTATATCACTGCTTTATTGTGTTTAAGGAGACTTTTCTATTGTGCTAGGAGTTAACATTAGTTCTCAAAGTTATTAACTGGATGTGGTTTTATTATGACTGTGTGTTTTGTCAATATATGACTTTTTTTGTTAGGTTTTTCGGTGCCAGTTAGGCTGCAACTTTGGCACCGTTGAAGTTTAAATATGTAAACTCAGCTCCTGTTGAAAGTTTGTTTAGGTTTTACCTCCCTCTCACATGCAGCAAATAAAGTAAACATTATTTTTTTTTTTTTCCCGGGGAGGCTATTTATAGAGGGGCTTTCTTTGGGCGCGACGCTGTTACACTGTGTTGTTTTGACAAATCGTATTTGGAGAATCAGACTCCAAATATTTGTAAAGCCTTACGAGGTGGCTTTCGGTGGAGATGGAAGTTGTGCTGCTGAGGTGACCTTTCGAGCTGCCACTGAGTGGGTTTTCTGGCCGGAGCTTTGGTGTGAGTGATGGAGCCTTCGCAGCCTCCCTGGGGACACCGGGGCTTCGCCTCCGCACGGTGGCAGCCGAAAACACCTCTGGGCACCGCCACCAGCCCCGCTCCCTCCTCTTCAAAATGCTCCAGAGAGTGCCTTTTATTTTAAAAAATTATATAGGTATATGTGCCACCAGCACACAGCATGGTCTTGGTGTGTGTTTTCAGGTATTTGTTACCATTTCCTATTTTTTTAAGATGCTGAAGCCTCTACATCTGCAGAAAAATTAACAACTTTAAGAAGGATAACTCTTGCAAAATCAAAAAATCTCAAATCCAGACATGAAAATAATGTCCCCCTTTCCCTTCCCCTGATTGACTCACGGGTTTGCCCTGCTGGGGCAAAATTTATCATTAACCCAATTTCAGTATTTTCTGCCTGTGTAGGTGTCTTGAGTAGCCAGCTAGGAAGGAGGAAAGATGAAAACACTTTATTTTAAGCTCAAAAATCAAGATGTCCATTGGTATCCAAGTGATATGATTCCTCTGTTTGGAAACCAATTGCAGCTGCCTTAAAAGCTTTCCCAGCTACAACGAGGATTATTCACAGGGGTAGCACTTTCCTCTTTCCTCCAGCTCTTCTGGAAAAGCAGAAGAAAAACCCATTCCTGGTGTCTTGTGCTGAGCTGTAGCACAGGAAAAATAGAATTACAGGATTGTCGAGGTTGGAAGAAACCTTTCAGACCATCGAGTCCAACCATCAGTAGTGGGGTTTAAACTCCTCAGAGCATTGCACGTGGTAAATAGAGTTTTGGGAGCGTTTTAACAGTAAACAGAGTAGGCCTTTAATTGCAGATTCGAACACCAGTCATGTGAGTTGGTAGAAGTGTGAGTCTTGTCCATTTAATGAGTTGTTTCTGCACATCTTCATTACCACAGTGTATTCACGTCTGCCTTAATTATCTATGGTGAGTTCCACACGTATGCTGTATGGCCATCAGGGTGGCCATGGAGCGCTTCTACCTGGCCTCCATCAGAGCTGTGGTACCAGGCACCAGTGCTGCCAGCCTGGAACAAAAGGGCCTGGCCAGGGTGGAGATCCCTCCCACCACTAGTGGACATCTCCAAAGGGACGTTTAACATTTGTGATTTAACATTAAGAATATTTTTTTATACCGTGATCTGTGAGTGGGCCATGGTACCTCCTTGGGTCACTTCCGCATAAACATAAACCCGGTGGTGTCCTGGCAGCCGTCAGTTTAACTTCCCATTGCATCAGGGTAATGGTTTGACCCTGAAAGAGGGGAGATGGAGCTGAGATGTGGGGCAGAACTTGTTTGGTGTGAGGGTGGTGAGAGCCTGGCCCAGGTTGGCCAGAGAAGCTGTGGCTGCCCCGTCCCTGGAGGGGTTCAAGGGCAGGTTGGAGGGGGCTTGGAGCAACCTGGGCTGGCTGCCCATGGCAGGGGGTGGCATTGGATGGGCTTTAAGGTCCCTTCCAACCCAAACAATTCAATGATTCTATGACATGGTGTATCAACAGAGGCTGAGGAAATTGTGTCCATTCATCCTGAGGGAGAGATGGGGAAGGGGAGATCTCATTGCTGACTCTAGATGTCTGATGGGAGAGTGTAGAGAAGATGGAGCCAGCCCCTTCTTACAACATGGGAAGTGCTGAACTTGCTGGAAGGTAAAAATGCTTTGACTGGGAGGGTGGTCAAATGCTGGGACAGGGGCCAGAGCAGCTGTGGAATCACCATCCTCAGGAGATACTTGAAATTTGACAAGGCAAGGCCTTGAGCAACCTGGTCTACTTGGACCTGCTTGCAGCAGGGTTTGGATGAGACTTTTCTAGAGGTCCCTTCTAACCTAAATTATTCTATGAGTCTGTGATTTCTGTGGTCCAAATGGCTTAGAGTCCTTTCTTGCCTATTGGGCAGCTCAGATATCTCAGGAGAAAATGTAGCTACCTCGATGCTATGGCATAATCTGATTTCTTACTCAAGAGCAGCTGTAACATTTGCAAGTTCCTGCGTATTGCCGCTAGGAAATATCTTCTTACAAGACAACTACGAAAGAGGAGAAGAAAATAGAGGAGAAAAGGGGAAAGTAGGGTGGTGAAGCAGAAAGCAGCTGTAGATGGTGTGTACGTATTACACAACGTAATATTCTGCATCTCAGCAGCACTATTTTTGGTTGCAAACGTTGCGGTTGGGCGTGTGGCAAGTGCAAAATTTTTAGCAGGCGATGAAGTAGTGACTCTTGGTAAAAAATAGTCAAAAAAGTCCATTAATTTCCATACCGATCCATTCAGGTAGGCTCCCTGGGGTTTCCTTCAGCCATGGTGTATCATGGTGTCCCACCAGCCCGGTGGCCGGGGAATCCCTGGGCTATGGGATAGCACATCCCCACTCTCGCTTCCACCTTCGATCCGGGAGGCAAGGCATGGTAATTCCCCATAGTTCTAACTTAGGCATAAAAGGCAAGATGAATAATGTATTCCTCCTCTTTCAGATGAAGCTCGATTTTATATAAAAATGACTAGTGTGAGAATATGTAATTATTTAGAGGATCTTTCCAAATTAAAAATGCTATCAAAGAGATCTTTGTTCAGGTGGTAACTGATAGCTTCTTGGAAAAATACAGAAAAATCTCATCCGCGTAATCGTTTATGTTATTTTAATTTCTTTGTGTTCCTTGTGAGAAGACTGGTTTCAGAGAAGCTTTCCAGTTTAATTTGCCGACTCCCACACGCGCCGCAGTGCTGTTGCCTCACAAATGCAGCAGGTTAATGTGTAACCTGGAGCAAATCAGACTGGAATTAAAAAAAAAAAAAAAAAAAAAGAAACAACATTTTGTTTTGCTTGAAACCTAATGCAGTTATCTGAGTTGCCAGTGAGGGTATCATAATGTCTCCCACTGCCTTTTTACTTTTGTATTAGATTTGCCTCTAGGAAGGGGATATAAATAAATTTTATATGTTGGTTCCTAGAAATTAATATCTTTTTAAAAGCCGCCTTTCTGCCACCTGGGCTGCAGTCTATGTGAAAATAACTCCTGTAGCTCATGGCAACAGCATTTTAATGGTTCCGAGCCCGTAGTTTGCCCAACAACTTTGAATTTGGGGTTGATGCTGTGTTCACCTGGTGGCAACCCTTCCTCTCGGTTGGCGTGTGTCCTTGTGGTTTTCCTTCTTGTGTTAGCCACGGTCATGAAGAGCAGGAGGAGGAATCCCACCCTGGTGAAGAAGCCTGGCTAAGGTCATCTTGATGGGCAGGGGAGCTAGAGGAGAACACTTGAGTCATCACATTTAGTCCTTTGCAGAGGCAACCCAAAAGTGCCCGCACACCACCATAGCATTTTCCAGCACGCTGTAACAAACCTAAAACATCTGTATTTTGCTCCAGGAAGAAAGAAGATGGCACGGAGGATGTCCCCGGTGTCCTCTCTGCAGTCACAGGGCACTTGTCCATGTAACTTCTGGACAATCCTGTGGTTGGTCGCTGTAGGGAGGGATTTAAGTCTCTTCTCTGTGAGCCTCCCTGGGGGGTTGAGCCGGTAGGAGGGTTTCTCCCTGGCCCCAGATGTCATCCGTTGGCTCCCAGAGGGCTCCTAAAACCATGTCAGTCCTGAGAGCCATTGCACTATTGGCGGCCCTACTGCAGAGGGAGGCAAAATGCTCCTCTTTGCTCCCCCCAGAGCATTATCTTCCGTCCCCGAGCAGACCTTGGGACTCTGGTGTGCTCCAGAAGGTCAGCTGAAAAGGGGCTTGTGTCCAGAACTACCGTCATGGGCCTTGCCACGCTTACACATTGCCCAGTCTGGCTGGATTTGGACCCATTAATACAACATTTTGGAAGCCATCTGAAAGGAGAAAGACAGACTCCCATAGCTGGAGTATTTTAAGCTCTTAAAAGTGTCCCAAGCCTCACATGGGTAGTGTTGCTTTTGGATGAAAGCAAGGAATTGAGTTTATCATATCTCCTTTCATGGCTATGGGCTGCTCCATGTAGACCATCAGGCAGGTTCCTGCTCGTGGCAAACCAGGCTCTGGTGCCGGAAGGGTCGGTCACGCGTTCCCAGTGCCACCTCATGGTCAGCCACACCGTGGAAAGTTAATTTGCAAAACGAAACAAACCTCTATCTATTTGTGTGGAGCTGAGCGAAGTGAAATGCTTGGCCAGCAGGAGGGGAGGGCTGAGACCTAAAGTGGACAGTGCTGTGACTGCACCCATGATGACATAGAACAGTCGTAGATGTTGACTGTACAGTGATATGTAGTGGAGTCTGCTTCACCTGGAGTCATAATTTAGGCATTAGGAAAAAATCCTTCACGGAAAGGGTTGTGAAGCCTTGGCAGAGGCTGCCCAGGGCAGTGGTGGAGTCCCCATCCCTGGAGGGATTTCAAAGCCGGACAGATGTGGTGGTGAGGGACATGGGTCGGTGGTGGACTTCGCCATGTTGGGTTGATGGTTGGACTCAATGATCAAAAAGGTCCCTTCCAACCTAGAAAATTCTATGATTCCATGATTCTATGATTGCCATGGCTGTGAGGAAAAGGTTTGTAAAGTCCCCAAGTCCCATGATGAACAGGTCCATGACACTCAGTACTAGATCAGACCAGGGACTTGTCTTCCTCTCACCTTAGGTCTTATATTTCCTTTCTATCAGTTACAATTTAGTAGAATTGCAGTTTTTCAAATATTTCTTCCCCAGTGTCTTCTGGATTATATTTCTGCCTTAATGAGTTACGTATAACAGTGAGCTGCGGAAAGACGGGTGTCTTTTTCATCTTCATGTTTTGTTTTGATGGCTGAATGTTGGGCATATTGAGCTTTGGACCAGCAGGAAGGTTCATGACTGTGTGTTGATTTTATCGAGAAATAAGATTTTATCCATATTGTACAATACAATGCCATGGGCAGTGCAGCAGTTTCACGGAGAAGTAGCTACAGCACCTATGTACAAAAAATGAAGGCATATTTTGCCGTCTCTTCTGGAAGCTCCTTGATGTGGGTTGACCTGGAGCCCTTGTTTTGGCAGTTGAGTTTCTTGTGGTTTCATCACCGTAGTATTAGTTCCAACACATGCCGGCTGCTTATTTAATTTTGCGTTTCTTTAGATCTGAATGAGGGGAAAATAGGAATCAGCATCTGAAGGATTTCTTTTTATAAAAAAAAAAAAAACCACCGAAAAACCCGATTCAGACTTTCACTGGAGACTCCTGGGTAAATCTAACCACTGCCATTGCTCAATGGTGTATTTTTATGGACGAGCTGTGTCTCTGCGGGTCGCTGTGGGGGTAGGCGCCGTGACCCAGGTTTTACGGTTTCCTGGTGGAATCCCCCCAAATCTCACAAGCCGCTTCCCGTCGGCGTGTTCCCCGCTCAGCCCTCTCGTCGTCGTAGGCATTTTGCAGGGATCTTTTGAACGCATTTTGTTTATCAACTGTATTAAAACGCCCACGCAGATGTCACTGTGGGTTTTTCGGTGAACGCTGCGTTTAAAATGTTTAGACTGGGTGTTCCTTGGCTGATGGGGTGCAGATGGCTCCTTCTCAGCCCTTGTTTCTACCCCTTAGTGGATTTTTTTAAAATTTAGAGGCAGTACACAGACGTGCAAAGATTTTATTGGAACGTTTTCGCGGGATGGATCTAACTGCTCTCCGCTCGAGGGCTGCCTTAGGGGCTGCGATGGACACATGGGCTCAGCCTCTTCCCACCAACTAGTGCTATGGAATGTAATGGATGTAATGGGACTAGTGCTGGGCCGTAATGGTGAATAATTATGAATTTATTTTAAATATCCTCTGGGGACAGGCTGAGAGAGTTGGGGGGGTTCAGCCTGGAGAAGAGAAGGCTCCAGGGAGACCTTCCAGCCCCTTCCGGTCCCTCAAGAAGGGGGGCTCCAGGAAAGCTGGGGAGGGACTCTGGATGAGGGAGGGGAGCCCCAGGAGGAGGGGGAAGGGTTTGACACTGCAAGAGGGGAGATGGAGCTGAGATGTGGGGAAGAACTTGTTTGGTGGGAGGGTGGTGAGAGCTTGGCCCAGGTTGGCCAGAGAAGCTGTGGCTGCCCCATCCCTGGAGGGGTTCAAGGGCAGGTTGGAGGGGGCTTGGACCCATCTGGGCTGGTGGGAGGTGTCCCTGCCCAGGGCAGGGGGTGTCGCTGGGTGGGCTTGAAGGTCCCTTCCAACCCCAACCATTCCATGATTTGCCTGGCAGGTACCTGTCTGCAGGGAAGAAGTTCTGCTTCAGCTGCCGGGTTCAGTGGTCTCTGCAGCAAGACCTGTGGATGTGGCCCTTGCCCAAAAAGACACAGAGAAGAGAGGGAGAGGCTCTAAACGAAGCACAGAACAGGGACAGGTCAGTGTCCTGGCTGTCCTTTTCTCTCTGGTAATATCTGAAAGAGAGAAATGGGTTCACTGAAGCAGCGCAGAGCGGTGCTCTGCGTCCCAGGACTGGGCAGGCTGGTTTTGCTGCCGTGGGTGGTGGTGGCTGGAGATGCTGTAAGCTTCTATAAAACATTCTTGCAATAAAATGCCTTAAGGAAACAATTTGTCAATTACGAGGTCAGAAATTCTATATTTAAGAACAAAATACATGAGGACCTTTGGAGAGCTTTAGCACTTCCTAGCACCACAGGTGTTTTCCAGCAGCATAATGTCACAGTTAATGAGTTTACACCATGTGCAGGGTGAATTACGACATCTTACAGCCTTGACAGAAAGCTCTTTTTTTTTAACCAGTAGCATCCGTAAGTAAACAGTCGTGACCACCCATGGAAAATATATGGTGTATTCTGTTCAGATTTGTAAGAATGATTAACACATGATTCACCTTAATGGGTGTCTGTCTTTGAAATGCACGACGATTAATTTTATGCCGAGGGAAGGCTTCCCCGCCCGCAGAGGGAAGTGGACGTTAATGCATCACAAATGATCTTTAACTTCAGTGATGAGTTTAAATGTCGGAGGTTTATTGTCAGGCCGACGAGGGCATGGATGTTCTCTGTGTCTATAAAATAGATGTCTGGCTACGGAGGGCTTTCTGGAAACGCTCTGCTGCCTGCTCCCTGCTGGAGTCTGCGTCTTGTTCTTAATTACTCGCCTCTAGAGATGCTCCATATTTTCTGTGAGCAGTCTGAAAATCCTCTGAGGTCGAACTGGTGGCTCGCTGGGTGCTTTTTTTCTTGTTTCTTCTGGTCTGTCCCCCAAAAAAGACAGCCTAGGCAGCCCAACGCTGCCTGCTCCAAGCAAGCCTTCCCAGCAGATCCGTGCTCTCCCTGCTGGGCTGGGGGAGGTGGTGGACCTCAAAAAACACAGATCATAGAATCATGGAATGGTTTGTGTTGGAAGGGACCTTAAAGATCATCTGGATCCAACCCCCTGCCCTGGGCAGGGACACCTCCCACCAGCCCAAGTTGCTCCAAGCCCCCTCCAACCTGCCCTTGAACCCCTCCAGGGATGGGGCAGCCACAGCTTCTCTGGCCAACCTGGGCCAGGCTCTCACCACTTCCAGAGGTGCCGAAGTCAACCCTTGCTCCAGGAGCACACTCCTGCCTCGTGTGAGGAGCTGTCAGGAAAGTGTTGGTGTGGGACTGAGGGAATTTAAATGGTGATTTGATGTTATCCTCATTTGTCAGGGGTTGAAAAGTTGATCTCTGCTTTTGCCTGGTGCGGGATGATCTGCAGCTCCCAGATCTGATGCCCCTCAAATCTCAGCTTTTACCCTCGGCAGCGTTTATGGGATGGCAGAGAAGGTGGCTCTGATGAAAAGTCCCTTCTTTCACTCTGTGATTTCACAGGGAAGATACAGATTCCATCTGGGAAAGAACTTTAGGATGTATTATGGAATGGCCTATGAAAGGGGTGATTTTTGCCACTTTTCGAGTAACCCAAGGAGAAAAGACCTTGGGAGGAAAAAAACAAGGATGAAAAAAACCAAGGAGACAATATGACAGAGACTTTTCTATTCCCTTATCTGTATTATAGGGAGGGCCATCTGTGTGTTAATAGTTTGTCTAATGAGGGGGGCTTCCAGGGGAAAATTTAGAGCATTTGAAGGAAGTTTCTAACCGGTATGGCTTCAAAGAGAAATTTAATGATTGGAAAAGAACAAAAGGTTTATGTTAATCCTACAGTAAGGCTTTCTTGCTGTTTGCTAACTGAGAAGTGGTATTGTTTATCTACTGTTAAATCGTTACAGCGGGACCAATTATGTCACCTGTAAAAAAAAAGAGGGGGAAAAAAAAGCTGTGTGACTGTGTAACTGCAGTACAAGACATACAGAGATCCCAAATTCCTCATTTATGAACTGAAAACAGATCTGCTTGTGCAGTGAGCGCCCGGGAAGCAGGCTAAGGTAGTTTGTGTTACCTCAGGCTTTGGAATTGGGTTAATACTATGCTTACCTCTAACAGTGGTCCTTGAAAATAGCGCTTTTTGGCAGGCCTGTTTGCATTGCCTTTGTAGCATCGTACTTAGCAGCGTACACACATACATCCTGTTTATAAAGGAAGTTAATTCTCAGTGTGATACACACGTGGTAGCTGTGCTTAGATGTGATTGCCCCTGAATTCTCTCTCTTTAGTGTTAGGTGCAGCACAGACCCAGTTGTGCTGAGCCTGGGGGCTCACAACTGGGGTTACCAGAAAGGGGGGGAGGTAAAGGAAAGGGGTGATGCTGGCAAAGCAGGGCTCCCTCTGGCTAGTGAGGCTCTGTGACTCGGTGACCAGTTACACCACATGCCCAAAGTCTGGAATTCAGCACTGATATTTTCAGTCCTGTTCGGTGACGTACCCAAAACGTTATCCCTATACTTTTATTAACTGAAGGACTTCTCTGCTGCCAAGGTCTTGAGCTGCTTCGTGGTGATTTGCAATGATTTTATTTTATAAGTTTAACAACAGTGGCCTCACTTTTAGTTTTTAAGGGAAAGATCTTTTTTGCTCTGTGGTTTAGAGAACTTAGCAAATGAGGCTGGTGATTACCAGACTTTATAAATGCAATGCTGACGATTGTGGATTATTAATCTTTCATACCTTAGGAATGAAGGTAAGATTCTCTCCAACTTTAGTGTTTTGCACCACGTAACTCAGAAGGGATTTTAAAAAGTAGCAGTCCCACTTTACAAACTGGGAACTTGTATCCGGTAAGCCCAAGGGACTTGCTTAAAGCTGGAAGGACTAAGGGAGCTGTGCAGCTGGGGGCTGCAGCCCCCCTGAAGATAGTATCTGGAGGAAGGATCCACCTGGGGCTGGAGGACCCAGTGTGGCACCAGGATTTCATAGCATGGAGCAGGCTTTAGTATAAATTAGCACTGATTTATGCAAAAGTAAACAGAAAGGATTCCCAGTTGCTACCAGTCAGGTTTTTACAGTGGTGCTACGTGGGATCTATGCATGGGACGATGGGAGAGGAACCTGGTGTTCCAACAAAGTGAGGCTATCTTGTTGGTGGCCAGGAGAGGGCACATCGTTCCTGCCTTCTCAGCAGGTGAGGGCACTCTGCCAAACGCAGGCACCCGCAGACTGCATTTTAGAGGAGGCTCCACCTTCCTGCCCTTGCCCTGAGCATCCCTCCCAAATCCAGCTGTGGGGAACCGCTGAGCAAGCAAAACTTCCAAGTTTCTTACCTGTTGACTTACACGTTCCTGAAATTTCTAGCAGTATGGGCATGCAGAAGAGCAGGAACCTCCCCAGGTGTTATCCTGGTTATCAAATTCTATCTGGTTCCGCTTATTTCAATATTTATTAGCTAAGACTTTAACAGAAAGCCCTTGCAGTGAACCTCAGAGGTCCACTAATTTCTCCCAGCGAGTCGTACCTTGTCACTGCTGGGAGCAGCCAGGTTCTGCAGCTCAAACACACCGACTTCTCCTTTGCTGTCTCCCACCAGAAGGCAGTCGGTGTTCGTGGCAAAGAGCACAGACATGAATTTCTCTCCTGGGCTGGCACGGCATGAGGTCACGGGGTTCAAGCTGCAACCCAGCAGAGGCAAATATTAATGGTGACAGAGGTAAAATTGCATTTGGCTGGAGGGTAAAGTCTAGTAGTAACACAGGTCTGATAAATGTTGCATGTTTTACTTATGATGTTCTTCTACATTAACTTAAAAACTAAGAAGTGAGGCGGTGTTTTACTTGGTCTTGACCAACTCCCAGCTGCTATTAACTAAGTTGCCTAAAATCTGTCCTGTTGCCTAATATGAGGGGTGGGTGGGTGCGTATCCATATTGTTATCATGTGAATAATTTGCTTTTTGCTACTGCATGATTTGGCAGGCCTCCTGCTCCACCGCTGGCTTCAAATGCTGTCGTTGACACCAAACAGTGCAGCCACACATTAACGTGAGATGTGCACCTACTTTACAGCAGTGGGGAAAAAGTGAGAGGTATCTGAACTTCTGACCATCTTAAATTTAGTGATTTTTGTAGTAGCTCAGTTCTGTTATTTTTTCCTTTTAACTATAGGAGTGGTAGAATCTATGATTTCCTGCAGGAAAAAAAAAAAAGGCAGTTTTACCCTTTATCAGTTCCACGAGGCACCTGGCTCCTTTTCTTGTAATTGCAATTCTCTGGTAACGACCATCTGCTTTTACAGAATGAGTATTGCAAAATGCAATGCTTTCAATCAGCGAGCAAGCAAAGGGCGCGGAGCTGTCGTGGTCTGATAACAATACTGGTGGGGCAAATAATGCCTGGCCTTTGTGCCATTAAGTTTCAGAATCTTCTTTGAGAAAAATAATTACTTACATGCTGACACCCAGATCCCAAATTTCAACTCTGCTTTCGTTTGCTGCGGCAAATACAAAGGCTGATTTTGGAGACCACGTAATGTCGTGGACAACAGTGGTGGTGGAATTGAAAGTTAACGTGGGCGTCTGCGAATCCTGGTGCCATAAAATGATGCTCCAGTCCGCGGAGCAGCTCAGGAACATGTCTGTGCTGAAGGGATTCCAAGTGACTTTGTAGACAGGACCCTT
The DNA here is from genome assembly GCA_025769975.1 of Gallinago jamesoni. Lineage (NCBI taxonomy): Eukaryota > Metazoa > Chordata > Aves > Charadriiformes > Scolopacidae > Gallinago > Gallinago jamesoni. The sequence continues at coordinate 32,587,560 of JAOQGH010000004.1, forward strand.
GGTGTTTGGGAAGAAAGAAAAAAAAAAAAACAAAACAAACTTTCTGTTGTTCTAGAGCTACAGCTTCTCAGGATGGTTTTTAGTAGTGACTTTTTGTGGAAATCCCTGTCTTCTGACCTTAAGAGCAAAACTAGCATTGGCTTGTGTGTATCCAAAGGGAATTCAGATGCAGCAGGAGTGAGTTTAGGAAATTGGGACAATAAGGCAGAATTTAGAATAAAAAGCATTCAGCTGCTTCTACCCCTTCAGCAGTTGTCAGGAGAAACTGATGCAGAAAGGGCAGCTGCTTGAATAAAGCAGAGATTTTAGAAAACAGAGTTAAAGTTCCGTTAAAGTCCTGGCACCTTTCTCTCAGAAGTAGGACTGTTGCACTGTGGTTAACAGTTAAATCAAATTACCCATTATTTTCTTAAAATAGGGCCAGAACTAAAGCTTTAAAACAGTTTATGGTAAAATCTTTCATAAATTACTTTAATAAAAAATAACCCTTACAGTTTAGAAAGTAATCCTGTAAAACTGTGATGCTTTAACTGTGGGAATTCGTTCCTAATATAAGAAAAATTCAGGTTTCTTTTGTTGCAGATGTTTTATTTAGTAAATATAAGCAAAGAAACTATTGCGATTGTGTATTTGAACAGTTTCTGCTGTCAGTACTCTTTCTACATCTCACTCACCTTATGGCCTCTGTATGTCTTTAGAAACTGCTCACTGGATGAACAAGAACACTTGTGGATAAGACCCTCTTCTGTTCCAGCAAGATAAAAATTAGTGTCCTGAAAGAAAGGTAAGCTGTAAGGTAAATGCTGTAACTTTTGACTTCTGAAAATCTCAGACTTTCTGTGATCCACGTGGGCAAATGCATGAATTCTTCAAATGCTCTGAGGACAAAATACTCAGCTGGATGAGGAGGAGAAGCAGAGCCATCGAAGTCCTACATTTGGGAGAGGCTGACAGGTCAAATTTTCACCAACTTAACCAGTTCACAGAGGGAAACTGCCCTAGGATCTGGCCCAAAGTGGATGTGAGTAACACGGCTGAGGGAGAGCTGTCCACGTGCAGGGATTACTGCTTGGTTTCCTAAATCATCCATTTTGGGTAAAACTGTTACTAGCTAAGAATTGATTTGTTTCAAAACTAAATATGCTTTAAATACCAGTGCCAAGCCCCAGGTTAGTGCATACTGAAGTAGCTCCAGCTGAGGATCTCTCCCCTGCGCAGTTCTCCTGGATAATGCTTTAGCCAGAATGGACTTCCTGAGCCTACCTTTGGATGGAAGTCAAAGCACATTCCAGCTGCCAGTTGAGATATCAGAGCTTCGCTTTTCCATTCTTTCTCACCCAGAAATTTCTTCTCCTCTCTTTCTGTTCGCTTTATTTTCATCAGATCTGTGCAAATAGCAAAGAGTTTTTGTCAAACGGGTTTTTGACAGCGCTATGAATAACTTGCGCTTCTTTGGAACGCTCAAGAGCTCTTAAATGTTTTGTGTATGGTGTAAAAAATGTCACCTGAAATAAAATGAAGCAATTCCAATTTTGGGAAAGCCGCAGGGGAAACTGCTTACCAGTGCAATCTAGTCTTTTCTGTATAAACCACGAGGTTATTCGGCCATCTGCTGAGATACAGATCAATCTCTCTGCTTTGCCCTCTCCTGTTGCACCTCTGTCCTGTTCCACCCACCTCAGTTGCCATACAGGACCCGTGTGTTTATTTGTGGATTCACTGGGACAAAAGATGCACAGGATAAATCATATATGAACAAAAGACAAGACAATATATTTGAAAAGATAATTAACCTTTTGTTTTGTAATGGACCTCCGCTCTTATGACAGAAATTTTGTTTACCGTGTCTTTTAAAAAAAAGAAAAGAAATCTGAACACTGTCTGTTTTCTCCAGGAAAATGTTTTTTTTTATCGAACAATTTTGGATATTTATCTGCTGACACACCTTTCATTGATACCTGAATCATGAAATCAATCTATGCCTTAAAGGAGAGTGTCCTAGACATGGGGAGCTGCCCTTTAGGACAAGCATCTCCCTCATCATGCACCCCTCTCTCATTTTCTTCTAAATTCTGTTTATCCCTCACCTGTTCTGATGTTCTCTCCATTTTTGGGTAAGTAGAATCAGGGAGAAAACACTGAAAGTTACCAGTAGTCTCCCATAAGGATTTATTATATGGGACAAGATTCTCCTAGTTACTTAATATACGGTGTATAATTTGCTGCATTTTCTTAAAAAGTCAGAGCATAGAACTAATTTTTTCACTTTTCCAATGTGAGGAACTCGCTTTCTAGGCACAGCAACATTGCAGAGAGTTTCTTACCCGAAGTGAGGGTCAGTGGCGTTAAAGCAATGTACGCATTTATCGGCAGAAATAAGACTAGAGAATGATGGCAGCGTCTGAGGGCATTTATGCATTACCACAAATTTTTGTGTCTGCAATTTTGCTTTGGAAACATCTAGTATTTGAGAGTATCTAGTGTTCATGTGGGCATTTCCAGTCAGAACTGGAGGATACTGACCAAAGTTGGAAATGAGAAGATTGTGCAACATCCCCGAGCAGTCGCTTATCAAGACTCTGCCTATTCCCTCAGCTCCTCAGTTGTGAGTGTTCTTTTATTTTTTATTTGGTGAGGTGTGAGTGAGGTGGGAAGTCATGGCCTTACCTGCTGTCCAAAAGCGCAGCGTCGTTACGACTCTGTACATCGTAGATTGCCACAGAACCGTTGTACATTCCAACTGCTAAAAGATTGGGGCTCGCCAGAGAGAAATCCAAAGCAGTGACGCTGTGCTCGCATCGGAAAATACGCTCTGGCCACTGACCAGTAGAAAAATAGAGAATTATTTGAAGTTAGCTTCTTGATTTACCTCGTTCTTCTCAACGCTGGATATGGAATTAGCAGGCTCTGCTGGAAAAGTCAAGTGCTGATGACCATAGTGGCCACTTCTAGACAGAAATTAGGTACTGTCTTCTAAATAGTTCAGTTTATTTCTTGTTGCAACTGGTAAAATTAGGAAAAAATAAAGGCTATGCAGAAATATGACACTGTAAAATAAGTTAGATGGGCCTACTCCAAACCAAACACCTAAAAATCAAGTTCCCTAAGATTCAGCTTTGTGAGTACAGTGAGAGGTTTTTGTGGATTTATAGGGTTTTGTGTTTCGGGTTTTTTAAACAAACTGGGCATTTTGGAGAATTTCTCCAGAAAGATGTTTTCTATCTTGTAATGTGAAGGTAAGTGTATTTCCATTTATATCCAATTACAGAAATTTAGCTGAAGATAAAATGCAACCTGATGTACTTCAGGTAGTTTGTAAACCCCAGTTTTCATTTCTCTGTGCAACCAAAGAACTGATTCAGCTCTTTTCTAAGATTAAATCTTTAAAATCACTGCACCAAGCTCTTGAAATGGGAAAGAGCAGAGTTAGTTTGCAAAGAACTGTATTATGGCCAGACCTTATTATTTCTTACTGTTAGGGACTTAAGGACTGCGGTGACATCAGGGAATCATAAGAGTATTTGCTTGTTGTCAACATGATAAATATTTATCAAAGACTCGACTCTGCATGAATTAAATTAGTCTAATACACAATTTTGGGCAAGGGAAGTTTGTCAAACAAATAAAATTAAAGTTGTGTAATTTGACAGCAAGCAGGTGATTTTTACTGTGTTGCCTTGTAACTGAGATTTCCAAGATATTTTAAAAATGGCTAGTTTAAAAAGGGTCACTTTTCAGATGGATTTGTAAAGATGTAAATGTTACATCTATGAAACCTACTGTCTTTTTGACAGTATTATGAGATGTTAGATTAGATAATTATGTTTAATAATATACTTTTTATTTGTGCTCTTCAGTTTAGCAGAATTTAGTGATACAACAGAAAACAGGTTAGGAAGGATAATCCTTAAATTTAAAATACCGATGCTCTCTGTAATGAGAGTGTGGAAGTATTGAACAAATGGTCTATAGATTTTTGGATAGTAAAAGGTAAACGATTTATTTTCACATTTGCTGTGCTTGAGACTTTTCCAGGCTAAAAAGTGATTTCTATGCAAGCGGGTCTCTCCATGGTAATAACAAAACAGATTTACAGCCTTGGCTGTAACCTTTACTGCAGTCGGAAACAGTTTTCCAGAAATGTGTGGTTTGGGCTAGCAGATTCAGCCTCACTGGCTAGCTCTTGTTTTTTGAAACAGGAAGAGGGAAATAATAAATAAAGCAGAAAAACGCATTGAAGGGAAAAAAAACAAAACAAAACAAAACAACAACCAAACTGGCTGTTTGTTACCATGGGGTTCTTCAATGACCAGCAGCAAGCCAGGCCTTTCTTCTGATCTTTAAAATTGAATGCTCCGTAACCAACAGCTAAAAGATCCTAAAAACAGAGATTAAGAGAAATATCTCAGTTTAACTTGGAGTTCAGTTGTATATTTCTAAAAGGCAGTTGTCTGTTAACAGTGACTCTCAGTGCAAAGTCTGGAAAAATAATGCTGGTGTCATATGCAAGTACAATAACACACAAGAAGAACAGAGTTTCAGAATTTCTAGAATACTGGTTCAAGGAGAAGTACATTCATGGTCACTATCAGTTGGGTTTATAATCTCCCTGCCCTGGTCATCAAAAAATATGACCCTTTCCAGAGATGAATGTACATTCTTTTATAACCATATTTTAATGTGCAGCATTCAGTGGAATACATAATAATACTTCTACTGCCTCAAACTCCTCGCTTTTAGCTCTCTATGGTGGGGTCCAATGAATTCCATTCATTCCTTTCCACAAGCAGAAGGGAGAAATAGCAAAAAAATTTTAGTCTTCAGCTCCATTAATTTTTTCTTCCTGTATGAAACAACTTGTCTGTGAAACTTTAAAAATAGGTGTTTGTTTGCCCTATAATTCTATAACTGAAGTCCAAATGTGGACACTGAATGTGTCCAACCTTACACTATTTGGGGATGTACTAACTGAAATGGTCTTTATTTTCTTTCTTGTTTTTTTCCCCTGGGGCAATCTTTTGTGTTTCTCATCCTCACCTGTTTTGTACCTTCCTTCCATTCATTATTTTTCAGTGGCCATAAGAGAGCTCTGTTGGAAAAACTGAGCTTTATATTACTGTACAAGTAGATACTTCTGAATCGTTCTCACCTCCCCTGAAAGTGAATTAAATGAACTTGCACCAGATGCTCAAAATCTGTGCCTGTTGTTGTGTATCTTATCCTTAAAGTTTGGTGAATGCCACTTTCTTGGGAGATGACTGTTAGAAACTATAGTTCCTAAAACTAGAAACTAAATGGTATCTAAGCTACCATTAATAATTTCCGTCAATAGTATTAAAGCTTAGTAGTAGGAGTTTTAAGTTCAGCTTCTAATTCTGTCGCAGACCAAGTCTTTTATCTTAATATTGTTGTTCAATTAATGGTAAATTGACGTTTTCTGGACCAGTTAAAGCTGTTGTGAGCCATCTGTAGGAAAAGCCTAGCGCAGCTGTAGAATAACGTACCAATACTGTTACGTGGAAGGACAAAATGCAGAGAGTGGGATGGAAAGACAACCCGCCTGACTGTAGGGATGGATCCATCTCTCTGAGATCCTTCCTGACAAAAAACATCAAAATCAGGAGTTTTTCTACACTAACAGTTGTTTATACCATTTTTTCCAAACAGCTTAGAAGCAGTGATTTTTTCTTTTTAACTCACGGGGTTTACTTTGCTCCAGGCCATACTGCTCACGCTGTGACCATTCGTTAAATCACAAATATAGGACCACAGTCCTTCCAATCTGGGCGGTACAACTTCTTCTAGGCTTTTATTTATGTCTGACAGAATTGATGGGTTAATGAATCGTTCCTTCTGCTCTTCCTTGTCCTTCTTTTCCTTGCCCTGCTCTTTCTGTTTAGCTCCTTTCACGGCTGCTGCTGTGTCTGATGTAACCTCGGGGTCTAAAATACACAAATACGGTAAAGTCTGAGTAACATTTCACTTGGGGAAACTCCAGGCATTCATATCAGAATTAAAACTTGCCCTTGCAGGAACAAAAAAAGATAATTTGAGGAATTAAGACATCCTAACTTTAAAACTGTGGCTAAAATGTTGATAGGGACATCATAAAAAATGGCTCTGATGTTGCAGTCTGTAGCCAGTTAAACTCCAGGTGTTTAATGAGTGGATTTAGCTCCTCAGCAGCAAGTTAGGAATTTATATCCACCCCCCACCAGGAATGTTTCTAATCTCTCATATTTATGTTTAAAGAGGGAATTTTTTCAAGTTAGGTGCCAAATTTTAAAGAGCCACACTTAAGGATTGATGCTGGAACACCATAGCTAAGTTACGTGATACTTAGTAAGTTGTTCATTGTCTGGCAAAATTAAATGCGGAGAGTATTTTTAGACTGTGTTTGCTAAGCATTTTTTATTTTTATTTTTAACCATCCTCTATTTTATGTAATATGCAACTCATAAATTGGTCTCAGATCACTGTTAACAAAATAAGAACACTCTAATTGCCAGATTGTCAGACCAGAAGCCCTCCTGGCCAATTTGCAACTCCTGTAAAAGGTAAAATATTACTTAGCAACTTGGGTCCAGGAAATGGCCCTTGCAGTGAATGTACTCTATGTTAGACACCGAACATCTATCAGGCTAAAACTTCTATTTGCTATCAGTCTCCTTACAAAAATAAATAAAATGGTAAAAAGGCATTCCAATGCAAAAAAAAAAAAAAAAAAAAAGGTTGGGGGAAGTAGCAGAATTAAACTGTATCTTAATGGTTGGGAAGGAATTTTGACTCCTATTTTGAGTAAATCTCAGTTTCCTCTGGAGGAGAGGTGGGCCAGCTCAGAACTCTTTCATTCAATTCTTCCACCAAACGACATCTGGAAGGGATGTTGGTTAAAGTGAGGGTAAAACTGCAAAGTTCACGTTGATGTCTCAAACTCTCCTTTCTTTTGTCTATTTCTTAAAAGATCATGTTGTTTCTGAAGACGTTCAGTGAGGGACATAACTCCATGACTTTCAATATCAAACAAAGGCTTGTGCTGGAAACAGGGTACCGATAACAAACAAACCTCTAAGGACAGGAAACTGCCGGTAAGCTGCGAGTTTGGGTTGAAAAATGTTCTCCATGAGAATCCTCTCCATGAAAAATAAATCCCGCTGAAAGTTTTCCGATGTTAATATAGCTCCTGAATAGCATTCCTCCTCTTCGTGGACAGGATTTTCCAAAACCACTGTACGAGAAGTTGTGCTGTCTGACAACAGATAATATGGGGGAAAAAAAACGGTTTTAACATGATAATACTTTGCATAGAAAAGTTAAAGGGATAAGAAGTCTCCTCCTGCAAAAAGCATAGAAGCTATCCTTAGCAAAAATTACTTCCACTATGAATTTTTTCTTGCTTTAATTTTATTTTGTTTTATTGATGATGAGGTACTTCTAGAGTTTTTCACAATTGGTGTTTTCCTTCTGCTGTCTGAAGTTAGTACCAGCAGACTTTGTCACTGAGTGTTTATTTTATACCATTTATGACAGCGTTGTACAGAAAAGGTCTCGGTGCAGAGCTGTCCGAGATCCTTTAGCAAAATTCAAAGTGCCAGCCAGGCAGCCCAAGCACTTTCTTCATTTTCACCATACAACACAGTGATACGCACGGTTTAGAAGGATAAAAACGTGGCAGAAAGGTAAACGTGGAAAAACGTTACCTGTGTCAGAAGAGACAGACGTGGTCTGATGGTGCTCTTTGGCCGGATGAAGTTTGCTGCTTTTCCCGGTTGTGGCTCTGGTACCTTCTGCCTTGGGCGTAGGTTTTATTTCCAAAATGTTAACTGAATCGTACGAGTCCCAGGAGGTGGCTGTCACCCCTAGAAATGAATTCCACTGTGTTATACAGGTCTCTGGTTTTGGTACATTATTATAAAGCACTACAGCTGAGTAAAGATTTGCTTTCTATACTTCAGCCCAACTCTTTGGCAGAGGGGCCTTTGGAGCTGAGGGAGGGTTGGACAAGGTTGTGGCAAGGCACATAAAAAAAAGGGGAAGGTATGTTTTCAAAACAGATTAATATCTATTTTACTTCTCCTTTTGATATATATATTTTTCACTCATTTTACGTGTGTTAATGAACACAAAAGACGAATGTTTGGAACAGCTTTTCCCATAGTTTTCTTTGGCCTCCTACACAAAAGAAACGTCCAAAGCTCAGCATGTCTAAAACCTAGATTTTCCTCTACACATTTTTTTTTTCAGGTTGAACATTTTGTAAAATTGCATCTATCTTGTGAGAATGCCAAGATTTTCTGCTTTCCCCAAGATTTTACATCTCATAACAGAGTTTCTCTTCTTTGTGTTATGGCAAATAGAAATAGAAATGAGCATCACCAAAAAGTCAAGGGGGACCAAAAAAGGGAACTGTGTGCTTTCGTGTTTCAAGAGAATAGTTGAGTATTGAGGGAAGTTCTGCCTCCTGAGAGGCCCTCTCTGCTGGCAAAGTGCTGGGACAGGCAGCTTTCAGGGGATTAATGACTGTTTTACTGCAGTGGATACAGAATACTGGCACCGATGTTCAAGTATTGAACACTGGGGACAGAAAATGCCACCACAAATCAAAAGTGTGAACTTAAAGCTCTGGAAGTGAAAGTTGAGGAAACATCTTCTCCTGCTTAGAGATGAAAGGAAAAACCCTTTCTTCAGTATCCAGCCTGTGTGCAGTGAGTCTTCTGAGGTCCCACGAGCTAGGTATATGCTAGAGTTTTCCCAAATAAATATTAAGTAAATTAAATGTAATGATAAACCCAAGGGTACAACATAGTAAACGAGAGCCCGTTATTAAATACCCTTTCCTCTGTGGTACTCGGGGAATTTACCTTTATCTTCCATGATGATTGGGTCACATTGCACTTCCTTGGTCTTGGCGGCTCCATTAATGGTTTGCATCATTTTTTCTACAAAGCGATCGTTGCCAGGTCTATTTTTGCAAATGTCAGCATAAATCTTATTCCTCTCCCTCGATAAGAGAAAAAGAAGTGTATATTGACTTTCTGAAAAACATTTGCGTTTGAATTCTTGGTGTATTTAACCACGAGTTGAGTGGGAGAGGATATTCCGCATCATAAATGTACTGCTTGGGTTTTTTTTGGATTGCTGGATTTTATTTCGCTCTCTGTAATGTCTTTCAGCAGCGATTTCTGACCACCTGAGCAAAAATCCCTACTCCAACTACCTTTGGAGTTCAGATACATGTAATTGTCATCACTCAGGAGTGAAAGGCAATGCATCCAAGAGATAAAAACAAAACTAGCTCATTTCTGTTTCCTCCAGCCCTCAGGAATGGTCAGTGAGAACCATTTTCTATGGTTCTATGGTGAAACTTTTTTTATTATTTTTATTTTGATATTGTGACAGCAGACATGGATTCTACCCAGTCGTAGCCCAACAGCAGGTTGCTGTTTCTATGCAGTTGGCAGTACGTGCTGCGTACACCCTCTCCATCTGATTCATAGGATGTTCTTCCTCTTCCTTCTTCCCCAAAATCACACCAGCGTGATTCACAGACAGTGGGGGTTGGAGTCCCACCGTGAGCTTTGTGGCTATACAGGCAGAAGAAACCTCACTGATCTAAGTAGTTTGACTTGCCAACTGCAGTAGGCAGCAGCCCAGGCTTTGGGGCTTACAAAAGCTGTGTGACAAGTCTGACACCCATCATGGAGAGAACTTTGCTGCTCTCTCTCCCAGTCAGCTCCTGGGAATAACCCAAAAAACCTGTGTGTTCTGGGTTAACTCCCCACCAAAGCTCATGGTAATCCAGAGAGGGGGGGTCTGAAGTGGAAACACGTGAGAAAAGGAGGCTGAGGGGAGACCTTCTCGCTCTCTCCAACTCCCTGAAAGGAGGGAGTACCCGGGGGGGTCGGTCTCTCCTCCCAAGGAACAGGCCATGGGACAAGAGGAAACGGCCTCAAGTTGCACCAGGGGGGATTCAGATTGGAGATTAGGAAACATTTTTACACTGAAAGGGTTATTAAACCTTGGAACGGGCTGCCCAGGGCAGTGGTTGAGGCACCATCCCTGGAGGGATTCAAAAGATGGGTTGATATAGGGCTTAGTGACATGGTTTAGTGATGTTTTCTTTGTCAGTTGGGTTGATGGCTGGACTAGATGATCTTAAAGGTCCTTTTCAACCCAGACAATTCTATGATTCTATGAGGTGTAACAAAGGGGAGACACAATATTTTAACAACCATGGTCATGCACAGTGGGGTGAGGTTTCTTCTAGCTGGAAGCACTGAGAAGAGCTTCCGAGGAAGCCAAGGCCTGTCTAGTTTATTTATATCTTTGTTATTAAGAAATTATTAGCTGTAAAGCTACACATAAGAATCAATGCAGAGGTTTGCAATTTTTTACTGTTTTCATTAAATGAAATGGTGTAATTCATGTATAGCATACTGCAGCTTCTCTTTCCCCCAGCCCCTGTGTGGTTTTTTGTCACCATCCCCTGCTTTTGCTAATCTGCCTTGATTTATCAGTGAAAGAAGGTATGAATTTGATCAACAAGGTGGAGCTTCAAGGAATTTGCTGAAAGCGGGGAGATGGAGCTGAGATCTGGGGAAGAACTTGTTTGGTGGGAGGGTGGTGAGAGCCTGGCCCAGGTTGGCCAGAGAAGCTGTGGCTGCCCCATCCCTGGAGGGGTTCAAGAGCAGGTTGGAGGGGGCTTGGAGCAACCTGGGCTGGTGGGAGGTGTCCCTGCCCAGGGCAGGGGGTGGCACTGGATCATCTTTAAGGTCCTTTCCAACCCAAACCATTCTGTGATTCTATGGATTTAGACTCTGAAAAGAGACCCAAGCCCAGTATGGGCCCAGAAATGGCAAACTTGTGGTAGTAAGACCATTGAACCACGTGTGAGCAGCTGGTTCAGGTCTATGTATGATAAGCAGGAACTGGGTGTGCTGAGCCCACTACACGCGTGTACACGACTCCCAACATACGCACAGAATTCTTCCAGCCTCTTCTGATTCTACAGACACCACCACAGACGGCACATCCAACATCCAGATAGTTTCCGTCTCAGTGAGGTAAAGATCCACGTTCCTGTCTAAGTCTTCTTCTGTCAGTTCTTCTTTTACCTCCTCTGGCCTCACCTGCACATCTGTAAAATCACAGGGGGTTAACTAGTGAGACCTTTTCTGCTCTGCATTTAAAAAAAGACAAATTAATTCTAAAAGTATTGTAACTATCAAGAGCCGAAACTTGTGAAGCACTGAGTTCCTTTGAAGTGCTGAGCATCTCCCATCCACTGACTCAGCGTCTCACAAATCACAGTGCTCTGAAGAACAGTTTAATTCTATAATTACCCAGTGCATGTTCTTTACCAGACGAGGTGACAGTTGTGTCTTGTTGAGAGCCAGGTTCTGCTGTTTCATCTAGTACGGACTCGGTTGTTGATGCGTTTGATGTAGAAGTGTGGCTGCTTCCGTGTGCCCTTTGGTGACAAAGAAATAAGCAGAAATAGTATGTGAGGGTCCAGAGGTGAGTTAGCAAAGCACGACAAAAATAGCAGTGTTGTTACCAGGATAAACCCCAAAAGGCTGTAAGAGCATGCACAGCGATGCCTCCGTTGCAAAAGAAGTCATAAAGGCCTTAGGAAAGAAAATAATGAAATGGTCTGAAAAAAACTTAAAAAGGAAGAATTCCCCTGACAGCATTTCTCAAGGCATTGAACAGCTGATGGAAAAGCAGCTTTTAAGCTCTTGTATTCATTCTTAGCATATAATAATGCAAAGTGTTGGGTACCTACTGTGTGATAATGCGTACGCACAAATAGTGCTGTTCTTGGACAGAATTTAGATCCTTTGGTGCTTTACATGTGCTCAAACATCTTTGAAATACACAAGAAACTCATTTGAAGGGATTAGCTCATTAAAAAAAAAAAAAGTGATGTTCGTAGATGGGATAGTTGTGATAAATAGAAGCAAAACTCAAAACTTAGATGCATTTGGGAGATTTGTCAGCAGGTTTTCTCTTCCTCAAAAGTGAAGTGTGAGAAACAATAAATACACCTAAAAGGCATTTGAAAAGGGCAATTTAAAACATTTTTATTTTAAACTAACATTAAATAACTTCATTTTGTCCTTTAAATGAAGAGCTCTTGTCTCCAAAAAGGATGTGTTTAATTTTCAGGAGATATTTTGTATTTTTAAGTCCTCTGTGTGTGTGTTTATTTGCTCCTTGTTAATACCCCCCCCCCCTCTGGGATTATCCTTTAGAAAATTACAGTTCTCAAAGGGAAACCTCTTCTCAGAACTAAATAATGTTTTTCTTTAACTTGTTATTTTTTTTCCAATGCTGACTTCACTAGTCTTTTGGTGCCTCTGACTAAATAAATAGCATCTCTTCTCCATGCAATTTGAATGCGTGCACACCATTTGACGAAGTGATGGAGTTTATTATTTTTCATTTTGAACACAAATACTTATTTACCTTCTTTTGCATGACTTAATTGAATTTGTCAGCCCGAAGCTCAAACGGCTCAAGTCCATTGACTTTGTTTATTCCCTCTGTACCCAAAGGGTTGTAAATGAAAGCTGGTAACTAATGAAACACGTAATTTAACGGTTTTAACTCAAAAGTTTCTGTATAAGAACATTGTTTGAAGTGGATGCACATAATCAACAGAGGTAATTTGCTTAGATCAGTTTAAAAGAGAGGATTGTTATTAGATTAACAATATTTTGATACTTTAACTGAAAGAGTCAAGTTTGTAAAAGGGGGTGTCTGTACTTGGTAATTATCACTGAAACAGACAAAATACTTCAAAATAAATTTGTAACTCTTTGATGAAAGCAGCCCTTTTGTTCCCAAAGCATTTTTCCATACTCACAGCCCAGCGGATATTGATATATTCCAGTTTTTTAAAAACAACAAAGCTTGGAGAAGGCAGAAAGCATCTGAGGTAGCGAAAGGGAGTATATTAATGAGCTGCAAATGCCAGTTCTGGGCTGTCCAGCCTTGCTCAGACACCCAGAACACAACCTCCTCTGCCTTTAGGAGAGTGTTTTGTCCCATTTCTGTGTAGAGGTTTCTGTGTGTTGACAACAGAGTATAATTATTAGCCCTGCACAATAACTCCAGCTGTGAAGAGCAGATGCGTGGCCGCTGCAGGGTAGGAACATTGTGAGGTGGGGTTTAAGAGACAGCACATGGACTTACCTTGAGAAGGCACCTAAATTGATGTTCTCTCCCCATGGCTGGTGTGTGAAAAAGGAGTGAAACCCTGCTCCTGTGGCCCCAGAGTGCGCACTGGGCGCTAAGGGCTTGTCCTGCCTGGGTAGAGCAGCGTTTGGGTCTGGATGGAAGAGCGGATGGGGCGTCACATCCTTTCCTTTGTCATCAAACACCTGAAGGAACATTTAAATAGTGAGAATAGTTTCACAAAACAAGCAACAGTGATGACACTTGTCTCATCTGGAAGAAAAAGAAGACCCTGAGCCAGGCAGGAACCTGACAGAACATGTAGGTAACCCCTCTCTGCTGCTGATGCCCAAGATACACCAGGAGAGGGGCAGGGGGAGACTGAATTCCTGCTTTCCCTTTCAGGGTTCAGCCTTGAGAAGGCTATCACATTTGCCTGGGACTTCTTTGGAGCTCTCTTTATAGAAATGGCTGCAAAAAACCTGGAAAAACTACATTTGTCTCACTATCAAACCCACTTTTTCTTTGTCAAACCTGTTGTCTTTTCTGGCTTATTTATTCTATAATGACTGCCAAGAGGGGCTTATTGACTGAGACTATTCCTGTCAAATTAACAGTACAGCAAAAGCAACAAAAGAAAAAATTGTACATTTTTTTATTACACTGCTCAAAATTTCATTGTAAGAAGGTATTCAGTAAGGTCTTTAAACAACTCAGATTATGTTTCAGGAATCTTCTACTCTTTAGTTAAAGACACACGGGTGCTACAGTCAATGTATCTCACAGATTTGGAAGCAAGTAGTTCTTAGGTTCGGAGGAGAACTGTAACTCTAGGGTTTTTTCATTCTTGCAGATCATTTTTGGACAGAAATCACCCTTAATTCAGAATGGATGAAGCTCTTGGATCACTTTCTTTCTTGACAGCTCTTCACCTTCAGACAGTTCTTTGGTCCTCCCTCTCCCACTTCTTTTCCGACAACTTTTAACATCCACAATAACTCACATTTAGAGCTTTTCAGGACCAGTGTGAATGGCTTCTCACCCGTATGGCGTACTTGTTACCCAGGTGGGACACCCTGTCCACAGTTCTGCCATCAGAAATGCTGGATTGGCTTCTGCAACTCGCTGCTCTGCTTGCAGAGACGACACTCAGGATGCTCACTCGCCTTTGGATACCAGAACTTGCTCCCGATCCTTTCCTTACCCTGAAATCAGCCGTAGACATTCTGTTTCAATCAACTAAATAAAAACAACTGAATACAATCTCTATAACACTTATCCTCTGACTTTCGGGAATGATTTAAACTATTCAGGATGAGAATCCTGAAATAGCACAATTCCTTCAGAAAATATCTCTTCTGATTCCAAGGAGGCTTGCTTTCTTTGAGGGAGGTGATTCTACTCTGCTCTGCTGTGCTCTGCTCTCATGAGACCCCACCTGGAATTCTGTGTCCAGCTCTGGAGTCCTCAGCACAGGAAGGACATGGAGCTGTTGAAGCGGGGCCAGAGGAGGCCCCGGAGATGCTGGGAGGGCTGGAGCCCCTCTGCTGGGAGGGGGGGCTGAGAGAGCTGGGGGGGTTCAGCCTGGAGAAGAGAAGGCTCCGGGGAGACCTTCCAGTCCCTTCCAGTCCCTCAAGAAGGGGGGCTCCAGGAAAGCTGGGGAGGGACTCTGGATGAGGGAGGGGAGCCCCAGGAG
>JAOQGH010000004.1:32605509-32616797 GCA_025769975.1 Gallinago jamesoni
CCAGGTGTCTGGGAGTGGGGGGGGGCGGGGAGGTGGAAGCGGCGCCTCCCCCCTTAGGGGCGGCACCAGGAGGTGATCCTCGGTGGGCAGGGGTCGGTGATCCTCCTCTACCGGCAGGAGCCCGCGGGGGAGATGCTGGAGAGGAGCCCGCGGGGAGCGGGGCCTGGGCCCGCCGTGGGACGGGGTTCGGGGGGGGAAGGGGGGAGGAGATGGGGGGGCTTCGCCTGCTGTGGGTTAGGGTGGGTGCAGCCCCTTCTGGGGGGGACAGGGATGAGCCTCCTGCCGGCTCCCACCCCCTGTCCCAGCCTGGAAGAGTCGCTTCCCCCCGGCTCTGATGGGCGCACCGCTGCTCGGGGATAAACCGTATATTTATTTTCTTTAAATTCATTTTTGTCGCCGTTAAGACAAAGGGCAGCCCTTCCAGCCTCTTGGGAGGGGGGCCTTTCTCCCAAAAGAGGGAGGGGGGCTGTCGAAGGGAGTTGCAGGCAATGGGGGAAGGCTCGTTGCCCTCTTTCCTTCTTGGTGGTTGAGGTGGGGGCTTGTCCAGCCCGAGAGCATCTCTGCCTGCTTGTGGGGCCAGTTAGGACACATGAATAGATATTTCCTTAAGTTGTCTTCAAATTATCCTAATATTCCCATCTTAACGTAATTTGCCGCTTGAACAGTGTTGACAAATGAATTGGAAATGTTTATTTGAAAGGTCTGCTATTAAAAAAAAAACAATGTTATCTCTTCTGTTGGACAAGCATTTCACACAGCCAGACTTGGGGGGGGTGTGGGGGGTGTGGAGGTATCTGGATTAGAATATTTTACAGATGAGATTTCTTCCCTTGAAATTCTGGAATACGTGTGAATTTTTACTTAATTTTATCTTTCCCTCCCAAATGAAAACTGTAATGAAGCCTTCTTCCTGTAATCGCTACAAAATGCACTAATTTAATCTTAGAAGTTAAAAGAAATCTGCCTGCCTGGGGTTTTTCTGTATCTTGAGCGGCAGAGAATCACAGGTCTGATCCCCGAGTAATTTCTTGAATTTCTTGAATTGAATCCCCTGAAAAAATGAAGCTTCTGTCATCTGTAACGTTGGAGAGACGTACCGGGGCACGAGCTCGTCTGGGCATCACGGTATTCAGGATCTTTGCTTCGAGTTTCACCCGTTACTTACAAGTTTTGTTAATTAAACACAGCTCTATTGTGAAATATTCGCAGTAGCTGTCTTCTGGTGGGAGCTGAAGTTCGCCATGTTGCTAAAGAGCCACGGGCAGGACGCTGAATTACTTCCTACCCTGTATTGTCACGTACTTCTGTTGGCGTTACGGCGGCGATAGCATTGAGTTTCGGGGGGGCATTCGTGCTGCAGAGAGCAATAAAAAGTCAGTGTGGGGTATGGAGGTCAGGCAGGCTTTGTTTTTCACTTTATGGATGCTGTTCCAACGCGTAAGGCTTTTATTACATGTTGGTCTTGATATTTTACTGAGAAAGGAAGAGGGGTTTTTGTGGTTTTTCTTTTCCCCTCGGCATTTTGCTCGTTTTGAAGAAAAGCTAGGATGAATTCTTTGTCCTATTTTGGCTTCTTTATTTCAGATTAAGGGGAGAGAACAGCAGAAAAGGGGGCTGGGGAAGCTTTGATCCACCTGTGGGATGAGTTGAGTGGCAGAGGGGTGGCAGCAGTGACGGCAGACGAGGGGCCTGGGACCAGCCTGGGTTTGAAAATGGGGGTGGGAAGCAGGGCAGCCCCCTCCTCTCTTCCCCATCCCTTCCCCGTCGGAAAATCTTGCGCTGACTCTTAGGAAGGAATGCACAGAAACTCATCCTTCAGTCAGGAAAGCTCCAAAAATGTTATGTTCAAAAAAAATTCAGCCAGGCTTTAATGCTAGGGATATAAACCTCAAAAAATAAAGAATATAAATATGCAACGTTTTGAATTTGACAGGAAAGCGCTTCAGGCAGGAGCTCTGAGCTTTAGTAAGTCAATGACTCCAGAAAGTGAAACTAAATTACCAAAAAATGCTGTTTCACTTTTGTAGAAGCTTACCATTTAAAAAAAAATATATATTTTTGAATATATATTAAGCTGGTTTAAGATTTGGGATTAATAACCTGTTAGGGTTTTGTTTTACTTTGAAGCGTGCTCATGTGATTGCTTTGAGTCCTACTATCCCAACGCGTTAGAAGATTGTTCTTGCCATAAATCAGAAAGAAAACATCTCGAACTTGAGATGAGCTCAGGCTTTGTGAATATTACCCTCTCAGGCATTAAGCTGCTTAGTCTTTGTGGTGGAGTGAATGCTGATACATTGATATTTTTTCCAAATACGTCTATTTTCATGTCTATTGAGAAGAAAAGATTTTTTTTGACTGAAAAGCTCCTTTGGTAGTCAAAAGAGAATGGGTTTTTTTTGTTTGTTTATTCAGCCATTAGAATGCTTGAATAAAATGTAAGTGAGAATGAGATCTTCTGATTCCAAAAACTTGAGTTTTGGGGTCAGACTTTTGTGTTGAACTGAATACCTCCTGTAATTCCCAGAAGTGCTGAGTTCCTGCTGGTTCTTTATTTTGTTCCGTGATAGGATACACCGGTCAGGTTGCTACAGACACTTTCCAGGACACTAAAGAGGCAAAACTAATGGGAAATTATGAGCATTTGTGGTGTTTTGGGGTTGTTCTTAGTGGGTTTTTTTTACTAACTGTGAAGAATAAGAGAAGTACCAAGGCTCCTGCGTGTTTGGTGGATGGTGGGATGGGAGAGAAAGGGACATAGTATCCCTGATTTTGATTGCTATAGCTTGATTTAAATTCCAAGCTGATTTTAATTATGGGTTGAGAGAGGATGGACAACAGCTCCTGGCTGCCCAAAAAGGGGGATTCTGCTCCTTCTGCTTTGGCCTAGATGCTCCTTGAGCTCCTGCTCTAGGTTGTTGCACCTCGTGAGCTTGGAAAGGCATGAAAAGCTCCCTGCAGGGTAACCAGTTCTATCAGTTAATGGCAAGATCCAGCAGAGACTGGAACCAGTGTGGGGGATAACGTGGGGCAGCAGAACCAGATCAGCAGGAGGATGACACATTCCTCCTTCCAAAAATGTCAAGCCTTGAGGTTGACTCAGCTTCTCCTCAACCATTTGCCTTGTCCAGTGCAGTTCTGACCGCTCACTATTACTGAAAAATACCCTCCTCTTCCTCGTGGCTTCTGAGCAGGCAGTTGAGCGCCTTTGTGCCAGCTCCTGTAGGGTTAAAATTTTGAATTAGCATCCTAAGGTGTCAGGCAAGTGTGGGAAGAAGCAGGAGAAAGGAGTGTTTTGGAGAGGACCTCTTCTGCTGTCAGTGAGCACTTCCACTGACTCGCCCTGATTTTTTGGAGCGCTCTTTGACGGAGTTTGCATTTCTGAAAGTTTAGTTGCTTTTGGCCAGAAAATCAGTTTTATTAACACTGTGTGACGGTGCTTCAGTAACTCATCTTTAAATTCATAATAGCTGTTAAATTTCTCTTTTTTTTCCTGAATGTTATACTTTTTTTCAGTTGAAGAGTTTTAAACTTTGTGAATGTAACTGAATTCTAGTTTCCATTTGCAGCTTGAAACGACTTGAGGACATAACGTTTAAGAAAGGCATGATGTAATAACCGTCCCTAATAATCTTTTTTTATTTTTTTACACACCTAATCTTTGTATTTTTATGAAGCTATGCTATTACTGTAAAACAATATGCATAAATGTGTAATAGCCTCCCCTGCAGGAAGCAGTAGTAAAGTTAACACCGTCACTAATGTGGTTGCAAATGGAGATGTTTTAACAGTCAGGGAGGACAGAGCTTTTGAGTAACGCCTGGCTACAAAATAAGGTCAAAATAGATTAAATCAAGGTTTCCTGCTGACTGATCTAAATCGTGATTAAAATTGATGATTCACATCAGTCCATCCTGTTGAGCGCAATTATATTTTTTTTTTTCCTCATTTGATCTTAGTCTTAACTAATTGTCTCTTTTTTTAAATTTCATTTTGGAGCAAATTTTGTAGAATACTTCGCAGAGGTGACTGTGAACCTAATATAAATCTGGGAATTCAGGTTTCTCGCTTCCTTGGTGAGAATATAAACTCCAAAGTGGTTGGTTATAGTCCCCGGATTGTGTTCCCTCAGTTTTTCTGACAAGCTATTGAAAGGGAAACAATAGCATTTAGCATTTCTCATCTTGGAAAAGATGGTGTTTTTCTGTCATAATAGAAGAGTTTTGTGGACTTCTTGTGTGTGTGATAGAATATTGAAGTTTGTGGGCTTACTGCTTGGGACTTAAGAGTTCTTTCTAATGCAGCGGATGGGTTTTAGGTAGACAGTGGAATTGTTGAGAAAGTTGGGGTTTTTTTGTGCTCTTTCCTGGCTGGAAGCCTCAGTCTGCGTTAAGACTTCACTACTAATCCATTCGTGTCACAAATTGTGCATGAGAATGTTTTCCTGTGGTTCTTGGCATAGGAGTGTGTCTGGTCTCATCTGAAATCCTACGGTAGGGCATGATCACTCCATAGACTTCCAGCTTTACTGAGCAAGATACGGGGGTGTTCAGCCTGGAGAAAAGGAGGCTGAGGGGAGACCTTCTGGCTCTCTCCAACTCCCTGAAAGGAGGGGGTAGCCGGGGGGGTCGGTCTCTTCTCCCAAGGAACAGGCCATGGGACAACAGGAAAGGGCCTCACGTTGCACCAGGGAAGGTTCAGATTGGAGATTAGGAAACATTTTGACACAGAAAGGGTTATTAAGCCTTGGAATGGGCTGCCCAGGGCAGTGATTGAGGCACCATCCCTGGAGGGATTTAAAAGACAGGTTGACATGGTTGACATGGTTTAGTGATGGGTTTTATCAGAGTTAGGTTGATGGTTGAACTAGATGATCTTAAAGGTCCCTTCCAACATGGACAATTGTGTGATTTTGAGATTCTAAGTTGAGGCTGGTGCTGTACTTTGTAACGTTGGTTCTTCAGGGATGACCACCCTGGGCTACAACTGGTGGTTCCTTCTTCCAGTCATCTCCTCTGCTGGAAGGAGAATGAGAATCAGTTCCACTTTATTGTAAATACGTTAAATTAGCATGTAGTTTCAGCAGCAGCGTGGCAATGAGCTGTTGGACAGAAGCTGCTTGTACCACCCTAAAGTGTGCTACCTCTTCTTTTGACCTGGAGCCCTCAAAAACATAGCTACATCTAGTCTTCAGTGCTTCTTGCAGAGGTCAGTGCTCCCCTTGGGCATTCAGGTTGGGGAGACAGATAGTCCTTCTGGTTCAGGGATCTACAGGGGGATGAGAAGCTGCCCCAACTGTCTTAATGTCATCTTTTGTCCTGCAGTGTTGTTCTCCTGGACTTTTAAGGTGCTGTCTCCTATTGCTGGAGGCTGCTCCTTCTACAGCCATTGTGGTGAAAAGGGAATTTTGCTTCTGCTGTGGGATGGTAACCTCTGGCAGGAGTGTGGGGCAGACAGCAGGCTGGAGAAGGGGACATCAGCCCAGGGAGAGTCATCACCTGACATCCTTCAGACTTGTGTGCTCCCCAGAAATGCTGCTTTTTTTAAAAAAAATAATGTAGCAGTTTCTACATTTTTCATGGTTGCAACTGAAATACTTTTCTGCTTTAAGAATTTTCACTAGTATACACAATATTGCAGATGTCCCCAGGCTGATACAATGACTTCTCTGGCAAAACAGATTTTAAAAGGCTACTTAAGCTGCTGTTTGCTTGCCCCCCAGGTGAGCCGCTGCAAATATAGGGAGCCCTGTTGCAAACCAATTGTCTGAAAGGTCCAGGGCAACAATATCCCCTGTGAAATACGGTGTGTCTTCTGCTTCCCCTTCCCAGCCTCTTCCTGCCAGGAGGTTTAGGTAGATGGATACAGGACTGAGTCAGCTGCATTAAAACCCAACCCCTCGTTCTTGCCAGTTAAGTGCTCTGAGATAATCAGGCAGGTTCTCCAGAAAAACTGAGGCTGAATTTTTTTAGTTCTTTTATTATTATTATTATTTAGTAATAAACAGAACCAAACCTTACCCGCTGTTTTTCTCAGAAGCCGCAGTCTGGGAAAGGGAAGTGAGCAAGCAAGTAGTTTTTCAGAGCTCCCTGCAAAATCTCAAGCCGTAGGACTATGAGATAATTTGGGGTGGAAGGGACCTCAGGAGGTCTCTGGTCCAACCTTCTGCTCACAACAGGGTGTGCTCCGAGGTCTGTCTCCAACCTGGTCTTGAAAACCTCCAGGGGAAGAGACAGGGTGACTTCTTCTAATGCTTGGCCATCCTCATGGGGGGAAAAATTCATCTTTATGAACTCTTAAGTGAAATCAAGTCTAGGAAGGGAACGGCCACCAAGTCAGGGGACCTTTGCTAAGGTGGTAGCTTCAAGGCTTAGATGTACACAGAGATGTTTGAGTTGAAACATTGCACTACATCTTTGTGTTTTGGAAGCATGAGAATGTTCTCATTTAGCAACCAAACTGAAAAAAAAAATAAAACTCCATGTATATAAAGGCTTCATTACATGTGCAGGAGGGCTTGGATGTCACTCTGGTTTTGGCTGTGTGTGTGTTCACATACAAAATTATTAAATGAGGGGTTTTTTTCTTGCTTTAATATATTACTGCTTTTTTCCCCCAGGTAAAAATGAGGCAAACCGTTCTGTGCCACCGAGGTTATTTTGATACAGAGCCCGGGGAGGGAGGGCCAGGCTGGAAGGGTCAGGCTTCCACCCAAATTCCTGTTCATGAAAAGGGTCCCATGCTCTCTTGAGTAAAGGAAGTTCTTCACCATTTTCTCCAGGCCATCATTTTGCTTGGCTCACTGGAGAGTTTCTTCGGTGGCTGCCACTTCTTGAGACTTCAACAATTTGGGCATGGGGCTTGCACATTTATTTATTTTTTAATCTGACAAGCTCTTATTCTCGATTTGAACTGAAGAATTAGTGTCTAAAGCGTGTGTATGCAAACACAGTTTTCAAGAGGTCTTTGCATTCAAAGTATCTTATTATTTTGTATTCCTGTAACTGTATATCTGCATTTTGGGAATAAACGTGAGTCATTATGAGCAGAATGCATATCACTACTTGCTGATCAGTCATTTACTTTTAATTAGGCTGCTTAGTGAAATGTAGCTTTAGTGATGTTGAAGCCACGTGCGTGTATATTTGTGAGATAATTCCACGTACCCTCTGCCCACTGCTCACGCTTCATTTTTGGTGGTGTTATTTAGTAGGCAACGCTGTTGTATTTCAAGGTTTGCTTGCCAGTTTTAATATATTAAAGTTTTCTCTGCCCCAAATGATGCTAAAGCAAGTTAACCCAGAACTTAACACTGGTATTTTCCTGTAGAAAAGTTTAAAAGACCTGAGCATCTGCTTGATGAATTTGTCAGGCTTACTGCTATTGATATAGACAAAATTTAATTTTAGGTTTTAGCTGTTTTATGTGACACTTAAAGGGCTATTAAAGATCAATGAGTAAATTGGAACAGGATGTATATTTGTCATTGTCTTGTAGAGACTGCAGATACTGCTAATTTTAAGATGTTCCATTATTAATCCATTATACAGCATGAAAGATGTTAGCAATTACAACAGGAGTTTTGTAGGTAGAGTTGGAACCGTGTAGTGTCCTGTCAGTTCTGTCCAGGTGTTTCTTTGCAGGCTGTAGGAGAAATGTAAAGAGAGAAAACTCAGTGCATTGCTTCCACAGCTTTCATGTTTTGGGGTGTCCCATTCAAGTCCAAGCAGCTTGGACACGTTGGAATAAGTCGGGAAAATCTCCTGCAGAAATGGGTCCTGCCTGGAAACACCCCTCTGCTTCTGAAGTAGTGGTTTCAAAAATAAGCTGAATAAAACTGGTGTCTCCAGAAGGTTGTTTGCATTAAATAAACCTGTTGTGATGCCAGTACGGTTTTCCTTTTAGCATTTGACTTCCATCACAAATGACAACAATACAGACATCTCAAAGCCCCTCCAGTTTTTGTTGTCAGAATAATAACACTGTATTTTTCTCTGTCTGATGTTTCTGCTACGTTCATCACTTGACAGCCCAAAGGTGCCAGAAGGAGGATGGCCAACTTCAACTCCACATATTCCCATGTCCACACACAGGAGAATTATTGGATGCCATCTTTTGGCTTGGTTGCTGCTGCAAGTGTCACTAACCTTCCGAAAACACCTACTCTACATGTCTTTCCCGAGACTCCTAAAAATACACATGGAATAAAAACAGTGACAGATTCTTTTAGTGTCACCCAAGCCTGATGGGTGCTCGGTGTCTTGTCTTCTCTTTACCGTAAGGTTGGTGTCCTTCCTGTCTCAGAACTGGTGTTTCCTTCCAGTTCCTCCTCTGGAGCTGTAAGAAATGTGCTCCACACTGTACCCACGCAGCAGGATTCCCTCGGTCCCTTGAGTTTTTCCTTGTTGTCCATGAGTTAGGAGTTTATGAACGGTTTTTCATTCTTTTGAACCCATTATCTTTTCTGCTGGTCCTATGCATAGCCCGTATATTGTAAATATCCCATGGTTTTTCTCTACTGGGTCTTGGATACCATTATCTTTTTAGAGGAGCAGCTCTTTGTTCCCACGAGTGCCCTTGAGGCAAAAAAAAAAGTGCTTTGTACTTTTCTGAATTACTGCAGCAGAAAATGAAAAGCCACTAAGGAAGGGGGGTATCCTTTTTCAGAGGAATTCCTGTTATATTGACATACCGTAGCTGAGGACTCAAGATCTGATGATACCCACGGAACCATATGATCTTTAACCACTGCCAGGAAATTTTCATAAGCAAATACCCTCAAAGCCATCTGGCCAGAGCTGGGATCACTGGGAGGCAAGGAAAAAAAAGACTGAATAATCCAGAATTGCAGGAATTGTCTCGAAACAGCTCTTTAATCATAGGGTGCTCTTTCACCTTGTGTGAAAGGGTTCCTCCTGGTCTCCTGCCAGGCGCTCTTCTCCACGTGTCTCCCTTCAGACTCGTGCTCTGGGTTGTTTGCAGCGTGTTCTGGTGATCCCGAAGGGCCGAGATGAAGTCGTTTGGCTCTCTGGTAGGATGGGAAGCTAATGTTAGTTGTCTTTGAGGTCGCTTTGCTGAACCAGCGCATGCTGGAGCTTCCCCATGGCTGGACCTGGCGCAAGCGGCGGTGGTGGGAAGAGGTCAGGCTACTACTTTGGGCGGCATCTGGCCATTAATCTAGTTGAGGTGTAATGTGAGACTGCCTCTAGCTGGAAATAGAAGGCAGACAACCATTGACAGTGCATCACTTAGGCTAGAAACGCATGAAAGGGCAGAAATGATAATCCACAGCCCAGGACAGACTGGGTAGGTGTGGTGGGCAAAGCTTAGGAGAAAGGAATAGAGCCCCCAGAAGCTGTTCTTCTTTAGGAGTCTGTGAAGTCTGGGGCAAAGAATGAACTAGAACCTCTCAAGGGCTGATTCCGTTCTGTGAGGTAGCCTGAAATGGACTTAATATTTCTGGAAGTGATGGGATTTTGTAGGTTTTCTGGTGGGGGGTTTTATTTTTCTTTCCAGGGCTATATATTTCGGAGTTGCTCAAAAGTTGAGGGGATCATTCAGAACTCCAGAGGCGTTGCACTGTTTCAGCGATGCTTTTGAGGCTATGAAAGTGGTGATTCCTTTAGTGGTATTTCAGCCCTTAGGGAAGGGCATTTGCTTCCTTGAGCTGTCAGGGCTTCTCCATACAGCTTCAGAACGCTGAAAGTAGAACTTTCATTCTTAAAGTGTGCCTGACTTCTACAAGATCTTTTTCTGCCCCACTATGGTTTTGTGTCTGCTCAACAGGAAGATGGTTCATTGTGGTAGGCTCTGTTGCAATATATATTGGAACATTGAGTTACAGAATTGTTGAAGTTGGAAGGGAACATCTGGAGATAGTCAAGAGCCAACCCATTGCTCAGAGCTGGGTCAGCTGGAGCAGGTTGCCCAGGACCATTGCTCGCCTGGCTTTGTGTATCTCCAGTGCAGACACTGCAACCTCTTGAGGTAACACGTTCCCATGTTTCATCACTCTTGAAGCAAAATAAGCTTTTCTTTATGTTTCAATGTATTCCAGTCTGTGCTCATTGGCTCTCGTCACTGGATGCCATTGAGATGACACCAGCTCAGTCTTTTGTACACTCTTCCATCAGATCAGGTCCTCCCGAGCCGTCTCGTCTCCAGAATGAACAGCCCAGGCTCTCTCAGCCTCTCCTCTTATGTCCCTCCATCCCCTTTGTGGCCCCTCGCTGGAGTAGCTTTATTCTGTCCATGTCTGTCTTGAAACTGGAGAGCCCAGCACTGCTCTGCAGATACGGACCTGGAGGTCCTGGTGGACACTGAGTTGACTGTGAGGAACCATGTGTTCCTGTGACCAAGAAGTCCCCCAGCACCCTGGGCTGTGTTTGGGTCAAGGGAGGTGGTCCTGCCCCTGGAGACCCATCTAGGGTGCTGGGCCCAGGTCTGGGCTCCCTCCAGGGCGGGAGAGACAGGGACAGACCAGAGTGAGTCCAGCAAAGGCCACAAAGATGCTGGAGGGTCTGGAGTTCCTGAGATGTGAGGAAGGGCAGGGAGAGCTGCTCAGCTCGGAGAGGAGAGGGCTCAGGGGGTCTCTTCCTTGGGAATTGATGTCTGATGGGGGAGTAGAGGAGGGAGCCAGACCCTTCCCCGCGATGCCCAGGGACAGGACAGGAGGCGGTGAATTCATGGTGAAAATCAGGAAGTTCCAGTTAAGAAACTTGTTTTATTTTAAGGATGATCAGAAACTAGATCAGGTTGTCCAGGGAGGCTGGGGAGTCTCCATCCTTGGGGTATATAAAATCCAACTGGCTGAGATTCTGAGCGACCTGTTGAAAATGCCTGTACTAGGACGTGCTTCCACCATAGGTGAAGGACTTTCTCTGCTGAATTTCATGAGGTTCCTGCTGGTTTCTGCAGCCTGTTGAGATCCCTCTGACTGGCAGCACATTCATCTGCTCTATCCACTGCTCCTCCCCGTGTTGTGAAGGTGCTCTCTGTCCCGTCGTCCAGGTCCCTAATCAAAATGTTGGACTTCCTCGCCCCCAGGGACTTTGAATGGGACTGAAAGAACAGGCCCCAACATTTATACATCAATCACATGAAAATCTATGCACATGCACCCGTACATAAAACCGTGCAAGGTATAGATGAACCTGCTCAGCAACCTGAAGGATGCTGCATGAATTGGTGAGGAGAAGCTTCATGTGCCCTGTTCAGCCTGGAGAAGAGAAGGCTCTGGGGAGACCTTCCAGCCCCTTCCAGTCCCTCAAGAAGGGGGGCTCCAGGAA
>JAOQGH010000004.1:32616931-32639572 GCA_025769975.1 Gallinago jamesoni
AGGGCAGGTTGGAGGGGGCTTGGAGCAACCTGGTGTGGTGGGAGGTGTCCCTGCCCAGGACAGGGGGTGGCACTGGGTGGGCTTTAAGGTCCCTTCCCACCCAAACCATTCTATGATTAGCCCAGGCAGGAGGAGGGAATGGACCAGTTGCATTTCTAAGTCTGAAGAGCAAGGAGTCTGTTATTTAGCCCTGACCATAGTGTCCGTATGAGGTTACCAAGAAACTGGCCATGACTACTTGCAGGTTGTATCCTGGAAAGAAGGTTTTTTTGTCGGCAGGGGTGTTAGTTTGTGTAAGAGCCTTCCAATAATGACACATTGTAGTGGTTGGGCTGAAAGAACTCTTTTAAGATGGAATTTGCAGAATTTATTGTTTACTAAGTTACATGTCTTATCCTTCAGAATAGATTATCTTCAGGGCTTTCTAGGATGTGAGATCCAGCTCTCCGCTCTTATGAACACGCTCATTTCTGGAATAATCTTTCACCAGAAGTCACGGGGATACTTTTTTCCCTTTGTCTCTTTACCAGCCCTAATTCTGCTTTTCTTTTGCCGTCTCAGAGCAACTGGGTGTCCGAGTCAGTTGGTTTTGGCGAGAGCAGCCTGTTGTTGTAACAATGAGTCACGATTTGGATGCTGAGTTCCCGGAGCTGGTGAGGGGTCTGGAGCACGAATCTTGTGAGGAGCAGCTGAGGGAGCTGGGGGTGTTCAGCCTGGAGAAAAGGAGGCTGAGGGGAGACCTTCTCACTTTCTCCAACCCCCTGAAAGGAGGGGGGAGCAGGGGGGAGGTGGGGTTGGTCATAGAATCATAGAATTGTCTGGGTTGGAAGGGACCTTTTAGGTCATGGAGTCCAACCACCAACCCAACACTGTCCAAACCCCCCCTGACCCATGTCCCTCAGCACCATGTCGACCCAGCTTTGAAATCCCTCCAGGGATGGTGACTTCCCCACTGCCCTTTGCAGCCTCTGCCAAGGCTTCACAACCCTTTGGGGGAAGAAATTTTCCCCGATATCCATCCTAAACCTCCCCTGGCACAACTTGAGGCCATTTCCTACAACTTCGTTAATTAGCACTGATAATTGTCTATTGTGTAACCTGAATCACCCAGTTTTAGAGGGTTTATCCAACAAACAAAACCCACGGACCAGAGATCGGTCAGTGCTGGCTGGTTTTGATACTCAACTTTAGCTCGGAAAATGCAAATAATACTGTACAGTGGAATTTTAAAGATAACCTCTCAAAGAAAGATCTTTAAACTCCGGTGGCATTAACAGAACTTCCTATGGCATTGTGCAGCATTTGCAAAAAAAATGTTTTTAGTGCTTAACGTGAGTTTCAGGCTACTTAATTGTGCAGAGAGGATTTCTTTTAGCTTTTTTGTGCGGTACTGCCTTCTAAAGCTAATAACTGCCTAAAAAAGCCAATTCTTGCAAGTCAGCAGTGGAACTGCAAATAAACTGAAAACATATTTGGGCGTTAGTAAGGATGGGGAA
This sequence comes from Gallinago jamesoni, assembly GCA_025769975.1. Lineage (NCBI taxonomy): Eukaryota > Metazoa > Chordata > Aves > Charadriiformes > Scolopacidae > Gallinago > Gallinago jamesoni. The sequence goes on from JAOQGH010000004.1 coordinate 32,618,428, forward strand.
AATAGGCTGTAGTGCCTCCACCTGAAGACAACTTATATATTCTATATTTTTTTTAGGAGAGCAAAAACTTCTTGTCTACCATGTCTTCTATCCCCTACTCAAGATGTATTTTTGCCTTTATATACTCCTTCCTGCTTGGCACACTTAAATATATTTTGAATTTTCAGTTGTACATTGTAGACTCTTGTGAAACGTAGGCAGACGTGTACGTGAATTTGGGTCATTGATTCCTGAGAAGGTGTATTTCTTCTCACTTTGAAGAGCTGCTAATCTAAAAGAACTTCATAACTACACAAAATCTTTTAAATATTAATTTTTCCTTTGCTACACAGCCAGGTGCTTTGGGTGGAGGTGACTTGTGCGAGCGACTGCTTGGCCTTATGAGATGAAGTCAAGGAGCTGGAAAGTGCTTTAGAAAATCTTGGAATAATAGTACAAATTTTTATTTGAGTTTGAATTTACCAGTTTCTAACACGATGGGTTAATTTTGCGTATAATTCTGGGTGTACAGATCTTGCAATCCTAGTAGGAATGTGGTATTATGCATACACACAGGTGTCTATTATAAATGTGCAAATTGAATTTTTCCAAATTATTTCTGGGCCAAAAGCAGGCAGTTTTTTACGAAGACAGCATTGTATAATCTGGAATCTAACAATATCCATGAGACTGGACAATATCTCATTTTCCAGAGGGTGGCAGGGAAAGGGGCACGGCAGCTCTGTGAAGTAACAAGTTGGTTTTCCTAACTTTGAAAAAAACCCACTTCATTAGGTCTGTTCCTGAAAAAAGTTGAAACATTTGCTTGAATTTTCAAACCAAATGAGGTTTGTGTGTCTGACATGCAAATTTCATCCCAGGAGGTTAAAGATCGGCGAAGTTACAAGCAAGGGAAAGCAGAACTTTATGAAAGAAGATGTTTATTCTGATTATAAATGGGAGGTTACCAAATATGGGAGGCTAAAGGGTGTCCCTATTCCATAAAGATTTTTGTGGAAGTCTTGGTTTTTTTTCAGTATTTCAAAAACTATATTTGTGTTATAGTCTGTGATGATATTAATTTGTGTTATGAACATACTTGAGAAGAAAGTCTGGTTTGCAAAATAATTTGTATTTTTTCCTCACAGCTGGATTAGAGATTAAGATTGAATTGCTTTTTCCTTTTGGTTTTTGAGGAGTTATTGTGATTTGTGATTACCTTTTAAAAAAGTGTGTAATTTAAGTAGGAGGGGGATTTTGTGTATTGCATAGCATGCAGTTACAAATAGGAAGAATAATTTCTCTTTAACTGGGCTTCCACTGTCAGTATAGTCTGGCACAACCTTGGTTATGGAAAAGGGAATTCAGTATATGGAATTTTTAGTTTTTTGTCGGCATAAAGGAAGAATTGGAACTGAGCAGATAGAGATGGAGAGAAAATAGTATTTCCCCATCTGGCAATAGCACCGGTTTAAGCTGACTGTGGAATTTGTAATACTGCTTTCAGAATGAACTGTTTTGCTTTATTTTATACCTTCATCAACTCAATTATTGCATCGCAAAACGGGCAGTTCCTCAGTTATTCATGCTGAAACAGTGCAGCGATATTGATACATAAAGGAGCAAGTGAATACTATTTACCTTAAATTGCTCCAGTGTGTTTGGGTGCTTTATTTGTAAATATGTTATTTGCAGTGATTTGCTTTGTATCAGATGAATTATTGCATTGAGTTTCTATGGTTCAACAAAGAAAAAATAATTCATTTTGTTTTCTTTTTTAGCCTTCTGTTGAGTCTTCAAGCCCAGGTAAATATGTTTTAATATTTCCTGAATTTGTGGGGGAAGAGGGCACCCTTGAAAAAATACTTTTGCTGGTCTCTTCCAGTGAGTGATCTAAGGCTATAAGGTGATGAATAGGTTGGTGGCTGTACTGGGTTAAGTGGTCACCGCTTTCTTCCAGTCTGTATGGACTATCTAGTAGTCAGCCTAAGTCTAAATTATGAATATTTGGGGTTGGGGGGTGGGTTTGCTCACTTTTGTACCACTGTGCTTACTGTTATTTATTTCCAAGGGTTTTGGCATCCTACTAGTGGAAAAGCTTTCCACTGGTTACTTTAGCTGGACTGCCGTTGTCTCTCAAGCTCTGAATTCTTCCAGAGAAATAACTAATTGCTTTAAAATTTCAAAAGTATAGTTAAAAAAGTATATTCAAAAAGTATATTAAAAAATTAGGTTCGAATTGTTGTTAACTTTAACCCTTATAGTCAACCTCTTGAACCCTTAGTGGGTTCAGTCACTGAAGAGTGGGTACACTCTTCAGGCTTCGGAAAATGAAATTTAAATTGTCCATGGAGACAAGTGGAAAAATATTAATGGAGTTAGACTTAGAAATCTGAATTAAAGAAAAATACTGCATCTACCAAACCATTCATCCATTCATTTATTTTTTGTTGTCATGAAATATAACCAGACTTCTTTACAAAGAATGGTGGAAAAACTGCACGGGGGAAAAAATAACTAAGGATTTTGCGTCAGAAATAAAATCTGCATAACTGTGAAGCTGCCTTTAAATTTAAATTTTGGAACAGTCATTAGACTGTCTTTGTAGTCGTAAACAAGAAAGTTTGCAAAGCAGCAAGGAAATAGCAGCCCTGAATTTATATTTTATGAGTATTTCTGCTCCCAGTAGAACTCTTGATTCAGACAGGTTTATGATTATTTAGGAATTAAGTCTTCAAAAACTGAATATTTCACAAACATTTAACTAGGGGCCCGATAGTCCTTTGAGAACTGGCTGGTTAAACACTATCTCCTGGTTCTTTTTTCCACAATCTCTTAGAACCCAAAGGACATAATGAATAATGAGATTGGCTTTCCCGAAGATAAAAACGATCGAGGGATCTTGAAGATGTTTTAATTTCTCAGTATAATTTCAGTATTAAAATGTCACCAAACTAAAAAAAAAAAAAAAAATAAAGTAAACTCCGTGAGGCCATGATCTAACTAAAAACATTCTTTAAAATGTTTTCTATCAGGAGGTTCAGCAACATCTGATGACCATGAATTTGATCCATCAGCTGATATGCTGGTGCATGACTTTGATGATGAACGGACATTAGAAGAGGAGGAAATGATGGAAGGAGAAACAAACTTCAGTTCTGAAATAGAGGATCTTAACAGGGTAGGTAGCCTTAAGGAGTCATAAAACGTAACTGCAGTCGCACACAAAACATACGCAGGTTTTTTCCCTTATATTTGGAATTTTTTTTAAAAAAAAAAGGGTCCCTAAACTGCTAATAGACAAATAATACAGCTGGGGGAAAGGGGCTGAGATAAGTTCACAGCTCTCAAAAGTTGGGAAAAGGAAACTGGTACATAAATACTTCATAATCTATAACGCTGTGCTTGTTTAGTTCCTTTTTGCATATATGTGCTGGTGTAGGATTTGCATTTTAGAGCTAATATAAGTTGAACACTCTGATTAAACTTGTATATCCCAGTGTTGTTACTTTCTAAACACTTGCATTTGATTAGTGCATATACATTTTCTTTTTATTTTTTAAAATCCCATAATTCTACATTTCTTTTGCATTTTTATACAAACCTTTGTATAATAATTTAGAGGAATATCTTAATTTTTAAGGCAGAGGAAGCAGAGATGCAGATGAAATGATTGGCTTGAAGCAAAGGGTTGTCAGCAGAGCTGAGATCAGAACTCACAATTAATGCTAATAGTGATAAATAAAGCTTAAAATCTTCTGAAATAATTGCATAGAAGATTTATTTGGCCTTTTGACGTTACGCTGTCACGTATCGTCTTCAGTCGCTCCTCAGGCAGGAATAATATTCTTAAATTGCAAACTAGGTTCATTATAAATGCAAAGTAATTTAGGTATTGTCTGTGGCCTCGTTGGCTGAAAAGGCTTCCAGAACAGATCATTAATGATTCTCAGATGCATATTCCACGTACAGTCCCTATTTATTATAAGTAACTACGCCAATATGACTTTAATTAAGTTCATTTAAACTACAATATGGGTGTAAATGATAATTTCTTTCTGGTAATTTCAGGTTTTGATATTAAATGGTAAACATAAAGATAAATAAATAGTTTGTGAATCTAAATACACATCTAGATTGACTGAGAAGTGGAGCTTCACGTGGATGTCGTGTGGGTTTTAAGGTGAAAATATGGGTTTTTTTTTCCCCTCATATTTTATGAAGAGTCAACATCTGGTTGTGTAATTCTGTCAGCACATCCCAATGCTTGGTTTATAACTGTATTTCAGCCATCAGTTCATTCCCTCATATTTTGGGTGTCGGGGTGGGGAGTTTATCATTTCTCCGTGTGTCAGCTCTTTTGGGATGAGGACAGCCAGCGATGCTGTAACGTAGAGTCATACTTTTTTGAAATTGAGGATGATAGACAATCTGAACCTCAAAACTATTGCCAGGACAAGTGCTGTCCTGTCTTTTTTCTTCCCCCGCTATTATTTCAGCTTTCCCCCAGGCTGCGAACGTGCCTGATTTACTAGTTCAGCTCCTCCAGAGACGAGGTGACAGTCGGGCTTTTGCAAAAGAATTTTTGAACCTTGATGGTTTAACTCCAGACTGTCGTAAAAATGAGACACCTTCCTCTGAGGGTGAGGATCTGCCCTGCTCACTGGTGGAAGCTCTGGTGAATCTGTGATGCGTTAGGACTCGAGGCTGGGTGGCATCCTGAGTTTGTCTGTACATTTTTAGTCTAAATGACACCAGAGACCTGAAGTCTCCTTCTCTGCTGCTCTAGTATAGGGGACAGGGCAGAAATCACTGCCCTGCACTAGGACAAGTTCCTGCCTGCAGAACCTCTCAATATCTCAGCTCTCCATGTAAAGCACTTGCTGCTGATTGGGTTTTTTTTCCCTAAAAGGTTCAAAATACTACAATTTTTTTCAGGTAGTTTTTGGGCAGTAAAGGGAAAACTGATGTATGTTCCAGTGAGGAATTGCGCCTCTGCTCTGCCCTGGGGAGGCCCCATTTGGAGCACTGGGTCCAGTTCTGGGCTCCCCAGTTCAAGAAGGACAGGGAACTGCTGGAGAGGGTACAGCAGAGGGCTTCAAAGATGGAACCTGGAGCACCTCTCTTATGAGGAGAGGCTGAGGTCTTTTTAGTCTGGAGAAGACAGGGGGGATCTCATCAATGCTTGTAAATACTGAAAAGGGTGGGTGTCAGGAGGATGGGGACAGTCCTTTCTCAGTGGTGCCCAGGGACAGGAGAAGAGGTAACGGGCACAAACTGGAACATAAGAAGTTCCATCTAAACATGAGGAGGAATTTTTTCCTGTGAGGGTGGCAGAGCCGTGGCAGAGGCTGCCCGGAGAGGTGGTGGAGTCTCCTTCTCTGGAGACATTCAAACCCCACCTGGACATGTTCCTGTGGGACCTGCTCTGGGTGGCCCTGCTCTGGCAGGGGGTTGGAGGAGATGATCCCCAGAGGTCCCTTCCAACCCCATAGCATTCTGTGAGGAGTGTGTTTTCCCCGTGTCCTGAAGGTGTGTGGTGGAACCAGTCATAACCTGCCACGCAGAATCAATTGTGTTTTGGTAAAACTGTAGTAGACAAGTGCTGAGGGTGAGATGGGACAAACTGGTGCCCTTTTAACAAGCTTCATGGCCCCATTGAGAGATTGTTGGCACATGAGGTCTGCTGTAAATTTATAAAGGATTGGGAAATAACAAAGTTCCCTTGCATAAAAACCCACACATTTTTCTTAGGAGCCAAATACTTCAAATTTTGACTGTCTGTTCATTTGGGAGTGGCCGTTTTTAGTAGATGTGATCATCTTTTCTCTATTTTTGCTGTGTTACGTTTAAAGCACACACCTTTAAGCTGTGGGACGTGAAATATTGTCATTAAAAATCTCCAAACTTTGTTTGGGTGTTTCTCAGGAAAGCGATATGCCAATCCAGGAGCTCCTTAGCCGTTACGGGTATGACGGTACCATTCCACTCCAAGAAGATGATGATGATGAAGATGATGAAGAAGAGGAGGAGGAGGGAGAAGATGATGATGACGTTGATAATGATGACAACAGCGGCTGCAGTGGTGAAAACAAAGTAAGCGTTTACGTTAATTTGAAACTGATTTTCATACAGCCATTCTGTAATTAAGAATGTAGTTGGTTTCCGATGCTTTGTTGTACTGAACTCTAGTGTTTATTCTTAATTACCTGTCTGTATTTCTCTTCATTGCCCTTAATTTCATCTGTATCGTTCCAATTGCTTCCTGTGGCAAATTAGAGTACGTGTATACATTCGGCATCACATAAGAAGGGTCTATAATTGTCTTTCAGAAATAGTCTTGCTTCAAAATGGGTGTTTTAAATGCCTGAAGGCACCTTTATGGTGCCTCCACTTGCTTCACGCTGAAAAGCCGATGTACTGAGACTGAATGGTGAAGTGTAGAATTGAATTAAATGTGTCTCCGAGTATCGGAGATCGCTGTGAGTTTTCTAGCATTTTAAATGGTATTTTTTTCAGCCTGGCAGCCCTGGTTGTACTTAAATTGTTAACTGACTCTAATGCTTCAGGTGTCTTTGCAAAATGTACGGTTTTGAACTCGGCATCTTGAAAACCCTGTTCCCTGTGCTCTTAAAATAAATTTCCTGATTTCAGGAGAGTCTTTTCTCCTTGCGGATGTCATACGTATTTGTAACGATCCCGTCCTGCCGTGGGCACAGCCACAACGTCCCCATTACTGGTGACATTCAGAGTTACATCCTGAATTCCATTAAAATATCATACCCTTTGTGTTGTCAGTAACAAAAAAAAAAGGCTTAAGCATTAATGGAAGTTGCATTACCTAATCTGGCTTTCAAAAGGATGCGTTTTGTCCTTTGATATCTACCCCATTTTAGAAGGTCTGGAATGTGACAGGGAGATGAGGAATGATATCTCTGATGCAGAAAATGAAGTTCTTGGGATTTAAAGGCTCCCTCAGCAGATGCTGTAAAAGATTGTTCTTTGGGTTGCGTAGTTCAGAAAGGAGAAAGATAGATAGTTGTATTACATCGAAAAAGGTTCAGGAAGGTGGAAAAGGGGGAGAAACTTGCACCACGTGAAGGATGCAGAATTAAAGTAGGACACAGAAGTGGTTTATTTTGCGGTGCTTGGTGGTGTTGCTGAAATCTCCCATTCTTCCTGCATCCTTGCTTCTTAATGACTTCCCAACACAACTTCCATCCTCTGCCTTCTCACGACCTCCTCCCGAGGTCCCCAGGTCTGTTACTGCCTGCTTTAAGGCACTGCCTGTCTTTTCTCTCAAAGGGCTACAACCCTGGTGGCTGGAGGAGTCCCCTTTGTCCCTCCATAGGACACTGACCCTCGGTGGGGAGGGTGGCGGGGGGTTACTGGGCTCCCCAGAGCCCGAACTGGTGTTGCGCTGGTTTCCCTCGGGGTAGAGGATCGAGAGCTCCAAAAAACACGTGTGTGCTTTTAGCAGAGAGGCAGGAAAATACATCTGTGGGGGAGGAATAATTTTATAAATCATTCAGGCTTTCTCTGCAAGCGCTCGTCTTTCCGCGGCTTATTTAGCTCTGCTGCACTTAGCTATTTTCTATTTTTAAGCTGCTTTAAAGCTGCACACGCGATAATACTCTGCTCCCTGGGAAAGGTGCACATAAACATGTGCTGGGCCTATTGCTTCTGTTCTGTTAGAACTAGCTAGTTCTTGGTGCTCACAAATAAGCCATAAAACACATAAAATATATCGGCAACGTGCAGTGAAATAGAAAACACCGTTAGATCTTTTTTTTAACCTTTTAATTTTCCTTAGGTGTAACCCTTCCCATAGCTGGGGTTTTATTCTAATAAAGAATGTGATTCCGTGATTCTTTATTAGAATAAAACCCCAGCTATGGGAAGCATTACACCTAAGGAAAATAAATATAGAAAGAATGAATCTTTATTTATCTTCTAATAAAGAAACTCCTTCTAATCTTTGATCAGTGCACGTACTTGAGTCTACTGGTAGGCTGTTCCTGTGGGGTGGAACCACACCGTGGAAATTAATTTTTTTGGAAGGTACCATTTTCATTTTATTGTTGAAAATTTTGCTAGTTAATAATTCCCCCCCCCCCCCCCTTTAATTGAAAATTCATAAGGAAAGGTTTTAAAGACCAAAGTAAAATTTAAAGTTAAATGAGGTTAAATGAAAACCACAAGGATTTGCTTGACTAATTTAAAAAAAAAAAGAACCTAGGGGTGTTATTTAATTGTGTGTTAGAGTCTGAATGTTAAATTGATCTGCTGAAAATTCTGGTCAATAAATAATATGATGTGTTTACATATTTGTCGTGGCTCGGTCTGGACAATCTCTCCAGTCACTTGAAGTCAGATAAAAGATATTTGGGGTTGACATATTGACAGTTTTGGAAAAAAATATTGCCAAAACAGTGTTTGTGGCACTCAAGGGATAAGCTGACCTCCCCTTTGCTTTTTTTTTTATATTTTAAGGAGGAGACCATCAAAGATTCATCAGGTCAGGAAGATGAGACGCAGTCATCTAACGACGACCCAGCACCATCTGTTGCTTCTCAAGATCCACAGGAGATAATTCGCCCGCGTCGCTGTAAATATTTTGATACAAGTAGGTACAGTTCAGTGCTCAGCACAATAATCTCAATATGATTTATCTTTGGTTGAGAAGCACTCTAGTTAACGGAGTATTCTGCTTCTGAAATACGCATCTTGATCCCTATAAACATTTGTTTGTTCTCTCTCATCACACTGCTCTTGATTATCATTATGCTCAAATTAATAAGCAAAAAAAAAAAAAAAGCCCTGTTTTTAGCCGAATGCTGAATCTTCTCTGCAAATCAGAGTCTGTATAAAGACTACAGATACTCTCTCTTCTTAAAAGAAAGGATTAAATTTGTGGATACATTTACATTTCTACACTTCGGAAAAAAAGCAGGCTCTCAGACAGCATAAATCCTTTCCTGACGCTGCTCCGAGTGCTCTAACGCTCCAGTTTACCACCCTGCAAACTGGTCTGTAGAGGTGTGCCCTGCAGAAAAATCTCCTTGTTCATGGAGACTGGGTGCAGCAAGTGTTCGGTGTGGTCTTACCAGTGCTGCCAGTTCAGGTGAAGGCTGTAGGTAAGAACATTTGCAGGCAGGACATGCGCCGTTCCCACTAGGGAATTGCCACTCCGCACGGGATTATCGTGACACAGCCCAGTGGCACCAGTTTAAGATACCCCATCAGAGGAGGTGAGATTAAAAACTGACATTTACTAGAAACAGAATCCCCGATTTCTTCAGGATCACCAATACAGAAACCCAAAGCAGTGAAATCTGAAAAAGGCCAGTACATTGTTAGACCCGGAATAATGAAGGGAGAGATAACGGTGAAGAAAATGTGCTTTGAGAATTCCCCGTTTGATACTGTTTCCAGCGTTGTGGACTGATTATTTTCTCACTTGTTTTCTTTAAAAGCTGGGTTTGCATCGTTTGAGACTGTTGAGCTTGTGACTGTTCCTTTAAAAAGCTCTCATTTCTCATTTTCTTTTACTTAACGGGATCGGAACCTTTTAACGCTGAGCTTTCAGCAGGGATGTTTGGGCAACAGATATTTTATCTTTCTTTGGTGGAAGCGACTCGCCGATGTGTGAACTCCTACTGTTCTATGTTTTAACAAACAAAAGTTAAAGCAAAGGTTCCTTGTGACACCTTGTACTTGATACTTATTAGCCGTGACGTTGTAGAAAAGCCATTTTCTAATCTGTAGTTTATTTTAATCCATAAAGGCCAAGGAGCCTCAGCACGTAGCTGTGCAGAGGATTGCAAGTATCTTAAAGTAACTCTATTTTTTAAACAAAGCAAGTGGATTGCATTAGGTTTTGGTTATTTTATTTTATTTTTTTTGCAATGTTCAGCTGTGTATAGAATGTAATTTAATGTACAAATAATTTTAGTGCTGATACTATCACATGCTATACGTAAAGTAGCCTGTATCATAAAGAGCTTAGCGTTTTTGTCAGTCCTTATCTCAAATAATCTATTTTAAATGTTGCTGTGCATCTCTGAGCAGCACATCCAAGCCTGCTAAATCCCAGGAAGGCTGAGAAAAGACCAGTTGCAGATTTCTTATACTTTTAAGTCTACCTTAAATTCGGTGACATTTGCTATAGTGGAAGAAGAACAGCAGTAACTGAGCCAATTGAAAATGGTGCTGAAGCCCAAAGAGATGCTGGACATCCACATAAAAATACTTTGGGAAAGTAGCTCTTTGTAGTAAATTTGGCTGTGGATCCTCTCAGCTCCTTCACAGCTGGGTGAGGGAGAGGGAGATTTTAATGAGGCAGTAGTAAAATTGATGGATGCCTTCATTTGTGCCTTAATTTTTCGGAGCCTGTTGCGTAGTTTCACTAAATGTGAACATCAGGCGGGAGGGTCATTTTTTTAAAGCCGCCGATACTAAAACATCAGTATTGTCACTAAAAGTGCCATTTGCAGTTGTGTGGTGTTAGAGAAGGTGGGATGGGAGGCTGGGCTCCTCCTGTCCCCTTTGTCACCCGGGAGCTGATGTCACATCCCCAGTCTCCTCGCTCAACTGGAGCTTGGTGTTGGTGTCCACGGGCCCCATCGCAGCTCATCTTGTGTAAATGTTTGAACAATTTCTTTCAGATAGTGAAATAGAAGAAGAGTCTGAAGAAGATGAAGATTATATTCCCTCAGAAGACTGGAAAAAGGTAAATACTAATAAGGCCTCTTAAAAAGGCCTGTAGTTCCTGCTTAATGGGTTGCTCTGTTACCTGGTAACTGAGAGCTCTAGAGATCACGCAAACCCTCTCCAGTTTTTCCCCATAAATATGAGAGTCTTGATGGTAAGAAGTGTTCAAGACCTCTCCAAATAGTCAAAAAATCCATTTCCATATGGTGCCTGTTAACTGTATTTTTAGATTTTGAACAATGAAAGTTTTAAGGGGTAAAAAAAAATGATGTGGTCACCCTCTTGTTTGCTAACAAAAACCATCACGGCTGCGGTTGCTTAACTTCTTGTTTCTATTTCAAAACAGGAAATCATGGTGGGCTCGATGTTTCAAGCTGAAATTCCAGCTGGCACATGCAAATACAAAGAGAATGAAAAAGGTGAGACTGGGCACTATTACCATTATCACTATGTGTGACGTTATTTTCTAATGGGGAGAAGGAAAAGAGTTGTTCGATGTCCTTTGTCTTACAAAATAAAAACAGCTCCTTCATGTGAAAAATGGAGCCATCATCTCAAACCGTAGTTCATCCTGTGCTTCACCATCAGAGCTTGAGTCTTGGAAGGGGAAAAGAAAGATTATATTGCTGGTGCCTTTTGAACCCTTGTATTCTAATGTGGTGATGTACACAGGCTTTGCACGTACCTTATGTTAACCTCCTCACCTAGTAGATTTAATTTATATAAAACAAAATAGATAACAAAGAAATTGTGTTGCTGGAATTGGATTAACACATTAAAAGAGGCAAAATGGTACCAGCAGCTTTGATTTTCACGTTTTATAACTCTTCAATCATTATCAAAGAATCTCTTGTTCTTCTTCTGGATTTTTTTCCAGGATTTTTTTCCCCTCCCAAGCAGAGCCTTTGGCTGTGTGCTGTCAATATAATCAAGTCAGGAAAGGTAGATCCAGTTTAAACCCAGCTCTGAGCTGAAAAGCAGATTTTCCTGCTCCTTCAGCCCATTGCTAAGAATTTGTTTACACTCCGGGTCAGTTTGAGACTGAGTTTGTAGTTTTTATATAAATTAGTTTTTAAACTAACCACAGTTTTTTAGACTAAGCACAAAACTTGGTGCTTACCTAGAATCCAGGTATATAGACAAGCAGTAGCAGCTCTTTTGCTTCGAGCTCCAGGTTGCAGGAGCTACACCGTAGCCTGATGGAGCTAAAAACCATCGAAAAAGAGCATTACTCCTGCTGCTGACTCCCACTGACACAATCCCTCAGCTCTGGACTCCGCTGCCAGAGAGGCTGAAGAAAATGTAATTTCAAACTATGTGAGAAGTCAGGAGCTTCCATGAAAAATCGAAAATGACAAACTTAAAAACCATCTGCTTTTTTAGTTGCGAAGAAGTTGCTCTTTGCACACTTTCCTGCTTCTGGCTAAAAATAGAGCTCGAACTGTGTATTTGCCTGGGATGCAGTAAATTCTGCTTTACTGGTCACCTGCTTTTCCTGGTATTTACTCAGCTCCAAATGGCTTCTGGCCTCCAATAATAAAAAAAACGTAACTGCTTTATGTGCTGCAGTAACCTATATAAAGCAGGTTTTCATAGTCTTGCACACAGCTCTTTATAGAACAGAGCACCTATGTCATGGGTGAAAACCATTGAGGGAAAAGTTAAATTTTCACTAATTGTGCTAGGTTATTGCAGTTTTATATACCGGGGGGGGGAGGGGGGTTATGCCTTCTGCCACTTCTTTCCTTTCTGCTGGTTTTTGGATGTAATCATTTGACAGGACTCTAACAGGAATATTAACAAAGCTTAAAATGTTAAAAAGTATATATCTGAGACTACATATTTATTACTTTGTTGTACATACTTCATTGTTTTAGTTGTTCTCTAATGAAGGGGAAATTCCAATTCCAATTTTAAAATTCCCATGCACTGAGAGGGCCAGTCCTTTCCTATCCAGCCCTGTAAGCGAAAGCACAAAAAATGCTGGAACTCTGAAGAAAAACCACGTTGCTTTTCAGAACGAGTTCTGACACGCTGCAGTGGGGAAAGAACAATCACATAATTAATCTACACTAAGCTAATTAGGGTCTCTCCATATGCCTGCAGACCGAATTAGCTGCTACCAAGCAATGTCAGGTTGTGAAAAATCTACAAAATTAAAGGCCTTTGTTTGCAAGACACTTAATAATTTAACTTACTACTTTTGATTATTATTTTTTTTTTAATTTGTAGTCTACTTTCATGTTAAAAAGCATTTTTTTCAAGCATCCAGGCACCACCCTGACCTTTCCACCCTCACTCTCTGTCCCCTACCTGTGGTGACCGTGCTTTCCCGAGGGACCGTGCCTTTCTCTTCTCAGAGGAGCTCACAGAACTCGTGGAATCGGTGTTAAACTTACTTTCTTGCTGATTTTTGTAAGGTTATCTTAGATTGAAGACCAGGCCATGGGCAAGGTCTGGACGCTTTCCTGATTCTAGTTTTTTTTCAATAATCTGAATTTTACTTGATTTTGCTGAACTAGTATTTTAATCCTGCGGAGCCTGTAGGCTCTTGAAAAAATAAAAATGGGAGATAATTCAGAGGGTACGTCATTTGGCCACATTTCTCCCCTTAATTTCAGTTCACTGTGGCTTCCCTGCTCTGAAAGCTCATACAAAAGCTCTGAAAAAAAACAGTAGAGATTTAGCAGTATTAAAATCCAGCCATGGATTTGTTTTAGGAAGTATTTTTGGAAGCCGTAGGAAGGTTTTAAGCAACATTTCCTTTCTGGAGCTGTTTGACTTTGGAATGTCCTGGCACCTGGGTGTCATCTGTCCCTGGAGAAGCCCCAGAGAAATTTGCAAGTGGATGGATGTCTGTTGGTGCTCTAATGATCTTCCAAGGTTTCCTAAGCACTGTCTAAACTCCTGTGTCGTTGTTTCAACTTGCTTGTCTTTTCCCTGTGGTTAATTCAGTGTACGAAAACGATGACCAGCTGCTGTGGAATCCAGACTTCTTACCAGAAGACAAAGTGATCGAGTTCCTCAATGAAGCATCGAGGCGGACGGGCGATGAGAAAGGCCTAGATGCAATTCCTGAAGGATCACATATTAAAGACAATGAGCAGGTAGAGAAGAATAATTAGGATTTGTAGCTTCATATTCCGGAATGAATTATTCCTATATTTCATTTTACTCCCAAGTGTTAAAATTTGAAACAGCTTTATTCCTTGTGGAAACAGAAATATGATGGTTTTTTACCGCTCAACAAATATTCAGCTATTAACTTGGGCTCAATGTTGCTCTATGCATAAGTATATTTTTTACTATATAAATAATTGTGTATGAATGAGTTCTGTTCTTTCAGCGACAGATTTTTTTAAAGCTATCTGAATGCATACTTTTTTTTTCTTCATACCAAAAAACCCTATCAATTTTACAAATGTGTGCAGTGGATGGCAATGTTAAAATACTTTAACATATATATTTGCACACTTTAACACATATATTCTTGGTCATGTAATTAGAAAATTGGAAATATAAACAGGGGAAATAGGTCTTTGTGCTGTCTTAAGTTATACTACGGTCATTCAAAGAGGGTTTTTTAATCTTCTCTTAATGGGTATTAGTGATTTCCTAAGTGTGCTTCTGTGGCACAGCATAAATTGAGCGGTATCTGGAGTGTTTAATGTGTGTCTTTTTATCTTCCCAGGCGTTGTATGAACTAGTTAAGTGCAATTTTGATACTGAAGAATCATTGCGAAGGCTGAGATTTAACGTAAAAGCAGCCAGAGGTGAGCGTACGCTGAAAAGTTAAATTTTTATTGTTGAACTCTCATTTTATTTGTTTTCGGAGCCTTAAGCATTTCCTGTTTTGCTATTGATCTTTATACACAAAGGAATGAGAAGCCAAGAAGAGAAGGCACAAGGTTATTTTCCATGCGCATTGATCTGTGGCTTCTGCTTTCAAACCTGTGGCTCCTCCAGAGATCACTGTGCAAATCACAAGGCAAGAACGACCAAACAGAGGAGATTAGTTTCTTCTCCCACTATTTTAACCCTTATTTATTTGTGACCTTAAGAATCAATAAGGCCAAGTTATATTAAGTTCTTAGAAGTGTAGCTGAAAGTTATTAGGGGTTTATTCTGGCTTCAGAGGGGCCAAGAATCCCCACCCAATACTGGGAGCAGCACAGTTTCTTATTCTGAGTGGAACGAACAGCCTACTGCTCTTGCCAGCAGTAAGGAAAATCTCATTCCTCATTCCTTTTCCCCTGCTTCTTCCAAAAACCAACAGCCACTTTGAAGCTTGAAGCCCTTTGTGCTGTGTTCTGGCTGGAAGGAAACCTGCTTCCTGGGTGGAAGTCTGGGTCTCTAAGCCCTTTTTCCTCTTTCTGCTTCCTATTTATTACCCCCGTGCGGCAGGGCTGGAGTTACGGAGATTTTAAAACAGCTACTTAAGGCAGCCAAATATCCCACCTACTCACAAGAAAGGAGACTTTTTATTTTTTGCATTAGTAAGTGAAATTTCTGGAGGTGGTTCTCCTTCAGTCAGCAGATGGCGTAAGGAATTTGAATACCACGTATGTTTTCTGTCACTTCACTTTTATTTGCCACGTGCTTTTTTGTTAAGTATGTATTTTTATTGCATTTCCTTGTTACAGAAGAACTATCTGTTTGGACAGAAGAGGAATGTAGGAACTTTGAACAAGGACTGAAAGTCTATGGCAAGGATTTTCATGTGATTCAAGCAAATAAGGTAAACACTGATTTTTAAAGTGTACTTCTCATTTTTTTTAAAGTAACATAATTGTAAATAAATTATTATCCTCAATTTCCTTCACAAATTACTGTATTTACTTCTAATTTTTTCTATGTATGTGTCCGAATTGGTTTGTTAAAGTTCAGAATCCTCTATACATGTGGCTATAAAATTCAGAAAAGTATAAAAAGTCCTGCTGTGCCTACTCACGGGAAGATCTGCTTCCCCAGGGTCTTATTCTGGTTTTTAATAGACTGGTGAAACAAACTGGAATATTCCTCCTGAAGCTGTTGCTTGCAGCACCTCCCAATATCTTCACTATTCTTAGAAGCACTATTAAACTTTGCATTTGAATTTCTGGGCCTCCAACATTTTGAGTCAATAGTATTTCCTACATTGTATAAAGAAGCATTGACTTTGAATTTCGCACCTTTTGATTTAAATGGTAGCGCTTTTTTTGCTTCTTTTTTTTTGTTGGCCAAAACTGTCTTGAAATTCATCAGAATTTGCCTGGTGCATATTTCCTAGGTACGAACAAGATCAGTTGGTGAGTGTGTAGCATTTTATTACATGTGGAAGAAGTCGGAGCGTTACGATTTCTTTGCGCAGCAGACCCGGTTCGGCAAGAAGAAATACAACCTTCATCCTGGTGTAACGTAAGATCTGCATCATTTTTATATGTTGGGTCTAAATCTTTATTTTATACTGTCCCACTTTGCAGCAGGAAAACAGCCAAGGTGTAAGAAAAGCTGACTGGTGGCTATAATGTCATTTCTAAAATGCATTTATTTGGAGTAAGGCCAGCTAGTACAGGGCTAATTATTATAAGGCGATTAACACTATTTAATTTAGTTTGTTTTCTGTTTAAACGCGTCACAAATGTTAACATTTCTGCAGACACGTGGAGATAGGTTTTTAAATGCTTGTTTAACTACGTGTTTTATACAAAGGCATTAGTCACAAGCGTTGGACCGCTGAAGGGAACTCGTGGTGTGACACCAGGGGTTTGTGAAGCAGATTGTCACAGAGAGGCACCCAGAGCCCCTGGATTTTCTTAATCAGGTGTCAGGGACTGTCTCCCTCCCCCTCTTCTGCCATCTGGGTTGGGGATTTTTCCCGTTTTTGCCCAATTTTGGGTTGTTAATCACTTAAAACCTGCCCAGATGCTTTTGCAGTCGGCTGCGTACGGCGATCAGAAGTGGCGTTAAGGATTGTACTTGTCTATGCTTTTGCAGAAAAGGGTGTGGGAATTCAGGGTGCCCTATCAGTTCCAGAATAATGATGTGTCAGGCTGTGCTGCTTCTGGAGTTAATCCAGACTAACACCATCCCTACAAGGGCTTTACCAACCAGCTTGGTTTAAATCTTTCATCTTAGTGACCTAAATTGTAGCTCTGTAGTAGATTTCTGATGTGGAGGTGTCTCCAACTCTGAAGCTCTCCCTTCGCTTTCAGCTTTATCCCTTTTGGGGTTGTATGTGCACGGAAGTTACTTACTTTAAAGGGATGTTATCGCTGTCTCAGGAATTTGGAAAAGCTTGGTAGGAGCCTGAGAGATGCCTGAGAGCATCACCCCGTAAACCCACCCCACAACATCGCAGTGTGTCCACGTTTCTGCTTCTGCATGATCTTGTGGGATTTAGCACAAGCACGGGACCAATTTATATAAGCTGGGTGCAGCAATTAGTCAATAAATATGTAATTACCGTGGGCAAACCATACACGGGCCAGTTTATACAGGAGATCTTAAAGTTGTTGATTTTACAGGATGAGTCTGTGTGGTTTAAAAGGTGTAAAATGGGAATTGGTCACGTTTGGGATATATGCACTGAGTGATTTTGCACAAGTAACACTTTACGTGGCAAAGGCGGTGCTGAAGGTGCTGTTTCTGTCGTGTTAGAGATTATATGGACCGTCTCCTGGATGAAAGTGAGAGTGCTGCTTCCAGCCAAGCTCCGTCCCCTCCTCCTACGACGTCCAACAGCAGCACCAGCCAGTCGGAGAGGGAGGACAGCACAACCAGCAGCAGCAATCAGAACGGTAAGTGTCCCTCCTAAACCCTCTTAAACCCAGGTGATTACCAGCCAAATGAGAAGTTCGGCTCGCTTTTCTAAAAACAAGCCCATTTTTATGTGGAATATTCACTTTCCTGCGAAGGTGGTGAGAGCTTGGCCCAGGTTGCCCAGAGAAGCTGTGGTTGCCCCATCCCTGGAGGGGTTCAAGGGCAGGTTGGAGGGGGCTTGGAGCAACCTGGGCTGGTGGGAGGTATCTACCATGGGTCCACCATGGGTTGGAACTCGATGATCTTTAAGGTCCCTTCCAACTCTAACTATTCTGTGGTTCTGTGATTCTGTGAGAAGACCTCCAAAGCAAGGGATGGCCATTGCGAAGGAGCTGAAGGAGAGAGGAGGGAGGAGCTTGTGGGGTGAATCAGAGTGTGAAAATCCAGTGGAGGCTACAGAAGGTGCCCAGGTGAGGCCAGTGCACTGCAGCTGGCCCAGTTAGGGGACATTTTCTTGGCTTTTATTGCTTGTGAGGGCCTCCATAAACTCCATCGTGGCAAGTCTGATGTCTGTATGCAAATAAATCACTCGTTCATCACACAGAGAGGAGACGAAGAAGCGCATTGGCTTTTTTAGCTCAATGGGAGTAATCAGAATTCTGCTTTGTTGAGCTGTCCCAGATTGTTCTGTCACTGCTTACGCTTCCCTTCTCCTTCTTACGGTCTTCCTCTCTCCACAGGGGTGTCTGCTAATGGCCCGGGCGAGATACCAAATAAAGATGAAGCAAAAATGGAAGGGTTGCACATCAACGGACCTACCAGTGGCAAGAAAACACCTCACACGGATCTGGATACAAATGGGTATGAAACTGAAAACCTTTCCGGCGACCCCAAACTTGCTCATTCAGCTTCAAGAAATGAGAACGATTTTGAAGAGAAAAACGAAAGACCTCTAAAAAGAAGAAGAATTAACAGCAATGGGAAAGAGAGCCCCGGCTCTTCAGAGTTCTTCCAAGAAGCAAACTCACACGGGAAGCTTGAAGAACTAGAAACTTTGGATGACTGAACACTGCGAGCTGATTTTATTCCTTGGAGTAATTTTGGGTGTCTAAAATTTTCAGGGTTGATGGGTTACCTTACAAAATCCAGTTCCGTGAAACAATCTGCTGAGATTTTTTTTTTTTTTTCTAATACCTTCTAGTTGGCTCTTTTAAGACCTGATTATTTGGGTGGTTTTTTTTTTTTTTTTTTTCAGTGCTGAAAAGCAGCAGGAGAGTATTTCCTTTTCTCAGAGCCGGCGACCGTAGTTCTGGGAACTTTTAAAAATATTTGAGGAACAAATCAGTGAGTTTCTGCAAAAAAAAAAAAAATAATAATACTCCCAGCCTAATAGGTTAAAGAAATTTTAAGCATCCTGTTTGAAGGCTTGAAATGAAATGGAGAATGGCAGGAGGCACATGAGAGCAGGCACAGAGACCTCCGCGCCCGCCGGCGAGAGGAAAAGCCTCGTCCCGTCGTTAAGGAACCCTTATGAATCCTGAAAGTTATGAGCACAACTATTTTTATATATAGAAGTTTTAAAAGGTAAATAAACCAGGTCAGGTTTGTCTATGTAAAATTGTTGACATCAATGATGTCTTTCCATATTCTTTATCTGGGCTAAAGAAATACATTCTGTATTTTTCCAGATTTCTTTGTAGCCTTTGAAAGATTTTTACAGTACTTATGTCTTGATTGAACTGTCCTTTCTTAAAACGAAAGCTTGTATAATTTTTCTTAACTTGTACAGTTGGTAAACTTTTATGAGAGAATTGATATCCTGAGTCTAACGTCGGCTTCGTTTTATTTTGCTGAAGTCTTTTCTAAAAAAAAAAAAATGAACCCCCCCCCAAAAAAAAAAACCAACAAACCAACCACAAACCAAATCAATTGACTTAAAATTGAAGAAAAAAATGCTTATTAGTCACCAACATGTTATTTTCTTCTCCGAAAACAGCAGTTACCAAGAAGGGTTAGAAGTAATTTGATTTTGAAAAACATGAGTTTTTCTTCTGTTTTAGGGCAAATAGTGATGCTCAAAATTAAGCACGATGCTTATGTTGCACAATTTTTCTCGCTTTCATTAGACATTGTCTCATTTTATTTGGAGCTGGGATAAATCTCACAGCAGCCAAACCCTTACCTTTGCCAGCCCGCATTGGCCAGGATCAGGTGATGGATTATCCATGGATTTCTTTTGCCATCTTTTACCTGTCGTTTTCCACATTTCCCCGAGCACAGGGAAAGGGTGATTCTGGGCCGTGCAGCTGGAAACCTGCTGCCTGAGCTGGAATTTCTGAAAATTAGCGGAATTTGGATGGATGGGGTCTTTCGGTGGGAGCAGAACTACCATGTACATCGCCCTTGGTGCAGCATACACACATAGATACCTTCAGTATATAGAACTGAAAGTAGGTGTGGGCAACTATTTTAAGATTGAAGTGCAAGAAATGAAAATTCTTTATAAATTTGTGTGAGGGGATGATGCTCACGGTCCCACAAGTGTCATTTGGACGTTGAAATAGAAAGATTTTTAAAACCTGTCTTTTGATTTTTATTTTTTTTTAAGCCACAGATGTGTCTTTTTTTTTTAAGACACATCTAAATTAAAAATAGGGAAATAATTTATATGTATAATTTATAACCTTATCTCCTCCTCCTGTGGCTGTGTTGTTCATTTTTTTAATCAGTTATTTTTTCCTTAAGAATTTCTGAGTCTTCACGATTCCAATTATAAATGGAATTTAAAAGGGCCTGTGGTTCAAAACTGATGCATCAACCTTAAAAAAAAAAAAACCAACTCCACAACTGAAGGTTTTGTTTTAATTTGTGTACTTGGAGTTAATGGTCATTAATGAGCTGAATTCTCCTGTCCCAGTGAGTGTACAAACCTGCTTTTCCCAGGCATGGCCAGAAGGATCCTCTTCTAAGCTGCCCTCAGAATTAGACAGCGATTCACTTGGAGGGGCACGACAGTCAGATTTGTTAATTAATTAGTTAATGCAAGCTATATGTTAAGTGATGGCTGTTAATTGTACCAGCTGGTTTATTAACGGAGGCTGGGCTGGAAAGGGTTTCAGGCTGAGGGTGGTGCAAGCACTTCTCCGAGTCTTCGCAGCTCGAGTCCTATTTTCACTTTTATTTTTTTGGTGCATTTTTTGTTTCTCAGTTGGAAAATACTTCCAGAACTTTATAGGAAAAGTTTCTAAAAGTCAATCGTCTCAGGCTTGCGTGTGAGATACAGCACTGTGTATATTTTTTCAAGAATGTTGCTTTGGTTTTATTTTTTTCTTTTTTATCTTACCTTTTTTTTTTTTGGCAATACGTAGAAGAGACCTGACATTCCATAATCAACAACTATGTAATGCTCAGCTAGACTTTTAAGACTATTTAATTATAATTTACATTTTGTTATGCTGGTGTTTTATACTTTGTTCATGTTCTTCGAAATGCAGCCACTATACCGTGATAAGTCATTGCACTACTAAAGCTATTTAAAATTCTAGAAATACAGTAACTTTGATTTCTTTTTCAAGAGCTTTTGGTGCAGTTTGGAGCCCTGGAGCGTTTGAAGGTGGTGGAAAAAGATTCACAATTTGCATGTGACACCGGGGCGTGGTTTTTTGGGCTCTGCCAGAGCTGGGGGGGGGGGGGGGGGCCAAGATTAACCCCA
>JAOQGH010000004.1:32670110-32686793 GCA_025769975.1 Gallinago jamesoni
CCTGGGCCAGGCTCTCACCACCCTCCCACCAAACAAGTTCTTCCCCACAGCTCAGCTCCATCTCCCCTCTTGCAGTGCCAAACCCTTCCCCCTCCTCCTGGGGCTCCCCTCCCTCATCCAGAGTCCCTCCCCAAGGTGATGCTCTTCCTTCGAGCTCCTTGACCAAAGGGGGTGTCTGTCTGATCATTTGCAGCCCCTGCTGCCCCAGGATGCCCGGGGAAAGATCCTGGGGTACACCGTGATTGCCGAGAAGCCCAGGGGAGATCTGCTCCTCTGCAACACCTCCAGCACCACCTGCAGCGTCCTGGTGCCCCCGGGAACCCGCGTCCTCCATGTCACCGCTCACAACTCCAAGGGGGCTTCCAGCCCCGCCAACATCACCCTTGGCCAGGGCACCAGCAGCCAGGAAGGTAGGATCTCACACTCACCAACCACAGCCTAGACATTATCAGGATTGGAAGGGGAAAAAAAAAAATTTGCCAAATGAAGGGGAAAACCTCACTCTGTTGAGGAACACAACATCCTCCAGACAAGGCCAGCTCCCTTGGAGATGGAGATGCTCCACAGCCACATATCTGAGTCCTTGGGCTTTGAAGGCTGCAGCAACAAGTTTAAAAATAAGTTTGCCCTACCCACGCAGGGCTGCTCCTCTGCTCCGTGTCCCCCAAAAATACCTCCAGCCAGGGAGCTGGGTCCTTGCAAACAGAATGGGAGGAAAGAGAATGAAATCTTTTCTGGGCCACCTTATGGCCCCCACGCCACAGGCTGTGGTTTCCCCCACAACCACGCTTTCCTATTTTTAAAAGAAATTGTCTCTTTGAATGAGCAACGGGAGGGGAAAGTCCCATTCAAACCGAGGGCAAATGTATGACTAAGAAGAAACTCAAGAGAAATAAGGTGGAAAAAATTCTCTAATGTTCTTCTCAGACTTATCAGAATCACGGGCCTTTCTTGTAAGAAATGACAGGTAAGGAGCTTCAGATGAGACGTGACAAAGCTGAAGATGTGCTTTTGTGATGCACGTGTGTCAGCACAGAGATATACGAAAAGCTCCCCGTATTTTTACATATATATAAAAAAATGCATTTAAAAAAATATATATAAACCCACCATGTTCTAGAATTTCTTATTCCATCTTCAGTCCTTAAACGCTTTCAGGGAAGCCACCATTTTCCTGGGCTTGGCTGACCCTTCCCAGCCTCCCACTCTCTGAAGATGAGGTTGGGGTGACAGTCCCCTTGCCATCTCTCTCTGCAGAGTTCCCAGCGCCGGTGGCCGTGAAGGTCAAGCCCGAGAATGGGAGCAGGGTCTCGGTGGCCTGGCAGCCCCCCGACCGCAGGGGGAAACCCTCACTTTGGTTCATAGTGGAGTGGGTTTCCACCACCCAGTTTAGCCAGGAGGAGCAGTATTTCTGGAAGAAAGTCCCATACCAGGAAACGCACACATACATCCCAGGTAAGATGGTCCAGGAACCCTTTTTCATAGAATCATTCAGGTTGGAAAAGACCCTTGGGATCATTGAGTCCAACCATCAACCCTACTCTACAAAGTTCTCCCCTACAGCATACCCCCCAACACCACATCTAAACGACTCTCAAACACGTTCAGGGATGGTGACTGCTACTTGGTGCAGTTCACCAAGATACTCTAAAGCCAAAACATATTAAAGGCAGAATTCTGCTTGAAATCGAGCCCCTGCCCACTTGGTTTTGGAGAGCGGGACCACAAAGAGCCCTCAAGATGGAGTGAAGCAATAGGAGATATGAGGCAAGTTGGGATTTGGTCCCCCAGGTGAAGGTCACAGGGAAAGAGAATAAGGTGACAAGTGAGCTGGCAGGCAGGGAACCCATGGAGGAACCCATGGAGGAACCCATGGAGGAACCCATGGAGGCCTGCCCAAGTGCAGGAGGTATTTAGAGGATGCAGAGAGAGAAGGCACAACACTTGGTGGACCACGGCTGTTGTATCAGCACCTCTCCTCCCTGCCATAGCCAAAGAGACGAGCTTGAGGAACACTTCAGAACCCATCCTACTCCATTGCTGCTTCCCCACGTTAATTCTAGTGTTTACTGGGTTTTTAGGTACTTCCTAGCTGGTTACCTGACCAGGCTTTTGCTCTTACCCATGTTTTTGGGAGCAACTCACTTGGTGGTTTTCCCCAGGGGGAAGGAAGGCCTGCAGTGGGCTCAGAGCTGGGGACCCTCCACACCTCCATCTACTGTCACCACTCAGTAACAAGCCCTTGAGCAAGCTCAGGGCTTTCACAGCCGCTTACAAACACATTTTAAAGGCAAAACTCACTTCTTCCCAGGAAAGGTCACAGCAGGAGGTCGCATCAGTGTGTCGGTGTACGCGGTCTACCCCGATGGAGTCAGCAAACCAAGCTCCGGCCAAGGTAAGCCCAGTTGGGTGGAGAAGTCACCACTTGCTGCGACGGGGCTGCAGATCTCAGCTTGGTCTTTCATTCTTCATACTCCAGCCAGTTTTGCAGAACTGCTTAGTTTTGAGAAACAAAATGTAAGACCCTCCCACTGACCAGAGGAAAGCAGGGCTCTAGATGGAGACCTCTTGGCTGCAGGTCATAAAAACGGGGATTTTTATCAATATATTTGCATAAAAGCCTTCTCTAGCTGATCATTCCTGCTCACAAATCTCCAGTGCACACAAGAACTACATCTTACCCCACAAGATACACCAATGGAGTCATCGTCCCTTTTCTTGACCGAAAAGATGAGGTTTTCACATCAAACAATCAAATTTTATAGATAAACCAGAACAAAGAAAACAACTTACAGAGACCAACTGGCCAAGCTGCAGCCTGTCCTTTCTTACCTGGAACGGGAAGCAAGCAGGCTTAGGTTCTGGAGAATTTTAGACAGGACAAAGCATGGGCCAACTGACAAAGGAAAGCAAGGACCAGCTGTGCATCATCTCCAGCACTGTCTGTGGTGGCTTCAGTTGTCTTCAAGAGCTGGGCATGCTGAGTTCCCTGAGCTCTTCCATCCTGCTGCTGCTGGTCCTCACCCAGGTGAACCAGGGTAAGTCATACACTCAGCCTGAGAGCTGAGGACACCTCCCAGCACCACCATACCTGCTCCATGGCCACCACAGCACAGACAAAACCTCTGGGACACCACACACAGTCTCCAGTGGTGGCTGGGTAGAGACAAGAGAGGGCTGAGGTTAAATCACGAAGTCAGCCCATAGATCAGGACTGAGACCTACAGAGCTCCTTCAGCATGGTCTATAGCCCAGGGCTGAGCTTAAATAGTCCCACACCCAGGAGCTGTGGGTGGAGGTCCCAGTTGAGGCCAGTCAAGGCCACTAAGACCTGCTAGTGCCCTCAGTGCCCTAAGATAGCCAGCTGTAGCTGCATTCAATGATACCACCTTGGGATGTCTCCAGTTCACCGTCCCAGGCCGGGAAGCAATTTTAGATGCATTATTTGAAGCTGCTCAGATACTTTCCCCGTGACAAACCAGCTCCAGCTCCAGTGACATGAATTTCCAAGGTCCTGATCCTCAAGGCACCACATATTTGTTAAGAAGACATCCCAAGGGAATCACTTCATACAACCTGGAAGAAAGTTTGCAGCTTATTTTAGGAAAAAACCCTACTTCTTGTCGCGGCAGGCCCTTTAGCTGCAGATCTTCCCTCACCACACAGCCCATCACACGAACAGATACCATCAGAAAATTCAGTCGCAGGGGCCACGGACACTTTGGGATATAATCCACAGGTGGTCATGAAAAATGAGGTACAATTCCCCAGGAAGACTAAATTCTTCTTTCAGGTACTGAGGGGAGCGATGTACGTGGAAGATGTTTTATCACTGGTGATGTGTGTCCCTCAACAACTCGTTTAACTGGATCTCCGAGAAACAGGAGATTGTGTAGAGTCCAGCCAGAGCCGGAGTTACTAATTACTTCAGGAGGGTTTCTTTAACTCAATACACCATTATTTATTTTTCTAAATAATTTCAACTAACTAAAAAATGCCATGGTTTCTGTGTCACCTGTTGTCCTCTAAATGAAGTTACGGACCTTTTTTTCCTCTCTCTGTTTAAGTCCCTCAGGAGCATCCCGTGGACACCATCTACAGCGAGGTCTCCCACGGTAAGAAGACAGTAGATCAGCCTTGCTAAGCTGGACTTTCTCCTTGATCAGAAGTGGGAGTTTTAGCCCAAGCAGCCCCTGCAGCATCTGGTGATGGGGAAGTGAAAGGTTCCTTAACTCTGGGGTGAGGTCAGGGCCGGAAAAGCAGCTTTTCCCTTGGTGGGGACATCATGGCAGGAACGGCTGCAGAGCTCTCATGGCTCAATAGCACCTGCAGAATCATAGAATCAATCATCTGGGCTGGAAGGGACCTTCAAAGGTGTTCTAGTCTGACCCCCAATTCATGCCTTAAGTTTTGCTTTCTTATGAGATTTATAATATAATGTACACGGCAGGGAGTAGGAGATCAGAAGCCCGGGGAAATATAAGATAACGTTAGCATAAAGCATAAAGGTGATAGGCTGGTTCAGTCTTGAATCATAGAATGATATGGGGTTGGAAGGGACCTCTGGAGATCATCTAGTCCAACCTCCACACTGGAGCGGGTCTACCAAGAGCAGGTTGCACAGGAACTTGTCCAGGTGGGCTTTGAATGTCTCCAGAGATGGAGACTCCACCACCTCTCTGGGCAGCTTCGTCCGTGGCTCTACCACTCTCACAAGCAAGAAGTTCCTCCTCAGGTTTAGGTGGAACTTCTTATATTCAAGTTTGTGCCCATTTCCTCTTGTCCTGTCCCTGGGCACCACTGAGAAAAGACCAGCCGCGTCCTCCTCACACCCTCCTTTTAAGTATTTATAGGCATTGATCAAATCCCACCCTCAGCCTTCTCCAGACTAAAAATACCCAAGTCCCTCAGCCTTTCCTCATAGGAGAGATGCTCCAGGCTCTTAATCGTCTTTGTGGCCCTTTAAGTTTGTGAAGCATTTAAGTTTGAAGCATTTAAGCTTGAAGCATTTCACCATTTCCCATCTATTTTTCTAACTTCGGTCACGCTTCTGGTTTGCGCATCTTCTGGTAAAGCTGACGTTGTGTCCCGTTGCAGCAATTAAACCAAAAGCAAAACCAGCGTGAGCTGAAGAAGTCACTTCAGCATTTCTGGAAGGTGGGGGCTGAGTAGGAAATGGTTAAACACAGTGACCACACTTCTTCGAATGACTTGGCTGACCCCATCTTGCCCATGGCCATCGCCCGCGATGCCCCGCTCGTGGGACGGTGCGGAGGGGACAGCTTTCCTTCTGGTTTTTGCTTTTGTTATGGCTTTTGTTCATCCATCGGGGAGCCCAAGGGCGAGCGGGATGCCCAATGGAAGGAGCAAACATCAAAGAAGCGGGTGGATTGTCCCACACCTGCCCTTTGGCTCAACCTGCCTGCTGGCAGACGGGGTGGTGGGGCAGGGCCCTCCGGTTGACTTTCTTCCTCTCTGTCCTTTTCCAGACGATGACACTGGCGTTTTCCTGGGACTGGGAATCGGCGTGATCATGTTATCTGTTGTTTTTTTAATTCTGACGTTTAAGAAATCAGCCAGAAAAAGGTATTGCTTTCTCCGCTATTTTTTTTTTTTGTCCCCCTGATTTCCAACTCCTGCCTTTCTTCCAGAATAGTTTGGAATTAACCACAGGAACCTCCTCTTACAAAGGACAACTTCTCCCGTTAATGGTATCGCTATATGAAAAGACACCTATGCTCTCTACAGTAAGGTAGACACCAACAAAAATAGTAAGGCCAGACTTAGGGACACAAAATACATTATTATCCAGATATAAGGGTAAAAAAAGGAAAAACACAGCCTCTGTGGGTAAGTTTTGTCCTAGGACTTGTTACTCCCAGTTTTGGGTGAGCCCCTGGAACCTGGACCCCAAGGGACTGGCAGAGACTGGAGAGAGAAACGGTGGAAAAACTCAATGGGGAGAATCTTAATATCATATTTTTTTTTAGTGCTGACTGCTGTTTGCTGGGCACCCTGACAAACCAGTGCTCCTTCTGTCCCAGTTTGCCCTTTAACTGGAATAGAGATGCCCAACAGCCCAGGCACTGCTGTCCCAATCCCAGGGGAATGGGTGACCTCTCTGGTGCAGAGCTCCCAGCTGAACCTTCCCGACAAACCAAGAAAAAGGGGGATCTCTCCAAGAAATAGGAGACCTGGATGTCGAGGGGCTGCTGCCTCTTTCGGTTCCTGAACCCGACCCGGTTCTTCTGTTCTCGAGGTCATTGTGAAACACGGGCACTTCAGCAGGAACAGGCACTGGTTGTATTTTCCCAGGAGCACAGCAACGTGCCGGAACGTCAACAAAACTCAGCACAACTGAATTATTTTCATTTCTGCAGCAGCTTTGCCTGCAGAAAATTGACTTTCGTTACTACTGTGTGTTGGGTGTCATCCCTTCAGGACCCACACGCCTCCTCTGGGTCATACACACAGCTTCCTTCTCCCCCTCCGACGCCCAGTTTAGCAACGTTTTCCCCTGGAGACAAGTTTTACGCGAGGGATTTAACTAAAATAAGTTAGCTTCCAGAATAAAACCCCAGAGGAATAAGGTTGAAAGTTGAAGAGCTAGAGTTCAAACGGGGAAACCCACCCATAGGGGCTAAAATCTGGGGCTTCCAAACCATCCATGAAGAATGGACACACTTTGTGTCTTCTCCTGCCAGGGAAAAACTGCACCCAGCATGAAATAATAAAATGGACTAACGTTTTGGGGTTTATTTTCATAGAATCATAGAATTTTCTAGGTTGGATCATCTAGTCCAACCATCAACCTGACCTTGACAAAAATCACTAAACCATATTCCTAAGGACTACATCAACCCATCTTTTGAACACCTCCAGGGATGGTGTCTCAACCACTTCCCTGGGCAGCCCCTTCCAAGGCTTGATAACCCTTTCAGTGAAGAAATGTTTTCTAATATCCAATCTAAACCTCCCCTGGGGCAGGTTTGTCTTTTTGGTAAAGAATTCTATTTATTTTGTCTTTTTGGTAAAGAATTAAGGCCATCGTTGTGTCGTTCTTACCCAAATGGCTGTTTGAAGACTATCCTCACATGGAAAACAGCAACGTGGTGAAGTCACTCCAGGTAATGGCACCGTTACCTCCCAGCTTTTATTCACCTGTCTCCCCTTAAATGAAGAAACATGGATGAGAAGAGGATTAAGGGGACTCTCAGGAACTGGCCAGGAACTGGCCCAGAATCATTTCCCAGGAAGGTGCAAGGTGCTTGGGAGCCCAGCTTAGCAGAGGCCTTTAAATCTTACCTCAATATACACTTTATTTAGTGGCCACAGTTGACTCAAGCTGCCCATGAGGTGCATGTCCATGAAGCGTAGCGTGGACACAGGCCCAGCTGCTCCCCTGTCTTCTCCTGTCCACCTCGCTGTGGTCTCTTTCACAGGGGTTGTTGGATGAGATGGGTGGGAAGGAAGAGCAGATGAAGACAACAAGTCATTGCCTTGTTTCTTCCTTGGGATGCTCTAAGGAAATCTCTCCTGTTGGCAAAATTTGCAGGTTTGTTACTACATTCATCTTTTTCCTTTTTTTTATTTCCCCCAGGAAAAGAGCGATTTCACAAGTAACAGTTTCCATGAGCCATTCATGGACACCAGTGACCTCACAGTTATGGAAATCGAGGAGGTGCCAGCGCACGAGGAGTACAAGAATGTGGCCACCAGGAAGAAGCCCAGCAGAGAGGTCCCTGAGGATGGGGAACGCCCAAGGAACACGGTGCCCACCAGCATCATGGCCCCTGTGCAGATCAGTGACTACAAACCTCAGGTGTCTGACGGGAACCAGCTGGGGTATGTAGCTGCCAACTTCTACCAACCGCAACCTCCCGTGGACCTCCCAGAACCGGAGACCAACATCTTCTTCAGAGATTACACGAGCCCCATTGCCCACTTGTGGAATGGGGAGGGAGGTGGACACCAGGTCTGTCTGCTGGAGAAGATCAACCTCATCTTAAACACCAGCCGGAGCGGGCAGAGCCAGGCATTCGGCTCAGCCCAGGGTGGACACAGCTCCTTCCTGGAGAACCCGTGGGGACACTCATTGGCCAGCGATGTCCAAGAGCAAACGCTAGTGCCCGACGAGCTGGTCTCCTGCCTGAGGACCATGAATAGGGAGTCAGGGGATGGAAAGACCTGCTTTCCCCAAAGCGTTGGAAGATTATTTTGAAAGCAATTGTAGCTGTCATCAAAAAACCCCAAAGGGATGGCCATGGCACGTACCAGCCTTTGAGATTGCAAACAGCACAACTGGAGCAAAACTCAAAAAATCCACCTTTTTAATCAGCTACAAATACTTGTCGTTGCCTGGAACGCTTTGGCCAGTAAATCACAATTTTAAACTTACCTCATATTGTGACAAGAGTAAAAAAAACCTATAAAACTTGGGTTCCCATAAGAAATGAAATACAGAGCGGGTGATTTTTTGCAGGATGCAATACGCTTCCATCATTATTCAAAATCATTCTCTTGTTAAATGTTAAATTCTCTTGTTTGGAGCATTAAATCCTTGGAGCCAATCGCAGTTAAGATGGATAAAATGGCTGCACCGAGGAGGATTTATTTCTCATATGGCATTCATGGGTACCAAGAACATGAAATCTTTTCTGTATGATGGAATAACCCAATTTCATTTTCCCTCCCATTCAAGAATAAAGATCACATTGGGTAAGAACAAGCCTTCACCATCTGCCAGGCTGATAGCAAATCGGTCACTGGGCAGATTCTTCGTTTTGAGTGAGGGATTTCATAGAATCGTCTAGGTCGGAAGGGACCTTAATGATCATCTAGTCCAACCATCAACCTAACTTTGACAAAAATATATATAAAGAAATAAAATTCACTAAACCATATTCCTGAGGACCATATC
Source organism: Gallinago jamesoni (assembly GCA_025769975.1). NCBI lineage: Eukaryota > Metazoa > Chordata > Aves > Charadriiformes > Scolopacidae > Gallinago > Gallinago jamesoni. The sequence continues at coordinate 32,679,031 of JAOQGH010000004.1, forward strand.
AACCCATCTTTTGAACACCTCCAGGGATGGTGCCTCAACCCCTTCCCTGGGCAGCCCATTCCAAGGCTTGATAACCCTTTTGGTGAAGAAATGTTTCCTAATATCCAATCTAAACCTCCCCTTGTGCAACTTGAGGCCATTTCCTCTTTATCATCTCAGGGTGGTTTGTCCCTGCCTCAGCCTCGCTGTGCTGCGTGAAGCACAACGGGCTACAGCAAAACGGCATTTATTCAGCACATGACAGGGAATTTGGATCTTCTGACACCCAGAAAATGAACTACAGGGGCCTCCTTCCCGCTGAGCAGTTGGGAAATCTTTTACAAGTTTGCTTGGGACTTCAGAAGTGGTCTTGCAAAATGCTCCTAAGGCAACCAGAAACTCCCTGGAAGTGTGAGAGGTTGGATTATCTGTTTGCAGATCACCCACACCTCTGAAGGGAAACACTCCAAACTTTTTTAAGGAATACAAGTGTAAAAGAAGTTTTCAATACTGTGTAAAATGCCTGAGCAGTCCATGCTCTCCGTGATGTTTGCTCACCCGCTCCTCTTCTTCTACCTCTTATGTCCCAGCAGGGACTGGTTTTGGTCCGGAGCTGCAGCTGGTGAAGGTGATACTGCGTTGGGATGGGTGGTGGTGCCATAACTGCACATCTGTGCACGCCCATGAACACCTTTGCATGCCCCTGCACACCCACACACAGCCATGCACACCCATGCATCCCCATGGACAACCATGGATGCCCATGGACAACCATGCAGACACATGGACAACAATAGACACCCATGGACAACAATGCATCCCCATGGATGCCCATGGACAGCCATGAATCCCCACGGACAACCATGCATCCCCATGGACAACCATGGACGCCCACGGACAACCATGGACGCCCATAAATCCCCGTGGACAACCATGCATCCCCATGGTCAACCACAGACACCCACGGACAACCATGAATCCCCATGGGCAACCATGAACGCCCATGGACAACCATGCAGACCCATGGAAAGCTATGCAGACCCATGGAAATCTATGCATACCCATGGACAACCATGCAGACCCATGGACAATCACAGACAACCACACACACACCCGTGTGTGCCCTTGCACACCCAAGGGTTGTCTGAGCCCACTGACTAGTGGGAGAGGAAGCCAGGAGGACCCCACACTGGGGACCTGGGGCCACCTCTGTCCTGAGCCCCTCGAGCCTCTGTGGGTCAGCAAAGCTGTATCTCTCCAGCCCACCCAGGTGCTGCTGGGTGTGCTCACAAGAGTTCCATCACACTTGTACGTCGAATTCAGCCTCAAGTAGCACAAAGAGCCTCTGATCCCCCCGTGCGTGGGGTCTGGGGATAAGCTGAGCTCCGTCAGATTTGCGGGGAACGTATCTGGTGAGAACGACGTTAACACCAGCACATTAAAAGGCAAAAGGATCGTCCAACTGCGCATTGCCAAACCAAAACCTGCAAAATCATAGGATCACGGAATGGTCTGGGTTGGAAGGGACCTTAAAGATCATCCAGTTCCAACCCCCAGAAGCAGTGAGAGAGCAAGACTTGACAAACTTCTGTAAGACTTCAAAGCCACAAAGCTAATGTCAAGGCTAACCTACATATCTCCCCCTATCTGGAGCCACCCACTTTGGTGTCACAAAGCCACTTCTTGCAGTAGGACAGCTAAACCTGGAGATTACAACCTTTCTTTCCATTTTTCTAGGCACTGAAGGCCTTTCTCTTGCACAAAGGGGTCCATTTTGTCATTTACTCCTGGCCGCCTTCAAAGCAACACAGTTGGGTGCTTTTTTTCCTTCTAACCCTGCACGAGACCCGCTGCTTCATTTACCCAGCGGAGTAAGGAGTAAGTAAAATGGAGTAGGATTATGCTTTAGAAGTAGCAAACCGTTTCCGAGCCAGAAATGTGACTTTTACATGTTAAGCGAGTCTAAAATTAGTGATTGCAGCCTGTGCAGGAAGGAAATTGTAAAAGAACAGCCACGTACTATCAGCAGCCCAAATGTGAGATGGGGAAGGTACGGTTTTGGTTTGGTTTTTTTTTTTTGTTTTTTTTTTTTTTTTTTTTTTTTTTAATTTTTTTTTTTAAATGTCCACATCCTGAGACTCGCGCTGCCGCTATCGCCTGAGCTACCAAACCCTGGGGGTGAAAAAGCTCGAGTTGTCAGAACAAAACCAAACAAAAAAAACCCACCCTAAGGGCTGAAAGCCTGGTCTTACATTTCAGGTGCCCGCCGGTTGGATTTCCAGCAGCCCCCAGCCCCACCGGCATGAAACGGTGCCCCTCTCTCCCCCTGCAAAGTCCCTGGTGGGGGTCGTGAGGGAAATAATTCTCCTTTACATGGGTGTGTGGATGCACCTGGTAAATATGGACCCATTACCAAGGAAAAAGGAAAGAGAAGGGCACAAATATATATGCATCTATAATTTTTTTTTCCAGTTGAACTATTCTATTCAAATATACAATTTAGTTCCCCCTCTTTCTCCCATCTAACCCATCCGGATGGCATTTGTATCTACCAATGCTTTGGAAGAGGCTTTGTCTGGGATGGATACCCACCAGGCTTACCTCTGGCAATGAATGCATCCGTGGGTAGATCGACCGGTGCGTGAAAGCAGCAGGAATGTTGATGATAGTCCAATATCCCGATGCCACATCGTGTCCCCCACTTTCAGGTGTTCACTTCTCAGATGTCTTCACCTCCTCTGCTCCTGGAAAGCCCTTTGCGTCCCACCAGTGCCTTCTTCCCACCAGGTGTGGTGTCCAGGGATGTCAGCCGGCACCCTGGAGGAAGGGAATTGAACAGCAGATGTGGAAACTCAACCCTGAGGTCCCTCGTATGGGCAACCCTTGAATATATGGGTGGCCCAGGGCTTTGAATCAAATCACAATGCTGTTTTATTTCCCCTCCCCCAAACACGACACGGTCTCTAATTCTTGGTATTCGTATTTTCTGAACTGTTTCTAAGTTTGGTTGTATTCTTGGCAGCCATATCTCATGCCAGCAATTTCCACAGGTTATTCATCAGTCAGGCAATGAGTTTCGCTGGTTGGTCAGCTTCCTTGTGACATGTGGTTGTGCACCTTGGAGACACGTAAAGGAAGTATGAGCTGAGTAATGTCTCTACCCACAGCCAACGTGCACCAAAAAGCACTGATCTGTTGTCTACCTCTCATTCCACCTGCACAAGGTTGCAAACCCAACTGTACGTTACCTCATGCCAGTGAAAGCTGCACGGAATTATTTTATGACATTTTCCTTTCATGTTGAATGAGTGTCGTGGTTTAGACCAGGACAACGAGCAACGTGGAGAACATGGCTGCTGTCAAAGTTATAGTGTGGGGATCTTCGCACAAGGGATGCTTTTTTTGGTGTGTGGAAGTGGTGACCCCATGTCCCTTGATGTACAGGTATGGTACCTCCCTGTCTCTTGATGTAAAGGGGTCATGACTCTCTGTTCCTTGATGTAAAGGTGTGGGGACCCCATGTCTCTTGATGTAAAGGCATAGTGACTCCATGTCTCTTGATGTAAAGGATTAGTGACCCCAACCTTGGGCTTGGTGGCCCTGCCCAAAGAGATGTCTAATGGGTCTAACACATCCTCCGCAAAAAGGACCTTTTCACACAAACAGAAGGAGAGAACAAACTAAAAAGAAACAAGAACTGGGGTGTAATGTCTTCAGCAGACCCTGCTGGTCCCTCCCTCCCGCCACAGCAGGATGGGGTGGATCAGGTGTGAGATGATGGTGATATTCTTGGGGTGGAGGAGTCACCGTCAGCCGGGGACACCCTCCTTGTGGGTCTGGGTGCCTAACGTCCCCCTTCGAAAAGGAGGCTTGAAAATTAATTCAAGAAAACGCCTACTAAATGCACAATAAATAAAGTTAATACATAATTATACATTAAGTATGGATCAGTAGCTAGAAATTCAAATTCATTTCTGCTGCTGCTCTGCCACCATGACCGTGCGTTCTGCAGGAGGAGACAGAATTAATTCTGGTTCAGTGTCTGAAGCCCAGGAGAGCTGGGATTTCATCCCAGTTTAGTCACAGACCACGGCTCCACAACCTTCACCAGGGTCTGGATACAACAATTACCATCCCTGGTGAAAGCCTCCAGATCTGGAGTCCAAAAGCACCATATAATGTTTGGGAACAGGAACAGCACAAGAACATGAAGAAAACAGACATTCAGAGAGAGAGAGAGATAAATGAGCTGCAGAGACTAAAGTTGGGTTAAAAATTTTAACATTTAACTCACAAAGCTAAATAACAAGATCCTCCTGTGAAAAGAGTGCTGGTCAACGGCTCGATGTCCAACTGGAGACCAGTGACGAGCAGTGCTCCTCAGGGGTCGCTACTGGGACCAATGCTATTCAACATCTTTGTTGGTGACATGGACAGTGGGATTGAGTGCACCCTCAGCAAGTTTGCTGATGACACCAGCAGTTGGCACCCTGGAGGGAAGGGATGCCATCCAGAGGGACCTGGACAGGCTGGAGGGGTGGACTCACGCGAGCATCATGAAGTTCAACCAGGCCAAGTGCAAGGTTCTGCACGTGGGTCAGGGCAATCCCAGACAGAAATCCAGGCTGAGTGGAGAATGGCTGGAGAGCAGCCCTGAGGAGAAGGACTTGGGGGTGTTGGTGGATGAGAAACTCAACACAAGCTGGTGAGACACTGGCCCAGGATGCCCCATCCCTGGAGGTGTTTAAGACTAGGTTGAACAGCGTTTTGAGCAACCTGGTCTGGTGGGGGTTGGACTAGGTGGTCTTTAAGGGTTCCAACCCAAACCATTCTGTGATTCTACGGAGTGAATTATTGCCTGTCCTATTGCTGTAGCAGTAACTACAGTATTACTATAGCACCATGGACCAAAACTCCACTGTCTGGGTTGCAAGGAACAGAACATCTGAGCAGCTAGAAGTCATCAAAGCAGTTGAAGCCATGGCAGCAAGAAAGGCAGCAGGAATGAGCAGAACAAGCTCAGTTCCTGGAAGCAGAGCTGCGTCTCTTTGGGCTGTGGTTTGACATTCAGCAGCCTGAACAGTCATGTTCCCTCAGCCACATCTACTGGTCCCACCTCTTCCATGGCACTGACGTGAGTCACTGTCCTGAGCAGCAAATTGGGTGGAAGAAGTGATCATAATTCCAAATAACACCATCTGTGGTTTGTTTTGGTTATCCTATATTCAACACTGAGTTAACGTTACCTTCTTTCAGCTTCTCAAGCTTTGGTATTGGTGCTGCACGTTGGGTTGGTGACCACAGAGGGCTGGTGTGCCACGTGTTGGTCTTGCTGGCTCTGTCTGCTTCTGAAGTCCCTGTCCTCAGCCATTTGGTGGCCCTGCTGTTGAGAAGGTTATCAACTGTTGAAATCAGCAGCTAAAGCTCAGCACTGAAGAACTCAAGACTTTTCTCGTCCTGGCTGATGACGGAGGGTTGGTAGCATTACAAAAACAACACAGACAAAATATGAAATTTCAACAAAATAAACCCACTATTTGACAGTAAAATCAACCAGTGCTCGTGGCGTGGCCAGAGACCTCTCATTTAGTGCAGCGCTGCTGTACAACCTTGCCCGTGTGGTCCCTGGTACTATCAGATCTAAAAACAGTACTCTCTTCTGGGACCTCGCCACCCAAAAAGGTGAGAAACCACCGGATATTCAGAGAAATTTTAAAAAAAGAGAGGAGGCTGGAAGGAGTAACCCTCCTCTGGGGTAAAAGATGCCAGTCTGAAAGCAGTCTGTGAACCTCTGAGGTTCTCAAGCAGGCAGAAAAGATATTTGTTTGGGGTTTGTTTTTTTTTTTAAATAATTGTTTGTCTTCGCTGACATATGAAAATGGAATTATGTTGGACCCAAACAGAAGACAAAAAGTCATGGAGCATTTTTTGAAGAGTGGGGATGCGGGCACCATCACAAGAGCTCTTCCCAAGCTGGCCTGGGCAATGGGATAAAACAAAGAACCCCAGAGAATATTAGGGAGGAAATACATTAAATTAACAAACACTTCTCCTTTCCTGACTGACCACTGGTGACAACCACACCAAGGGTTTTGGATACACTCACATTCTCCTTCATGGGTTTTTAAGCCAGTAATTAACTCACCCAGTAATTAACTCCCAGTGCCCCGTCCCTCTCATCGTTTCGCCGCTGATGACTCACCACCATTCCTTCACAATTCTTCTTTCTCAAGGTTATTTCCAGACCTGCAACCTGACAAAACCAGAAAGCGTAAGGGCTGCACCTGCTGATTTCACTTTTGAGTTTGAATTCTGTTTCCTCCGGTGAGATTTTTAAACATTAGCAATTCATTAACACTTGCCTGCTTTCTGCCTGGGCTCCAGCCTTCTCCCATCCTCAGCTTTTACCTTCCCTAATTCCCATTCAAATAGTTGGAAAAGAGGTAGCTTTGAAGCACTTGAAACTTCTTACCTTTTTGATACCTTAAGATAACTTTTTTTGCCCTTACAGAGACAATGAGCAATGGCTGAATAAACCTCTCCTGGTCTTCTGGTTGGTTGGCTCCAGAACTCCCCTTTTATGTGCACTTTTCACCCCAGATAAAATATTTTGTCGTTCGCTTCCAGAAGCTGAACATGAGTTGCCACAACAGCATATTTTCAAATTTCATTATGGGGTTTGCACACACTTTACTTTCACTATAATGAAATGTTCTTGAATGTTCTTTCACTATAAATGAAATGTTTCCCATATTCTTGACTCTTTTTCCTTATTCTGGCAGTTGTTGTGCTATGAAGGTAGGTTGAAGCAGAAACCATCTTGGCCTCAGTACGTTGAGTGCTCTACCAGGGGAGACTCCTTCCAGATTTGTCTCACTGGGAGCTCAACAGAAACAAGGTGGAGAGGCAACAGCAGGCACCGGTTCCTTGTGTCCTCCCCTGCTGTAACCACCATCCTCTGCTCTGGGCAGCAAAGCTCTGCAAGGAGACAGTCTGTAGTCCTCCTCCCGCATGAAGGTCCACTCCACGTAGCTGGTATTCCCTGGGGTGTGCCCTCAACATGCACTTGGGTCTTGAATTTCCATCTGTGCTTTGGCACATGCTTAGTTTGATCATAGGAGCTTCACCATGAAGACCTGGCTACTGGAAGAGCTTATCTTCTGCCTGCACCAGCCAAGGGTGGGTCTCAGACCCCTCAAACTCTCCGGAGGGCTACAGGATTACGTTACAACCACCGAGCCTCCATCATAGCTCTCCTCTCTTTCTCTACAAGAGCTCCTGGGGAGCTGTCACCACCAAACATCACACCTTCTCATGTCAACTGCTGCTGGTGCTTTCCCCAGCTCCGTTTTCAGAATCGCAGACACCCCCTCCTCGCAGAGAACTGATGACTCCGTACTTTCCTTGACATCATCCCCTGCCTGGTGGAGCAGGGAGGTTGGCATGACGTCCTCTCGGTGCCAGCAGCTCCCTTTGCAGCAGGACCTTCTGCTTCAGCTCTTCTGTGGCCATCCAGCACGGGGCAGGGCTTCTGGTGAGACACCCGTCTACAGGGAACACGCTGTTCTCTGGACGAGCTGTGAGCTTTCTCCTCACTGCTTTCTCCTGGAGCTCCGCGCTCAGCACAAGTCAGGGAAGATGGAGTCATATGAAGAAGCAGATCTGGGGGCTAAAGGTTAAGGAAAAGGAAAAGGAAAATCAAAAAAGGGAAAAGAAAAAGAAAAAGAAAAAGAAAAAGAAAAAGAAAAAGAAAAAGAAAAAGAAAAAGAAAAAGAAAAAGAAAA
>JAOQGH010000004.1:32713657-32730411 GCA_025769975.1 Gallinago jamesoni
GTGAGAGCCTGGCCCAGGTTGCCCCGAGAAGCTGTGGCTGCCCCATCCCTGGTGGGGTTCAAGGGCAGGTTGGAGGGCGCTTGGAGCAACATGGGCTGGTGGGAGGTGTCCCTGCCCAGGGCAGGGGGTGCTTTAAGGTCCCTTCCAACCCAAACCCTGCTGTGACTCCAAGTTTAGCTTTGAGTTGTATCTTGGGATAGAATTTCAACCCCAGGACCTATTTACATCCTCAGTGCCACCTCCAAACTGGCCCTGTGACACTCAAGGTCACAGCTGGGACCTGGATGTGCTTGGACAGGACAGCAGGAAAAGATGCACTTCCACATGAAAACAGCTTTTCACGGCAGTTCACAAGCCACCTGCAGAGCAGATGCTCCTTTTGGCATCTTCATCCCAAGTTTGAGAAAGATGGAGAACCATTAAAGGTTCGTGAAGAAGCATGTAAATAGAAATGGCCACCTTGTCCTGACATACATGACTCTGCGCCACATCGCTGCCCCCAAGTGCCATGAAATGTCACCCAGACAGACCTTCATGTGCTTTCTGAGGAGAAAGGACAGAAGCAAGTCTTGTCCTTGTCCTCCAGACAACGGAAACCCTGCAGTTTGACGCACACCAGTCCCAAACACAAACTGGAGATACGCTGATCCCCACCACTGAACTGGAACACTCCAGTGAAACCAATCCCCTATCCCATTGACCTTCCCTCTGCCCAGGGAAGAACACAATGAAGCTCCCTCACCTCTCGGTGACGACACACCTCTGAGGGAACATCTCATGGGTGAAGATCGAACAGCTCAAGCGCATTTATCGGCAGCTACAACAAAAACCCAACAGCTTCCTCTGGCACAGCACGAATGCGCATCAGCCCGGCTCACAAAGCCCCTCACACCATCAGCTGCACAAAACATCCAAGATTTGGGTTTGGTTGGGGTTTTTTTTGCAAAAAATACCAGTTCTCCCACTTGGCTTTTTGGGTCCTGCAAGCTGGTCCCGAGGAGACACCTCCCCACCTTGACCTGGTGCCACCCAAAGGCGAAGGTTGTGCTCAGAACTGGGTCAGACAATGAAGACAACTCCGTTTTCAGGCTCTTCGTACCCCATCTGGCAACCACCCCGGCACGAGGACTCTGGCTGGGCACCACAGACAAATCAGTGCAAGTCAGCTGCACACCACTAAATTAAATACCAAAAAAAAAAAAAAAAAAAAAGGCAAAAAAAATACACTATTTTGTCATTCAATCTATTTCCACATATTGCTCTTCAACATTCAGACAGCGGGCACTAAAGGGCATTTTCTCCTTGCTCGAGCCTCTGGATAAATTTCCACGTGGCAATTTCTCTTCTTCACATGAAGACTTAACTCCAAGAGACAGATCTCATCACTAGTAGGACTAGGAACCAAAGGTTTAGAACTCCTACCTGGGAAGTCTCCCAGTAAAGGCGAAGGAACCATTCCCCCCCCAGTCCAGTTAGAACCCCCCATCAAGAACACAACATTTGGCTGTGACCTGGTGAAGGCTGAGCCCAGAAAAGGAGCAGAAAATGAAGGTGAGGTGGTCCTCGTGGTGAATTTTTAGAAAAGAAGGAGGTTAGGAAATGCTGGAAGGGTCAGCTTTAGGCATATGTCCTGCATTTATTAAAACAAGAGGCGCGGTGACGCAAACCGATCTCCACAGGCAAAGAGTTGTTGTTACAGGTAAGAGTGGTCTCAGCTCCTCCGACTGCAACCACCACAATATTCACACCCACTTTTGATGTTTTCAGATGAATTTCTGTCCTTTCCCTCCTTCCCCGGCATCATTCGATCCAAAAGATGAACTTTCATGCTCAAACCTGCCCATCGTTACATCCCCAAAGCCAATTTCTCTCCAGCGTTTTCTGCTGACCATCTTTTTTTTTTTTTTTTTTTCCAAATTGGTCAGTTTTTAAAAGGTCTAGTCCTCTGGATTTGGCGTGACAGCACAAGCAGCAAGCGAGAGGACGGCTAATGTTACTAATGAGCAAGGTTATTAATTGTAATTAAGCTATTTGGAAGGGTTTTTCCCCAAAGCAAAGTCCAATCCTGGCGATGGAAACGCCTGGGCAGACCGGACCTCCTGGGGCAGAACTGAGATGCCATTTATTATCTCAGTGGTTTCATCTCCGTGTGTTTTCATAACATTTTTAAAAGAGCATGAAAATAAACCTTTATTTCAGTTAACACCCACCAGTATTTCAAGGTCAGACGTTCACAGTTTTAGTTCTAGACACAAATGGACCGAAAGAGGCAATTTTACATCTATGGGAAGAGCAGATGGACCGAGGGCAAGTACAAAGTTGGCTGGAAAAAATCGTGATGTGCCCCTTCAGGAAACTGCTCGAATGCTCTACAACAGAAGGGAAAGCTTCCAACCAAACCCAGCTACAGCAGGGCCCCAAAAGTCATCTGGAAAAAAAAGCTGAGTGGGAACCGAAGCGGCAAAAACCCAGTTTGGATAGGGGGAGGAAGGTTTATGTTACAGAGAAAGCTTTTCCGTGTGTTTCTGCATATCTAGGCATTTTTAAATGGTATTATTTAAGGTGTCCCTAAGGCTAGAACTGCAACAGAGTCGACCAAACCACAAAAGGGAGAGGGCAAGAGGAAGAATTCGGTGCTTGGACCTTCAACAGCCCCCACGCCCTGGGACAGATATGCCCAGAGTCCAGAGAAACGACCCAAGAGGTTTTGCCATCCAACTGTTTGAAAACTTGCCTCCTTCTCCCAGCCTGGAACGTTCCAACTCGAGGTGAGCGCACCAAAAAAGTCTAATCCGATGATATTAACAGTGGTTTACAACAAAAACAACCCCAACTTTTGTAGAAAATAGTTCCGATGAAGCAAGCCAGCTAAACACCACAGGTAAGGAATCTGGTAACTCTTATTCAAAGGTCTCCCACACTTTTTGCCTGTCCTGTACAGCTTTTAAAAAAATAGGGCGTTACCTTTTGTTTTCTATCTACCTAGTTAAGAAACTACAAATATGTTATAAGCTGTCCAAAGTGTAAAACGTTAAATAAAATGAGAAACCTGTTTCTAGTCTCCTAACAAATGCTGCCGATAAAAACCCTAAGAAACCTTCTTTATTAGTCACTCTCTCAAATTCTTTTGTGTCCTGAAGTGGTAAATCCTGCTGCTCACAGGGATTAAATTAAACCTACGGGGGTTGAAAAGGGTTTCTTACAATCGTGCTCTGAAAAAAAAAAAACCAAAAACATTCATTTGTCAGCAAATCGGGTCTCCAACACCACCCAAATCCAGAAGAAAACTCTGACGGAGAGGTTTAAGCATTGGGGTTTGTGTGGTACCGCGCAGAATGCGACGTCCCCTCTCAAATAGAAAAACCTAAACTCCCTCCTGCCAGATCCCGGGGATTTTTCTGCCGGATGGAGCAAGGGCTGGGGGATACACGGGGAATGATGTGCTCCGCGTGTCAGACTGTGCTGCTCCATTCCAAATCCCAGCCGGAGTCCGACCGGACTCCGCAGAGGCAGCTCCTGCCTTCCCCAGCCTCCCAGTTCCAGCAACGGGAAAGGTTACTCCGACCTACAGGGTACCCTCTTGAAGAAAAGCATTAGTAATTTAAAAATATCTCTTTTTTTGCCAACGAAGCATCTTGTTCCACGTAAGGGAATAAAGGTATAAAGGGTGAGTGGAAGGTGTAATACAATAATTTTTTAAGAACTGCTTAGACCAATTATCCCCACATCATCACTGGGATCAATATACAGGTATTTAACTAGAAACCAATGTGCTCTCAATCCTTTTTTCAAGTATCTGGCATCAATTTTCTATAAAGGTTTTTGCGTAAACAAACTACCAAACACAGATGAAAAATGACTGTTTTTTCCCCAAGTCTGAAATCAGGCATTAAAACTCAAATACTCCAGGAGTTAGTATTCCATACAGCACTAACAGTCTGCCAAATTCAAACTTCACATATTCCGAAAGACCACGGGCTGATAAAAATCTGCTAAAGAGGAATTAAGGAAACGGAAAGTGTGCAATAATTAAAACCCAGTTTGTAGTTCAGGTGGTGGGGGGGGAGGAAACGTCTAAAATCCTGAATTAAAAAAAAAAAAAACAAAACAAAATAAACCACAAATGAAGTGAAAGCTTTTAACTGGTACACACTGTTCACACCTATATTTCAAGTTTGGAAACGCATATTTTCAAGCAGCAATACAAAAAAGTATCCATGAAGAATGCATAATCTCTGAAAAAATTATGAAAACATCCCTGCTACCATTACATTTCTAAATACAAAACTGACTACCATATTGTTGCTTCTGTGTAGCGAGAGAAGTTCATTTTCAAAACAGATAAAATTCAGTCTTTAGGTGTGAATGGTATGAATGACAGTCTCTTTTTTCTTTCTTTTTTTTTTTTTTAAATTTCTTAGTTGTTTAGGATCCTTAAGCATGCAAGCCTCGGAGAGGAAGGCCCGACGAGGGCGGGGTTGGCTTATGACATCCAGTTTAGGACAGAGCTGGGAAAGCCTCTGGGTCATCTACATCAGGAGCAGAAGCACTTGACTGAAACAGAAACAGCAGAGAGTTATTCCCTTCCCTTTAGTGTTTTTAATTCTTCACCCGTTAACGAGTCTTTCCACGCGTGGTGGACATGGGGACAAGGTCAAGCCTCTGTCTCCATGGAGACAGACCTGGTGGCACTTGCACAGGGCAGGGACAGGCAGGGAGAACGTCCCTGTACCCCAAATAGAGGTGGGAATTCCTCCTTTTTAAAAATTACTTTAACCCAAACCCTAATCCATAGGGAAATACTAGGATTCAACGAGGTAGAACAGAGTAAACAGTCTTTTTCCCCACATGACCAACAACTCTTTTTTTATTCCAAAGACTAGACATTCTCCTCTACTACTTTTTGAATCAAAGCTATTTGAAGATGCATTACAGGCAAACAGACCGTGTTTGCACGTGGTTATTGTGTAAGGCTGTGAGTACATCTCTTTTTCCGTTCCTAAAGAGACCCCCACGTGTGGGTTTATGCTATTCTAGCACATTACCATCAATTCTTACCCAGGTACATGACTGAAGTGTTACAGAAAAGGCCTGTTTGTAGCACAAATTAAGTTTCACACGTTTCATTTTTCCCCAGTCACAAACTAGCTGTTGATAAAAAGAATTTTTGTGCCAACCTAGCCCTAGAATTTTATCCATTAACTAAGAATCTCCGCAGTAATATCCAACTGAGCTTTTTTAAAAGGCTCTGTACTACACCTAAAAACCAGTGCTGTGATGAAATGCAGAAATTAAGTATTTTAAGATACTCTTCGCTTTGTCCACAAGGGATGTGGAAGAGAAGTAGTGTAAGAAGAGACAGGATAGGAGAATTTCTTGTAGACATATTACTCTATCAAGAGATGGATTTAAATCATTCCAATAGAAGTTGTATCAGCACCTACAGGCAAGACTAAGGCACTGCAGAACTACCCAAACTAGAATTAAAAGGTATTAGCAGGGCCTTAAGCCTAGAGCTTTAGTATCTCTGGTTGCTCGTTACAGAAAAGCAGAAAACAAGCCAAAAAAGCCACGTCAGTGCAGGAGAACCTTGGTCACAGGTAAGGGAAATGCCAGGGGAGATCACCAACCTGGTTGGGTGTGTGGATCACGTCAAACTCCTTAACCAACTGGAAGGAAAAAAAAAAAATAAAGTCAACAGAAAATAAGCTGCAGAAAAGGTTTTAGCTACTTCATGACAGTGTTCTTGAAGAATGAAGATGTCACATCAGTAAAAAATCAGAGCAAACACAACCACCACTATTTAATTTCAATTCCTAAAAATTTTCTTGTATTAGTATCAGTAGAGAGTTTTCCAATGAATAAGCCTAAAACATGAAGTAACGCAGTGTAAAAGAGAACACAAAGTCAGTGTTCCAGAAGAGACAAAAAAGAGCAAGTCTGGTTGATGTGAAGAAATCCACACCACACAGACTGGGCACATTTTTTAGTGAGGAACAACTTGATTTGATGCATTTAAGCTGAATAAGTGACCCATATTAAATCAAATCTTTACTGTAGCTACATTACAATACTTTGACTTTACATGTTCTCTCCCCACTCCCATTCAGTGCTTTTCCTGAGCATTTCCTTAGGACCAGAGGAGGAAAAATATATTACTGCAGATTAAAAAGAAAACCCCAGTAGGAGTCCTATTTCCACACAAAAACTCTAAATTCCTCATTTTCAAGATCTAACACGCAGCTGTAGAACCAGTCTTTCACCCCTAACAGGTCACAACACAGACAGACCATGACCGTGTCTGAAAATAACCACTGTCACACAAACAGGAGCATCTCATGGTACATTCAGATCTGGCCAGAAGAGTCTTTTTTCCAGTTTAGATGCAAGGATGGACACTTTTTTTGTAACCCAACCTACTCCCCACCCTCCCTTTTTTTGGTGTTTAATAACACCACCGCTAAAATATTCCTCCTTTTGTCCTAAGAGCAACTTACTTTAAAGGAAATTTATAAGAATGGATGCTTTAATCTGTTTTAAAACATGGTGTTTGTTGGCAGAGCTATTCCTTCAGAAATAAGGAAGACACTTAAAACTATCTGTATGAAAATCCTAAGAACAAACGAAATTAAAGCTCCTTGTAGATGAGAGCTGTAGCTACTGACCTTGTCAGTTCTGCCGCCACGGCTGGCCCTGCCACCACGTCCTCGGCCACCTCGTCCCCCTCTGCCACCACGTCCGGGGCGGCCAAGGTCTCCAAAGTTGATCTCCAGCTGGGATGTAATATCATTTGCTGGTTTGCGGAAGTGATGATCCATTACCGAGTCCTCAGCGTGAGCCTGAAATGAGTATTTCTCTTTCAGTAAGAAAAAAAAAACAAATCACCCAAAAAACCCTTTCCAAACACACTCCCAAATTGAGGGCCAATCACCTCGATTGATTCAAGTTAAAGGACAGTGCACAAATTGTTAGGAATCAAGTTGTCCCCCTTGTGCAGTTGACCAAAACCACATCCAGGGTAATCAAGTAAGAGCTTGAGCAAACAAAGGTATTTTGCGTTTCCAAGGTAATTCAGGGAAGCTCTGGAGTTCCTCCAGAGGAACACAGGTCAGGTTTAGCTGAGATCAAGCTATCACCAAGGCAGTACAGAATCTCATCTTCTACCATTTTTCTTCTCGCTTTGCATCCTGAGAAATCTTCAGGCTCTAGCGATTCAATTCATTCTTTTTTTTTTTTTTTTTAAATACTTACTTGGGAACCCATCTTTATTTTGCTCAATGAGTACTTTACACACTTTCTCATTTGCTTAGCCCTGTATAAATATTTAAAACAAGGGAGATTGGTAAGAATCCCTTATTGATTTGGATTAGCCATAACAAACATCGAACGAGGCATAAACAGTGCAAACAGGAGATAACTGAAGTAGCCAAAACATTAATGCTGAAACAGAGAACCAGTTTCACCAATTACACTGAAAAATAGGACTCTCACCACCTTTGCCACGATACAACATTCTCTTACGGCCAGTTGGTTCCCAGTGCATTCACAGTGAGAAACTGGAGCCTCCAGGAGCAAGGTATGCATCCAAGAGTTACATCTAACACCATAAATGCTACTATTCAGCACATTTAGAGTTTCACATTATTGTACAATGAACACAAACCCCCCCAAATGTTCTCAAATTAATATTTTTTTCTTATTTTGCACAAATAATTTTTCCATGTAATAAGTCAGTTTTTGGCACCTATGAATATAGACAATATGTAAAACTGAGCCCCCTGCAGCAGACTGAGGGTTTTTCTAGTCCATCTCCCCCTCTTCCAAGATCAAATCATCATGTTTTGGAAACATGACAACAAACAACGCTTTCTTCTCCTAAAAGCCCATAATTTCTGGCACAGCAATTTGCAGTTGTTTTTTTTTTTTCCTACAGAAGTGCCACGTGCAAGCTTCAGCCTACCGACTACAACTTACTTTTCTGGTGGTGTAGTTGCACAATATGCAGACTTTCAAAGGCAACACATTGTGCAATTAAGCCCTATACTCTTTAATTACAATCTGAGGATCCCTCAGAAGGCAGGTAACGGATACACAGAGATCTCTGCATTGTACACCCATCAGAGACCTCTTTTCCAAACTCAGGAAGGCAGACTAAGCAGCTGTTTTTCCAGAGAAAACTCATTCCACATCTCAGCCTGACATTACTTAAATATAAGTACAATCTGTAAAACAGTACGCGATACCTTTTGTCACAGCTTTGATTCCTTTCTTCCTACTTGGTATTTTACCTACATTTGATCACTACAGGGTACTAAAATGGTATTTTCAGCTTAGTGGCAATTATATGACATTTTCTTTTCCGAGACGCATGATCAGTGGATTTAACAATAATTCTGTGCATTTCCTTCCCTCCACTGTTAGCAAAGAAACACTACAATCTACCAAAAACATTGCATTTTCACAACTTCAGTTTAACCACTAAACCCAACAAATATTAAATTCTATGTATGTAACCTGATGATTTATTTGTCTAAAGTAAGTAAAGCTGATTGAAAACACAAATAAAAGAGCTGGCATGTTCTCCTCATCCTCTTCTATAACTTAAGTGACAACAGTCAGAGACAAACCCCACAAATTACTTATTCTGAATCATTTTTGGAAGCATTTAATTTATATGTATTGGCAACTCTCACCAGATGAAATAACTGACAGGTTCTTGAAGGCATCATTGCAATTATGGGTCTTGGGGAAAGCAGTCAAAAATTGAGAACAAGCTAGCAAGGGAAAGGGAGCCAAAGCAGACAGCGAGATATGGAAAAACAACAACAACAAAAAAAAAGAGACTCATGATAGAAGCATTTATGACAAGGTTTGAATTCAGCTCAATTAGCAGCAAAGGTACTAATTATGAAGGGTATATGGTACGCAGTTAGACAACAGGCATGGACAGAAAAGCTCCAGATTGTATCTACTTGTATTCTCTATTTTTGTGACTTCTTAATATCCAGCCCTTCATTTCAGAAGGGGCTCTTATCAAAACACAGGTATTACCAGTTAGATATAAAGGATCAGTACCTCATTTGACTCCAGCAGACTCCCCTGCATTTCTGTCATCGCCTTTGTCTGATGAAAGTTGCGTGTCCACGCCAAAGTGACAAAAGGAACAAAGGGAGAAAACAAAAGGAAGAAATGAGACTCAACTACATACAGGAACAACAGGTAATAAGGTCACACGAACTCGCTGGATACAGATGTCACTGAGCACACGAAGCAGCGAAAGGATGAGACCAAAAGCCGTGCGAGCATCCAGGAAGGATTAGAGGACAGAGTGTACCACAGGCATGGAGACAAGAGAAATCTCAGGTCGATATCAAATGAAAGTTTAATTCAAGCTGCTGGAAACTCCTTATTAGAGCCCAGGCATACAGGTGATCTCTAGCACAGGCACACCGCGTACAGAACTAGACGGATAAGAGCGTGGGACGTTTAAAATTACTGTTAATGAGAAAAGGTTTCTGCACGGCCTCGATTCAAGAGTCATTCCTCCAAATTTTGAGAAGATGGAGCTATCATTTTCCAATACATTTCTCAGTCTCCCACTGCAACATCCTCTAAGGAAGCGATCAGATTAGCAAGAAAGTTTGAAGGCACAGGGAAGGGACACAGCACAGTGGACACATGGAGTAGAAACTGATCTACTGGTGTTCAGTCTTTCCAGGAGACTTGCATCCAACTTTCAGAAAAACAATGTAAGATCTCTCCAAAATGTTAACTCCTTCCCATCTTTTGTTCAGCTGCACCAGAAGAACTTAAAAGATTCAAGCCACTAAGCCAGCTGCAGGAAAGGGAAAAAGAGAATCTCTATTTTATGGCATAACCTCATCTCCTGGAAAGAGTCTCATCAGACCAGAGCTGCCAATACACATGGATTTCAGATTAAACCAGAAAGAATACGAGACACTATTAGGAGGTTGGGTTGGTTTTTTTCATATACAATATATCACTTTCCAGTAATTGCAAAGAAAATGTGAAAAAGGGAAAGACCTCAGGCAGGGTCAAGCATTTCACCCCTCGGTGAAGAGGATGAGGAGGTGGACCAGAGCTCTTTCCTAAGACTACAACAGATGAACAGTACTAGATCCTCACACTTTTTTCCCCCCAGACTCCTAGGACATTCTCCCGGTAGTTCCCAAGCTACAGGAATGAGGGTGGTCATCACAACGCTTCAATCCAAACTTCTGAGAACATCCACCATGGCACATTCTGATTTTTTCAGCCACAAATTTGAGGCCAAACCCCAGAATTTACCTACAAACCAAGTCACTTCCACACATCAAATCCCTTCTTATCAATAAGAATCACAGAAACCTCGCTTCAACCTTCATTCCATGAGTCATAAGTATGTCCAAGAAGACAATCAGATAAAGAATAGCAGGTAGGTTTTGTTCATACTTCTAAATATTCCACCTTCTAAAGCTGCTCACAAAGAAGCTGCAGTGAAGGCTTTCCTAACGCCTCTTAGTGCTATTTTGCTGTAAAACTTCACAAAATCCCCCCCTGCTGCTTCCCAAGGGATCAGTGAACAATGAGTAAGTGAAATGGGGAGAGACACCTGCTGGACATACAATAAAAGTAGGCTAAAAGCATCTACATTTAATGGCAATTTTGTTAATACCTCAGTTCTGTGCTTATACAGTAAGGACCTGTTAACTTCTCATGTGATAGCGTTAAAAATACCTGACTCATTTCTTTGAAGTTAACAGAATACACCTCTCAAATAGAACATTCTACTAATTATCCCAGTTATTCCATAAGAGTAATTTGACTAGTTATTCTGATTGGTTTTGTTGTTGTTTTTTTTTTTTATTTAACTACCAATTTATTTATCTAAATGGAAAATGCAGTACAGATCTTTCTAGCTTTGAAATTACTCAGGAGTATAGAAGTACCACCATCTTACACACAGTTATCTTAAACAAAAAAGTCTTCAGCTGACTAAACATCAAATGACTTTGCTTTGGAGAGACTGAGGCTGGGAGATAGTTCTTGACACACCTGCAGGACTACAGGCTTAGTAAATCTTAGTGAAGTATAGAAATACTTCTCTTTAAACACCGTCTTTTAATATACAACAACATTAAGCTTAACTCAATTTGCTTTTTCTACACAAGCCAGAGAAAGCATTATTTAATGAACATTTCCAACACCAAACAGCTTAAGGTAAAGAAAAAGATACGGAATTGTTTAAAGAACTGAACTACCCTGCACAGCAAGAAAAGAAAAATACCGTGACTGTGACAAAGTCAAACTCGTTCCAAATTCAGGGAGATTAGAAATGGAGTTTTCACTGGAAAGTATTGCCTAGTGCCTGCCCATCAGTATCACGTCCCCAGCTGTGAAGAAAACACTGACAAGGTGTGAAATAGCAGAAATACATAATAGAAGACCAAACAGAGTATTACATACTATCTAGTTACTTTAAAGGGAGTCAGAACCATCTGATATACAAAACTGCAGGCTACCCCTAGCTTAAAGGAGACCACTGAAGATGTTACAGAACATTCAAAACAAAGATTAAAAGCAAAGATTAATGCAGCACTGCATCAGAGAACAGATCTCTCGGCACTTTCCTTCCTTCTGAAGTGGAAGAATACATCTCTCCTTCCCACTCTCACTCTCTTGGAAAAGAATAATTAAATATTTTGCAACGACACTTGAGAAACTGCAATTTTAAAGTAATTCCACAGCAACTATGTTGAGTATCACTGAAGGACACAAATATATTTCACCCGGTTTCTCAAAAGCTCCAAGGACAGTTGTATATAGAATATTACAAAAGGAGAAGATATCCACGTTGCAAACTTAAGATACACAGTTTGGGTGTTAAGGTGTCTGAGGCGCGACCAGCGTTTCTTCAACATTCCATCCTGTTTAGTGAGCACCATTAAATCCCTGTACTGCAGAAGACTAACACAATGCTAAATAACATAAGCTTTTTTTTTTAAAAAAAGCAAAGAAATCAATTTGCTACTGACAAACTTCTGTAATGCTCACCAAGAGAGGGTCCTTACAAAGCTCCCTGCCCAGATGTAGCAGAATTCCAGTCTCATCTCTAGATTATACCCCAGTATAAACCAATCCAAGGGTACAGATCAACTCCAAAAACTAACCACAGTAAGAACGGTTAATTACGCTACTGTGTAACGTCGCAAGGAACGGAGCTTCCAATCCAAGGAATGTGCATCAATGGAAAAACCTATACAATTTGGATACTAACAAGTACTGAAAAATCACTTTACCTCCTCACTCTTCGACTTGTGAAGAACAAATCCTTTTTTCCACTGCCCGTCAGCACCCTCGTTTGGTTTACGGATGTTGAACTCCACTTTTGCACGATCCTTACTCTGAATAGCTTTCCACTCGTCCAGGGTCATTTCCTTAGGGCCTTCTTCCTTAACTTCTTCAACCTCATTCTCTCTGCAGTAAATTCATGGGTATTATTATCATCGTGACTCAGAAAAAGGTTATAAAAAAAGTTCGTCAAGTATTTAGCAGAGGTGTATATAAAACCCCCTCATTTCCATCGCTCAGAAAGCACAAATGAAAATTCATCTTCTTTAGCCAGAGAGCCAAATATCACAGCCAGACACTTTTCAGCAAGTAAATGGTCAGCACAGCAAAATGTTAAAATTAATACCAATCCATGCCGTCTATTCTCCATGTTAATGACAATTTTCTTTTCAAATACAGAAGCATAACTTGTGTAACAGACTTGGAGCTTCCCCCTTGCCCTTTTTGAGATCCCTCTCTCACAAAATTTCAAGTTAAGGCAGTGAGAGAGAGCTCATTCTTACAACAATTTTCAGGCTTGTTAAGTTTTTTAAAAACCAGAATTTAATCAGTTTTGGATAGTCTGCTTTCTTTACTGACCCAAAGACAATTATTAATGTCCCAGGCAACCAAAACAATTTTTACTTTCAGCTAAATTGGAAAAACAACAGCTTGTAACTTAGCTACTTGTGCGATGCATCACCTCGTTGTAAATCTTTGGTGCCCTTACCTTCTGCCAAAGAGCTATTTTTAAGTAAAAACACACAACTACTACGCTCAAGAACAGATCACGTTCCAACTACACAGACAGTCAATCCTCACCATTCTTCTGTGTGTTCATGCAACTAAATTTCCGATGCATAGAAAAATAGTGCCATGTATGTCTGGCAAAAGAATCACGGAAGCTTCAACTTAAAAGCTGTTTTGTAGCCATTAACTTTGACTTAACGCAGCAATTTTATGACAAAACTACCACATTTCATCTTTTTCCCATTCTGTAGAATGATTTTTGACATGGTATATATTCAGAATCATTTATTTTCTTTTTCCTCAAGGGGAAAACATTCCCCCTTGGCATTCTGCAGATTTTATAGCGGTAAAACATCTCACAGTTCTGCTGAAACATTTAGGTTAGATGTATACTCCAAACCACCCAACCCAGAAACTAAGTCATACAAAGATGCTTTTCTATAATCTAAAAGATTCCAACAGATGCGTTATGCTTGAAATAGGAAAAAGTACACATTTCTGCAGATTTTGAGGAGGAAGATAAAAAATACAAACAGCCTGCAGAATTTTGCAGACAACCTATCTGCACATGGATGGGTCAGTATCTGGTCAAGCACCAGATAATAAAGACTAATAAAGATCCAGGAAATACTGCAGACACAGCAAATTTAATATATCCAGATTTCCAATACATATTCTTCTTCTGAGGACTAGCCAGCTTGCATTTTCTGACCAACGCTCAAGCTTTATATACAAGCAGTGTGAAAAATAAGGAATTACAAGATTACCTTAACATAGGAAAAGTAATAGCATTTAGTCTTTTTTCAGTTAAATCCATTTTTTATTCTCTATGCAGTACTTGTACTCTCTTTACCACTACCCAAAGTTATTAACGAGGAACTCAATATATAGCAAACTCCCAATTAGAAATCTCATGCAAACAAAGATATCAAACTTCTACCTTTATCCGTTTGCCATTTTCTTTTGGATTCACCATAAAGGACGTTTATCCTTAAAATACATATTATTGTACTACGCTACCATAAAATTTTGTATCATGTTTCTACCTCAGCTGTGAGTGGACTACTGCTCATTCTGCTTCTCTCGCTACTCTATTTCATTTATCAAGTCACTGGTTTCTTCTGTAACAGCGGCCAAGTGAAACAAGATGCAATCAAATTAACTTATTTGAGAATTGCCTGCATACAGGGAAGCTGGAGGAAGAGAGATACAAGTCTTCCTCCACAGGCCAGTCACACAGTCCCAACAGCTGTTTTGAAGAACTAAATTAAAAAAAATAAATTGCCTTCCACCGGCAGAAGAACATTTTGTTCCTTTCTCTTGGTGGTTTTACCTAGTTATGAGCACAGATGCTTTTGGATTTGGTACTTAGGAGTTGTGATCCCCAGACCCTAAGCGTATTAAACTGATTATTAATAACTAAATCTAAAAGTGACCTAAGAGCCTGCATGACACTAATGAACAGTTTCAAAACCACGATTTTTAGACATGCAGTTTTTAAAGAGACAGCCTTCCAGCAGCGCTGGGGATAATATCCAATCTACTGAAGAAAATATAATCTGGGTTTGGAGTAGGAATAAATAGCAGAGATTAAAGGCAAAGCCATGCTACCTTTGAAGCAGTCAAAGAGCATTAAGAGGGGTGGCACTCACTTGTTTTCCGAATCAGCAGGCGGATGTTCCTCTCCCTCTGGCGTTTCCTCAGTTACAGCCGACTGATCCAATTCACTGCAATTACGGAACGTTTGAGGGTTTGTTTTTTTTAAAAGTTCAGCCCAATTTAAAAGCTACATGAAAATCAATTACTAATTTCTACAGTGGATTTACACAACGCACTCTTCTTTAAAAAGAGCTATTTCCTTAAGAATTGGCACTCTCTGAGCCTTTTAATCCTCTGCTTTCCACCTTCCTCATGGTTTTCCCCCAAAACTCACTAGTGCCCATTCCGAGACCCTTGACACAAAACCAATTTGGCCATTAAAAATATTGTTTTCAATGTAATACTTCTGAAAAAGCATGCTCAACCTGATCAAAATTGTTAACGTTAAATTATATGATTTTTTTTGATGTTCAAAAATCAGCACAAGATACACCCCCAATTCCAAATTCTCCCAAATTCTGGCTTTAACAGTGAAGCCATCTCTTATGCTACAAGAAATCACTGATTTTTTTAAATTCTGCTTTAACAGCATAGCAAAAACTATCAAAAAATTAAAGGCAAGAAAGGCAGCTAAACCTTTATGTTTTGCAAGCCCTAAAAATTAGGATTTATTTATTAACATTCTGCTAATCATAGGTTTCTGAGCAATTACAGATTACTAACGTTAGCTCGTCTTTGACGGTTCCCCAGTTGTGCGATCCACTGCCACCGCGCTTGTCCTCATGCTTTAGGCCGCTGAAATGTGAATGTGAAACAGAACTAACAAAACTGAGTTAACATTATAGTGTCCAGACACAGAAATTCAAAGGCAAATATTAAAACGTGTGATAATTGCAAAGAATAGCCAAAAAAAAAAAAACCCAATAAAGTTAAAAGACTTACGATCTATCGCTGCCGCTGTGTCTGTCAAATTCACGTTTGCCACGGGAGTCAAAGCCATCTCCTCTGCCCATTCCACGGCCACGGCCACGTCCTCGTCCAAGTCCACCACGTCCACGCATAGGTCGGTCAAGAATGGGTCTAAGCACAGGACAGCCCAAACTTGAGTATTTCACCTTTAAAGTTTTCTTTCCCTCCTTTGAGAGTTTTATTTACTTACTCTTGTCCTTTGATAATTACTGTGTCAAGGCTCTAATTTTAATACCAAATTATTACACTGAAAAAACACGCATATATAACACCCGCATTTTAGAATGTGGAAACGTGCTCGGAAGGATTAATGTTTCTTTGTGTCTTCTGGCACTAAATTCCAAAATTTAGCATTTGGATTGTGCTCCGTAACTAGCTGATACCACAACTTCAACTCCCATTCATCCAACTGACTTCTTTTAAAAGGATTTTAATGTTGGCTACTAAAACTTTAACATTTGAACATTACTTCCAGAACACTTGAATTCTGGATCCCTCATGATACTCAAGAGACTTTTAACTCTTGCCTAGATGTAAGATGGCTTTACTGCTTCCAGATCTGATGTCACTGCAGCCAAGGTATGAACACCTGCATGGAAAAACTTTTATTGGCTTGAAGTCAGCTGTACAGATTTAAGGAACAGCTCTAACAGCAAACAAACCTCATCCTAAAGGAAACAGCCATGCTTGAGTCCCTTGCCTGAGCTATCTGCTATGGACTTAAGAGAGATATGGTTGATATTGCTTTCTGATTTAAGCAATATTTTCACTTAAACCAATGGGACTATTCATGGTAGATCACTCCTGGTCTATAATTTGAGTCAAGTTTGTAAACAAAATCATGGAAAAAGAAAAGTGTTATATTCTACGTGACATATACTCTTCTTGTGACTGACAATTTAATTCAATTAATTTACTTTTGATTCAACCAGCCTCTCTTTTTTTCCATTTTTTATTTTTTTTTTTAAACTTAGCAGCAAAAGGTGGGACATCCCCTTCCTATCAAACCTAGGAAAACTTATCAGGCAAAGATATGAAGGGGGATGGGGTTGGAACCAGGGTCACTGAAGTGGTGCCTGGGAGTACTGCACCGGTGCTAATAGGCA
>JAOQGH010000004.1:32777670-32800289 GCA_025769975.1 Gallinago jamesoni
ACCCTTCCCCCTCCTCCTGGGGCTCCCCTCCCTCATCCAGAGTCCCTCCCCAGCTTTCCTGGAGCCCCCCTTCTTGATGGATTGGAAGGGGCTGGAAGGTCTCCCCAGAGCCTTCTCTTCTCCAGGCTGAACCCCCCCAACTCTCTCAGCGCCCCCTCCCAGCAGAGGGGCTCCATCCCTTCCAGCATCTCCGGGGCTTCCTCTGACCCCGCTCCAACAGCTCCATGTTCTTCTGATGGTGGTGGCTCCAGAGCTGGAGGTAGCACTGGGGGGGGTGTCTCTCCAGAGCGGAGCAGAGTGGCAGAATCCCCACCCCAGCCCTACTGGCCACGCTGCTGGAGATGCAGCCCAGGATGCAGGGGGTTTCTGGGCTACCAACACACATTGCTGGCTCTTCTGGAGCTTCTCATCCACCAACAAATTGCCCTTGGGGGTGTTGCTTTTCCCGCAAACATTGACTACAGAGAGTCGAGGGGCATGAAGGAGGTGCCCAGGTTGGCAGTCCAGGCAGCATGTCCCAGGGTTTTGTAAGTGGGAAGGTAGGGAGTGCAGAAAAAAAAAAAAAAAAAGAGTGGCAGGGTCATTGTGGAGGGACAACAGCCCTGATCTGTCACATCTGCAGGACACAGCCCAGCCCGTGCCAATTCCTGTGTGCTCCCTTCTCCGGGAGCGCTCCATCACACCCACACCTTCCAAGTAAACCCTACAAATGTTATCCACACCCATCTTCCAGAACCGGGGACCCGCTGTGCCAGATGTAACCCTAATTAGAGAGCGCTGGAACGAGGAGGGCACGCTCCACACTCCTCCCGCTCCGACCGGTTGCTCTGCTCGGGGAAGGAAACTGCCTCCAGCCGAAACGGCCCCCCTCGCGCCTGCGCAGGGAGATCCCAGCACGGCAAAGCTGCACCTCTGGATGTAATAACCTTCCTCTGGTTATTCACCCAACCTGGGTTTTTTTTCCAGCAGGGAAAGCCCAGGGTGGCCAGCGGGGCTCCTGCCACCCTGGTCCCGGCACAGGGCTGTGCTGACACCCAGTGGAAACCAGGGTGAGATGCCCAGCAGAGGGAAACATCGTGGCTGAAGTCTTTTTACGTGAATAAATAGGATGGAAAATAAAACCTAGTTAGCAGGAAAAAAATCACAGCGCTGCCCTCCACGAGAAGAAAGAATCGAGTAGTGAAATGAAATAGGGATCAGAGATGCATTTTTCTCTTTATGCTACTTAAACCACACCCGAGGAAAGGAGAGAGACGAGGTGGTGCGATAACACCAGAGCCTACCAGGACTCCCAGACACGGCTGCACTTCGTGGTACCCGTGATGCAAATTTCCCAGGGGAAACACTGGCCGTGGTCGCCCACAAGCTGCCCCCCGACTCCTTTGATCCCCCTGGATGGTGTTCAGCAGCATGGCTGTGGTGCTGGCACCAGTTGCTCTCACCAGGTTCCCGGCGGGTGAGGAGGACTTGATTTTTAAATAGTTATCGAGATTTACAATCGCGGCACAAATATTTCATACACCCTAGAAAACGTTTGGGTTTGGTAAAAATTAACAAGATTCCCCCCCTCCCCCAAACAAACCCAACTCCTTTGCGTATTCAAGGCTCACATTATTTCCACGCACAGAGAAAAGGTGAAGCACCAGCAGCTGCACCACTTGCACACGTGAGTTTCTGGTGAAGGACGAGGATGTTTTGGGATGCGGACCCTGCCCAGCCTCATCGCCAAAGGGATCGGGAAACTCAGGCACCCCCCGGGACCCAACCGCTGGTTTTCTGGGCAGAGAAGCTTTTGGTTTGCATGAAAAGTGGCTCAGATTTTTTTCTAGATTCTGCACGAGTACAGAACTCACGCATGAAGCAAACACAGAGAGGGGGTTTTACCCCTCGGAGGTGTAAAAGCGAGGTGCAAGCGGGGATACCACAGCCCTGCTCAGTCTGTTTGCCCCTCGCTTGGATTACGGTACTTAATTACTGCAGATTTCAAACCCACTTTTACGACAGAAAAGATGCAGTACAAACTAACTGACACTCCTTCCATCCGTATCTCTCTGAGAAAAGGGCAGTAATTAGGGCTCGGTTAACGAGGGGAACTCTGGCCAGGCAGATACACCCCAGAGCGGCCCGTCAGCGCGCACGGAGAACAAAAACTCCTTCAAGCACAGACCACCACTTTGTGACGTTTGCTCCTTCAGAGAGTTTACACTTGAGAATATTTAGAGATTTTACAGCTGACGTTTTTTTCCTTCAAATTATAAACAAGGCTGCCAGTGTCTCAATTAGTCTTTCTAAAAATGTATAAAAATGCCAAATAACATGAAATAAAAGAAAAC
The DNA here is from genome assembly GCA_025769975.1 of Gallinago jamesoni. NCBI lineage: Eukaryota > Metazoa > Chordata > Aves > Charadriiformes > Scolopacidae > Gallinago > Gallinago jamesoni. The sequence goes on from JAOQGH010000004.1 coordinate 32,780,004, forward strand.
AGGCAACTCCCCGAGATCTTCAGCTGGACTTAGCGCTGTGGGTATTTAATTAAGGATGTGTTCCTTCCTAAACTCTGTTCCACAAGTTATCCCAGTACCATCCTGCTGATCAAAACCAAGCTACAGCTACGTTTGATTTTCAAAGTCAGGCTCCGTCCATGTGATTCTGCCACACTCCATTTACTCGTTGGGAAACAGCTAGTGGGGAAAAAAATACCCCACTTTTATTTTCCTCTGCGTTTTTCTACGACTTAACCTTTTACATCTCTAGTACAAACGAAAGCCATGAAAACAGACTTCCAGATCAAGGTTACTTTGAAAAAAATCTCTAAGCAGTATTATTTTATAGATGTCGGCCCAAAGTCATTAGTAAAGGTGACCTGTCCCTAACGAACTGCGGGGCTGCTTCCCCACAGAAGGGACCTCTTTTCTCCCCACAGGGCACTACCCAGATAATTCACACCAGGAAAAGAACATACAGAAAACCACAAAGAGATATTTAGTTGTATCAAAGTCAGTTTGTCTTACAGCATGTACAGCAGGAGGGGTCCTGGATCAAAGCACCAGCCTGGGAGTCACGAGGTCCAGCTTGGCCTCAGGTTCCGTGACCTTCAGCAAATTCTTTAGCCTGAAAGAGAGATAAAGGCGAGGACGTTGGTGGGAGATGCTCTGTGGAAAATAAAACCTCCGTGGTTTGGAGCTCAAAGTCACCAACAGGGTGCAAAGCATTGCACGAGCTTCTCGGTTACAGGAACTTATCAAAGTACCTATTGTAAGGAAGGGGCCAATACGGGAAGAGGGATTTGCATTCTGAGATAGTCAAACAAAATACACAAACAAATAGAGACATGACAAAGACTCCCACGCTGCCCCTAGCTAACTGGTGGAATAAACAAGGAAAAGCCTAATTTCTGTGGGAGAAGCAGCCCACTCCAAACAGCATTTCTACCCCCAATATTCCCTGGTAGCAAAAAGGGAGGGAAATGAATGTCAGGAACCACTGCTGGTAATGCCATGGAGAGCAGAGCCCGTGCCGTCCCTGGGGCCTCTCCTCCATAAAGCTGCCAAGTAGTTTGTATTTGTTCCACTCCAGGATAAAATTTAAATCACTGGGGTTTGGGACCTGTCTTTCTGCTTGATATATTTTGCATGAAAGAAAGGAACAAGCATGTGCTGGAAACTCACCTACAACATAGGCTGTCTTGCTCCCCGTCCGGCTGGCTTTGATTTTTATCAGTGTAATGATCCTGAAACAGAGTAAAATAAAATTTTTTCAGTACATCATAAAGCAAAAAAGCCAGAGCTAAGAAGGGTTAGCACTCGTGGTTTAATTCTAATCACAAAGACTATAATATTTTTGAGATTGGCCACACTGAAAAGTCTACCCCAAACTTTTTTTCCGGAGAGTTTCCCTATTTCCCTCCCCGAGGACATGGCCATGGGCGGCCAATTCCCTCTGGCCACCTCCCAGAAGAAAGCCAACACGTTCTGAATGAAGCCAACAACTTTTCGTAGCTTTTTTGCCACTCCAGCTCCTCCTGTAGCCCACGCTCCCGAGGCAGAGGTCCCGGCCAGACGAGGTTTAGAGGTGGTTGTTAGAAAATCTCCTGGCTTTGAAACGAGTTAAACCACTCGGGGTAAATCCCCGAGCAGGTCTACACGAAGCGCCAGCGTAGCCGGTGCGGGCTCTTTGCCTGGATATATTCTCCCTTAAACCATGGGAGAAACAATTCTGAGCACCCACGGTGGTTACGGAGGCCTATACACCCCCCCACCAAAAAAAAATCCTGGAATTCGATCAATCCTAAAACAATCCAAGTTCCCGCGCCAGATACTGCCCTAACTGCTGCGAGGCTGGTAAAACCCAGACCCCACTATATTCAACAGCCTCCTCAAACTTATTAAACACTAATTTTAAATGAAAACTATGCCACGATGACAATTCAAAGAGGGCAGTGATTTTCGAAGAGTTTTGAATCACAGCGGGTGCCCGATATGTACGACTCAGCACCATGAAGAACAGAAACCAGAGACTCAAGAAAACAAGGGTTTATTTGTTTAAAACCACGTATAATACAGTCACAAACCAAGCTGGCTGCCTTGATGCTATGGGTAAAAAAGGTGATAAAACCCTGAAGGTGACATGCCCTCTGTGATAGCTAAAGGGGGGGGGTTAGAAATAAATATAAATAATATAATAAATAAATTCAATTATAAATAAAGCTGTCTTTTTTATTCACGTTGCTTTGCTGCTGCACGAAGCCCAAGGGGGAGCACATTCAGTGCGACACACAGGCGGGTGTGCAAAAAGACACGTAAAGTTCTAAAGCAGCAACTAATAATTACACATTGAGGGGTAATTGCTGCGTTAACCTTTCCTGTAATTTATAACGCGGGTTTATAAACTTGTGTGTCCCTGTAGAGACACCCACTGTCTAAGAAGGTGCAAAACATGCATTAAAGGCACCGGGCATTTACTAAACTGGGAAAGCTGCTGGAGCACAACTAACTCATTAACCAGGGCACGGCGGGATCCGGAATCGCCACCGATGCTTTTTGGAAGGAAAAACAACCATGGTTTGCCAAAGGGCCAGCAGAGATCTGGCACGGAACCTCGGTAACCGGCCCAATCGCCCAATTAGCTCCGAGAGCGCTCGGAGCCCGAGCAACCCAGTCGTCCCCCCCCATTTCCCAGGAAACAAGGGGAAAAACCAGCCCAGAAAATTCCTAAGAGATAGTCCTTATCAGGGCAGAGAGATGCCGGCAGCACGGGCAGCGTCTCCTTTATTAAATCACACGCCCCTTCCCGTGTTGGAAATGGCGTTGAAACTTTAAAGCTGCTGTTAAAACCCTTGTACGGAGTAGGAAAATAAATTGAATTTGAAGAGATTGTCCCCTCGCAGCCAGCCCTTGTCCCAGTGCCAAGCTTGGGCTTTTCACATAGGGCAAGGAAATAAAAATAAATGCAGCGCGTCACCCCCCGTTACATACGTGTGGCAGCTGGGACAAATACGAGTTTTAATGGTAAAGCTTCTGCTTTGCTTATCTCTGCAAGTTCTCCAGTCACAGCCCCTGGAAATCATTAAGGAAAAGCAAGAAAAAAAAAAAAATTTTTAATCTCTTGACTTCTGCTTCCTGATGGAGATCAAAACAATCTTGAAATGCACGTGAAAAATACACAGGGCTCCTAGGGGCCGCTTTCCACCCCAGAGCTATAAAGACTTGATAGTCCTGCCTAATCAAAGCTCCTATCAAATTAGTCAGAAAAACCCACAAACCCAACGTTATTAGGATAGTTTGAGGTCGGCGTAATGCCCCCCCCCCCTCGGCTCTGAAAAGCTCCTTTGGACGTCAGTGGTCAGAGGTCAGGGCATCCTCGGGAAGGAATAAATCAGGGAAGGGCACGTGGGAGAGAAAAATGAGGAAATACTGCTGCAAAACGGGTCCTGGAGCCTCCAGCCCTGGAACTGGAAGGAGCATCCCGGCTTTGCAGGGCAAATCCCTTGGGATTTTTACAGCACATAAAGCAAATTTGGCTGGGAAGGAGGTGGGCTGTCTCCCCGAAACATCAGCGATGATCTTTGCTTATCCCAGCTCCTAGCTTAGACCAAAAAAAAAGACTTTTTTTTTCTTTTTTTTGGAGCTTGAATCTAAAAACACAGCTGAAAAACATATCCGGGGATCAGCTCAATCTTATCTGCAGCAACAACTGACAAAACAGAGTGTTTTACTGCTAACAGTCCCAACTTTTACATTTTTAGGGCAGTAACTGCGGTGGTTTAACACCCCCCCCACTGACAAATGCAAAACCAAGCAACAGGAGAACACACCACCTCTGGTACCACGTTGTGCAAGAGGAAGATGATGCAGGAAAACAAGAGTTTGGCTGAAAGACAATGGCTTTTCATTAACAAAAATAAAAAGCTCTTTCAGCTTAATCTGTAATTTCTGAGACTTTTTGTTGCACTTTACTTCTCCCTCCACAGCACTGACGGACCCTCTTCCTGGAGATGCTTTGGGAATTATTTTGATGCAGAAGCAAAAGCCTCCCAGGCTCCTGCAGAGCCTGCTACAAATTGAAAATTCAAATTTCAGGGTGGTTTACGGTCCCCTCCAGGATTTCCTACAATGTAGGTGTAGCTTTCCAGAGAGGAAAACTTCTCCCCATCTGTGCTGGTTGCATTTAATAAGGACAACTGTGGGTTCAACAAAGGAGAGGAAGATTTTCAAAACACACGGAAAGCTGCGCCGTACCACGGCACAAGATCCTCCACAAGAAACAAGAAACTGTGATTTTCTAATGCAAATCACGATGAACCGTCCTGGGACGGAATTTCTTGTGCTTCCCTGTGCTATGGCAGCACAGAAAAAACAGCATAAATGCTTTTGGTATCTGTGTGATTTTATTTTTAAAAACAGAAAGGAAACTTTCTTCTGGAAATACTCTGGTTACTCATCAAGACGATTAATGACACGGCAAAGCGACGCTTTTTTTTTTTTTTCATTAACTGCAAAGGCACACACAGATACATCAAGTCTCTGGGGACTGCAGACTGAGAAAATTTAAGCCCAAAGACCTAACAACGGAGGACAGAAACCTAAACATCTCCAATTCGGGACAGACAGCTCAGGAAAGGCCTTTCCGGAGACTACAAACTTCCTACATTGTAATCAATTTTAAATTAAAGCTTACATTTATAAGCAATTAGAAGGCCTGCTTTTGCTGAATAACCCCTTTCCTTCCCGGTTCTCAACGAGTGTTTTCTCTTTCTAATGACATCCACGAGAATGTCACACACCTTCCCCCGGGTCCCACAGCATCACCTTATCATGACAGAAACTGGGAGGGACTGGGTCGGTTTGGGTTTTTTTTCCACTCTCCTCAGCTTAAAGCACCAGAAAACTTTTTCTCTTCCCCATGGTTCATCCCACCACCCCCCCCCCCATGAATAACACACACCTCCCATGTGTGTTTAGCGCCGGCTTTTTAATTGCTGCAGCAAGGGAAAGAAGTTATTCTGAATATCAGCACCTCGCCTGGGGGGGCTTTGGGGCAAAGATAACTATCATGGCACAAAGACAACCACTATTTAGAGGTCAAAATCAGGAAAAATCTACCCCCTCCCGCGTGCTCTAACTGCCTCTGGACAAGGAGAAGTTATGAATAGCAAAGGGTTGATCCAAGAAGAGCACCACCAGCACCAGCCTGCACCGGGAACCAGGCTGATCCCATCCCACCAGGACACGGATAGCGGCATTTCTTGGTTCCTCCTTCTGTTTAAAAAAGAAGGAGACACCCCCAAGGTGATGCAGGAGTCCCAGGAGAGCCCACAGGGCTTGGGACCCACGGCACCCCAAGAGCCCGTATCCCACAGTACAAATAATCCTCACAACGCTTTTCTTTCCTTTCCTTCCCTTCCCCCTTTTTTTTTTTTTTTTTTTAACTAATTCCATCACATGCCAAGACGCTGATACGGACACAGGAAGCTGACTATAAACACATTGGCTGCTCTACCAAATATTCCAAGAAACGCGACTAAAAATATACACTTCATGGTGTCCCTCAACATCTCAAAACCACGAACCGCCCGGGGGGCCCCGCCGCTCAGGGACATGGGGTACTCCATACCCCAGGACTCCATTTTAAGGACCTTCTCCTCATTAATCCTTGCAAATTACAGAGTATCACACGAGTATCTTATCTTCTCTTCTCCCCCCTCCTCCCTTCCACGTTCCCTGTAGGTTATTGCCGAGAGCAGAAAATGTGATTTCAGAATCGGCCACAGAGTTGAATGCGGGATGAACGTTCAAGTTCAGCAAAAAAAAAAAAAAAAAGATTAACAAAAAAGAAAAGAGGTCTAGTTGTGTAATATTGCAAAATTCAGAAAAATAGCTGCGCAACTCCAGCAGTGATTAATGTGGAGCAAATCCCGGGAGTCATCAAACATCTGCAGCTTCCATTTCCCAAGAAACAGCAAGCCCACAGCTATGTTCAAGATCTGGGGAACTCGCTCTCTGCTTCCATTAAAGCTCAGGAAAGTTTCCCTGCTGAGTCCTACCTCCTTTTTTTTTTTGTTTTCCTTGGAATATGAGACCCACAAGCCGGGTTCCTATAGACTTTAGAAAAGGGGACAAAGCCAAAAGGCTGAGGGTGAGGATTTATGGGACCTGCTGCAGTAATTGGAATTTGCTTTTCCAGGTGAAGCTCACCGAGGGCTGCTGTGGAGGGGTCTGGGGAGCTGAGCCCGGGAAGGAAGCGCATTCCCACCCGGCAGAGCTGTGGGGCTGAGCATCTTCCACAGCAGCGAGACCTGAAGGGGTTGGGGAGCCAGCACCAGGCTGCTGTCTGCACCCCAGACCTCGCCAGAGAGAACTTCTCATGAATCTGCCTCAAATATACCGAGGAACTTTGAGGAACGGAGCATTAGAAATTAAGAATTTCTAGTATTCGTTAAAAAAAAAAAAAGTTATTCTATAGCCACAGAGACATATACCTGACACAAAAGGAGTATCTGAAACCCACGGCACGACTTGATATCTGCATTAAAGTTCAATGCCAGCAAGAGAGGATGGTTCTGACCAGCGGAGCCTGCTCTTTGGGGGCCCTCAGGAACGTCTCCAAACAGGGAATCTTCTCAATTTTTGAAGCAAGGTGGTCCCTGGGCCGGGTGATGGCACAAGGGAGCCCAAGACCCCATCCACTGCTCTCCTCCGGAGTTTATCTGCCGCTTGGGCGCCGGGTTCCAGACACCCTAAATGCCTGCCATACGTTGGAGGAGGCGCGGATGAACGAGGGGATTGAGAAGTCATTAAGTGCATCCTGATCCCTCAATCTCATCGGGACAGCACGGGACACTGCTGCTGGGTGGCCCTCACTACCTGCTCCCCCCATTTCATTTCTAAACCGATCCACAGCCCTGATGCCCTTAGCTCGAAGCTAATAGAGATGCCGGCTAATTGCCCGACAAATTACCGCCAACCCAATTCGATGGGCCGCGCTAATCAACTTCTTTCCTGACCGTCACAACTTAATGAGGTTCCCCGTTTCCTCCATATTCAGCCCGGCTTCCCGAGACATCCCCCGACCCTGACCAGGGTCTGTCCCCATCGCTTTTGCTGTGACAAATTCCCTCCCTACACACCTGGAAGCCACACGTCCACGAGGGTCCTGCTGTCCTTCCTCCCGTGGGGACGAGCCCCCGGTGTCCCCCCCACATCCCCACAGCATGTGCCACCAAAGGGGGGGGAAGGAGATGGATCCCCCTTCCCAACAGCACCCGGCTAAAAACACAATATACGCCCCAAAAACCTATTTTTATATTATTTTTTTTCCCCCCCCCTTCCCCAAAAGTACAGAATTTAAGCCCGGATTTGCAATTTGCAATTCCCAAAGTCGCTAAAGTAAACTTATTACGGCAACAGGGCGTGTGATCTCCTCCGTATCAACACGAAACCTCCTGCAATAATGACGCTCCCCGCTAATTAAAGCTCCTTCCCACACTAATCCCACAACTCCGCGCACATGGGAAACTTCCTCCCACTGGGAGCCTCCCGAGGGGGAGCCCGTGGCCTGGAAGGCTGAAACCCGGGTTAAAAAAGTGGAAAACGAGTTTAAAAAAAAAGGATTTGAAAAGTTTGAAAGGATTTGGAAAGTTTGAAGGATTTGAAAACTTTGAAGGACTTGAAAACTTTGAAGGATTTATCTGGGCATCCATCACCGCCACAGAGAGGAGGGAGGGAGGCGGGAAGGCCACACCGACCCTGTCTCCATAAGAAAGGCCTATTTTATTACGATTTTTTTTTTTTTTTTACATAATTGAGGAGATTTTTCTCCCTTTCTGGAGCCGGCCCACAACTTGTTGAATAGCAACAAAGCCGAGGGCCGAGTCCGGCCGGGACTCCTCCTCGGGAGAACGAGGAGGGGGGGGAATAAAAGATTTAAAAAGACCAAAAAAAAAAACCAAAACACCACATAAATCCCCTCATAAACCACCCGGGGTCCGTGAGGGCCCAAGCCGTCCCGCCAGGCCCAGCCCCACGGCGGAGGGACCCCGAAAGGTAATAAGGGCCGGGCTACGGCCTTTCTCTACCTCTCCCAATCCTCGTAGCCCACCCTCGGCCCTCAATCCCGGTGCCCCTTCCCCGGCCAGGCCTCGACCGGGCCCGGCAACTCACCGCCCGCCGCTCCCGTCCTCCGCCCGCAGCCCGTCTCCACGGGCGACCGGAGGGGTCGGCTTGGCCCCGCCCACCGACGGAGTTGGCCCCGCCCCCCGCCCCTCCCGGCCCCCCCCCCGGTCGGGGGCGTGGGGGGGGGGGGGGGTGGGGGGGGGGGCCGGGAGGGGTGGGGGGCGGGGCCAACGGCGTCGGTGGGCGGGGCCTGAAGCAGCCTGAAGATAAAGAGGACTATCCAAACTCCCCCCCGCGCACACAAAATATCGCTTTATAAGCCTTTTTTTCCACAGAATCCCAGAATGCTATGGGGCTGGAAGGGGCCTCTGGAGATCATCTCCTCCAACCCCCCTGCCAGAGCAGGGCCACCCAGAGGAGGTCCCACAGGAACGTGTCCAGGGGGGTTGGAATGTCTCCAGAGATGGAGATTCCACCACCTCCCTGGGCAGGCTCTGCCAGGGGTCTGCCAACCACAAAGTGAAGAAGTTCCTCCTCATATTGAGATGGAACTCCTTATGATCCAGTTTTTGCCCATTTCCTCCTGTCCTGCCCCTGGGCACCACTGAAAAAGTGGTCCCATCCTCCTGACGCCCACCCTTGAAGTATTTATAGGTGTTGATCAGATCCCCCCTCAGCCTTCTCTTCTCCAGACTAAGAAGACCCAAGTCCCTCAGCCTTTCCTCATAAGGGAGATGCTCCAGGCCCCTCATCATCTCTGTAGCCCTCTGCTGTCCCCTCTCCGGCAGTTCCCTGTCCTTCTTGAACTGGGGAGCCCAGAACTGGTCCCAGTGCTCCCAATGGGGCCTCCCCAGGCAGAGCAAAGGGGCAGGATGACCTCCTTCCACCTGCTGGTCACACTCTTCCTGATGCCCCCCAGGATGCCATTGGCCTTCTTGACCACAAGGGCACATCGTTGGCTCATAGGCATCCTATTGTCCACCACGATTTTCTTCCCCTTAACCTACAGTGAAGCACGTGAACAGTGTTTGGGGTGGGAGGTGGCAGCAGCCATGTGGGACTGTGTGGTACCCTGGGTGTAATCCCATCTACCACCCCAGAATCACATTGGGTTGAAAAGGACCTCTGGAGATCATCTCCTCCAACCCCCTGCCAGAGCAGGTCCACCCAGAGCAGGTCCCACAGGAACATGTCCAGGTGGGTTTGAATGTCTCCAGAGAAGGAGACTCCACCACCTCTCTGGGCAGCCTCTTCCAGGGCTCTGCACCCTCACAGGAAAGAAGTTCCTCCTCATCTTGTGATGCAACTCCTTATGTTCCAGTTTGTGCCCGTTCCCTCTTGTCCTGTCCCTGGGCACCACTGAAAAAAAGACTGGCCCCATCTTCCTGACACCCACCATCATTTATCTGTGCTGAACTCTCATTATCTTACGTGTAACGAGTTCAGCCAAAGGTCCTGTGGCAAGAACATAAACCTGGGAGACAGAAGATCCAGCCTCAGCGTTCTCTTTGGCCACACTTGAGCAAAACCCAGTTCCTCCTGCATGTTTGAGACCACGGCTCCTTCCCACCCCGTTTCCAGGGATGCTGAGAAGATGCTGCATCTCCCAAACTCCAGCACCTGGCAAAGCCCGCTCCTGGGAACCACCCGTCTCTCAGGACACCCATTTTTTAACCCAAAAGCAGCTCTTTGTGCCCTGTGGAAGCTCCAGCCTTTGCCCGTTCGGTGCCCAGTGCTGTGGGATGCAGAGCAGGAGGGAGCGCAGAGGATGCTCCCAACGCCTCTGGGGAAGCTGAAAAATTATCAATGAAATTTTACACTGAAATTTTACACCGAAAAATATGATGCCAAGGGGCAGCATTTTGGGGGAAAAAAAAAAAAAAAAAAAAATCAGCATTAGCATCAGGTTGGCAGCGCTGGAGGAGCAGAGCCCGAGGGTCAAGGGCATCATCCCAAAGAAAGAGAGACATAAAGTGATTTATTTCCCCCTCCCCAACTAATTTGACCAAAAGCCAACTCTAAGTTGAAGGCAGCACACGCGTGATGCTGTGCCCGTGTCCAAAGCTGTATCCGGTGGGAGTTTGTTCTCCCTAAAAACTGACGCTTTTTGTGATGCATTTTGACGTTCAGCCTTCATTTTGCAACAAAAACTTATTTTATCAGAAAAAAACATCAGCCAGATGCCTCGCTCCGACACTACCACGGACGAAGATGCTTTTCTGAACCCACACCACAAAGTAAGGTGTTGGTGACACAAAACCACACCAATCCCCTGCATTAATTGCCCAGTTCTCTTGCAAAATGGCCAAAGAAGTCAGCATGGGGGTCCAAGCTGGTGGGGCCGAGCCCTTGCCCTTCTCCTGGCAGGGAGGATGGAGCAGGCAGAGCAGAAAAGCTCGGTTCTTAGCTTTTTTTCTTTCCTCCCTAGGAAATCCTCACAATCGGGTCATGCCCACCCCCCAAAACCCAGAGATTTTTCCCCAGGATGTGTGCAGAATGGGAATTCTGACTCAGTGAGCTTATACTTAACTAGAACTGAACTTATACTTAACTAGAAATGCACAGAAAAAAATGATCCTGAAATAGCTGAGAACAGGCAAAAGGTGCTGCAGTGGGGTTTGTCATGTCTTTTTTGGAAACGGGGTGGCCCCGACTGTCCTGGGGGTTCAGTTCCCAGGACGCAGAATCCAGAGTCATAGTCAAATGTAGTTTATAAATAAACCAGAGAGATGTGCACAGCCAGCAGACAAGAAAGGTTTTCCCCAGAGCAAGGGGAGTAATCAAATTCCCCGTAGCCACGTGGGGAAGGAGAAGCGGAGGTGGAGGAGACGGCGCCATGTCGTGTCGTTTACAGGCTGTTTTGTTGAATAGACTCCTCTAGAGGAGAAATCCCAAGAGATCCCAAGAAATCCCTCACCGTTCACCTCTCCCAGCCTGCTCCAGCTGGGAGAAATGGGCAGGAGGCTCAACCCACTGGGAGATGTCCAGGGAGGGGGCCACCAGCGCCTGCAGTGCTCGGGGAAGAGGGTCCAAACGGTTCCCCAGTCCCTTCTGCCGGCAGAAAAAAATGGATAAAAAAAGCAGGATGCACCAGCGTCGTGGGAGAAGAAGCCAGAGTCCTGGCTTTGCCATCCCTGCTTGCCCACCCTTGTCCCAAAGGGCCAGCCCCCAGCAATATGGTCTGAACACCCCCTGTGTGTATTTTCCCTTTTATCGTGCATTCCTTTCACAAATGAAATAGCATCTCGCTCAAATCCTTCCCTGGATTCCCCTCCTTCCCTGGGGAAGGCTGTCCAAAAGGAGCCCGTGTGATAAATGACCCTGTCCCGTATGAAAATCGCACCGTTTTACATCGTGCAAGATGGAAAAGAAGCAAGATTTACTCCAGCAACTGGCACCTGAAAACACACAACGACCAAAAATTGCTCCGTATTATTGAAATCCTCTAAATGCAACATCACAAGGAAGGAAAATTTCTTTTGCTGGGGGGGGGACACACCATGCTGGGCACCCCCAGGAAGGGCTAAGGCCATTTCGAACAGCAAAAAATGCAACAAAAAATTTACTAAATACCAAATATCCCTCTGTCATGCGTGAGCCACGCAATGGGTCACGCACCAGCCACGCTTCAGCATCCCCTTTTGTGTGCGTAAAGACTACTTTTTTCACCTAAAAAAAGAACCTACCAAACCACTGCCTGGAATTACGCCCGTGGAAAAGAGTAATTTCTTACAGTCAACGTTCTGGCTAATCTTTCCAGATAATCAAGAAACCAGCCAATCTCCCTGTTCCAGCCTGTCCAGCTGGTAAAGCTTCTGAGAGCAGAAGTAGCTGAAACAGATTTGAGCACAAACATCCCCTTCTCTATTAATTTTTTCCCCCCTTTTTCCGAATGTGGGTTTTACTTTGTAGAAATGACAAGTCAGGAGTGCCCAGGGACAGAGCTACGTCCTGCAGCTCTGCTGGGATGCTCCAGGAAGGCAGAGGGCAAAATATATTGAGTATATTCTATTACCCTGGCACCTCCAAATTCATTTCAGAAAGTCTATACGGCCCACAGGCAGCCCGAGGCAGGTAAGGACATGCAGGGGTTGGAGAAAAACACGTAGAAACAAAGGAAAAACCACAAGGTGGGAGAGAAGAGTCTTTATATCCCCATCCTTAGATATTTTTAGCCTGAAAGGCACAAATGCATCACTGAGATATATAAAAAGGTGGTGGCTCCCCGCTGCTCCCCACACCGGAGAGTTCGCTGCAGTGCTCTGCCCACTGATCCTTGAAAAAAACCACAAAAACCAAACAAACAAAAACCCAAACAATAGAATTATGCAGAATAAATCTGTCAGATATGACCAAATTCCTCTTGCCTGGGTTGCAAAACAGGATGTATTTTTTAAACAGGGAGTCTTCATCAAAAGACAGGTAACATCCTTGCCCCTACTGTCATCCTAAGTAAAAAGGAGAAAGTTTTTCTCTTCCCTACTGGGAGAAAATGGGTTTGATTTCTGCCGGCCAGCCCTCCCCATCTAGCTGTGCTGCCTCCTGGTGCCAAGGATGTGGCCGTGACACGGTGCTGTCACACCGCTGCAGATCCTGACCATGTCCTACCTCCTGTCTCGTGTTGAGGGGCTGCAGGGTGGTACCTACAGCCCCGGGGCTGGGTAAAGCTCACCCAAAGGCTTTGCTGAGCAGATGTCGTCGTAGGTGTGGGTGACAAACTGCGCACCCAACATCCACACCTCTCCTGGGTGTCCCAGTGCGCTCCCGGTGTCACTCGAGGTGCTCAGCCGTGGACGTCATCAGGATGTTGATGTTTTTTTTATTTCAGTCTCACCTGTGGGTAAGGAGAGCTGTCACACATGCCCTTCTCAAAAAGCAGAGGCGAAACAAGACGACTCTTGCTGATGCTGGAGATGCAAAGCTTTTCCTCCTCTGCTGCCTGGGTGTGTTTTAGCAGAGTAGGAAAATCATCTGCCTGTAGCTGGAGGAGCCACCACAGGCTCAGTTGGTGAGATGCAGGGGTCCTGTCAGGGCTGTGTTCATAATATACCGTTACCAGTAAAACATTTTAAATTGCAGTCATTAAAAATAAATCCAATCCCTTCCAGAGGAGAGAGGAAAAAGGAAACGCCCAGGTGTAGCAGCGCTGGACTGCCACGCAGCAATAGCCATTAACGAGGAGGCTGCCATGCCACAATTAGCTTTAAGGGGTCTTTAGCATTTTTATTAGCTCTTAGATGCTTTTGACATACTTAATTTACGCCACAGAAGCTGCAGAAGATGGCAGACGGTGATTAAGATGCGCTTTCACTCTTCTAGAGAGCATCAAGTACCCTGTAGCTACGGCCCATGCATATAAAGCAATATTGCTTTTTATTCAGAGCTGTTTGTTCCATTAATCACGTGCCCGCTTTGCGCCGGGAAGGGGAATTAGAATATAGCAATATTCTGGCTGCTTGTTTTTAAAATCCATGCGTGGGTGGACACTCCAGCTACTGCTCACATTTTTCTCTTGCCACTCGCAACAGAGCCGTTTCGTGATTCTCCTCCCTGGTATTTTCTCTCCCCACTAATTTCGTTGGCCAGGTTCAGGAAGGAAGCTGCCTCGAGCCAGTCGACAAGTGTCGCATGGAAATAATAAGTATTACTATTCGAGAAACCTTTGAATTTCTGGATTGCAGAGAGGAAACCTCGGAACAGCTTTAGAATGAAAACGCTGTCCCTGAACATTATTTAAGAGCTCCACAGCAGCAAAAAGCAAGGAATTGATGTTTCCGAGCAAAAACTTGAGCCAAGCTTTAAAGCAATCTCGAGATTGGGAAATGCAGATCGAAGGAAAACCTGTATTAACGCTCCACTCATTCCACGTCACTCCCAAATTAAAGCAGTTGACAACGAAATTGAAATACAGGGTTAAATTAGAGCTGGAAATACATACCTTGCCGGGCAAAGCAGTAAGTATCTGTGCTTGGAATATCTCAGCTTTCCTCCAGCCACACCAGCAGGTCCCAGCATTCATTTAGGACGTCGTACAGAGAATTTTTAGTCAACTGCGTTCCCCTCGTGATCCTGGAAAGACGTTACGGAGGCAATTAAACAGCAACTCAACAAGCTGTCTCAGCATCTCCCATCGCCTTGTCTCGCCACCTCTGAGCTCCTGAAGAACATTTCAGAACAAGATTGAGTTCGGGGATGGAATGAAAAAAATAATAATAATAAAAAAAAAGAGAAAAGAGAAAAAACAACCAACTTGAGAAATACTTGAGTTACCATCCTGCTCACCAGATAAGAATAGTGTGTATCTAAAGCACTTACTTCCAATATACTCCTTGCACTACAGAACACTTTAATACTTAAAGAAAAATAATTTAATTCAGCAAAATGCTCCTACATGAGAAATAAAACTTCAGAGTGTGTGCCACAAACTCCTCAAACACTACCTGCGGGGAGCACATATTACTTCAAGCAGGGTTTTAGCAAACACCCATCAGTCCCTAAAAACGACAGATCTTCAGCTGTTCTCCAGTTAGTCTGAGGGCCATAATTCCCCAGCTACACCATCACTCCAGAATAAGGACATTATTCCAGGACTAGTGGCTATGAGCACACGAGGAACGATGCCACCGGCTGCCCCAGCACACACAAACCCACCAGCCGTGGGTTGGGAGGAAGCGGATTTGAATTCAAGGTTTATTGATTTACAAGTGGAACGTGGCCGCTCTCTCGTAACGATTATCCAGAGTCCCCCAAGCAATATGGTATTTTTCACTCCAAGTACAGGCATTCTCTACATAGCTCCCTGGAAGATTGTGGAGATATTGCCTTGTAATTTAGACTTGTATGGAATTTTTAATGGCCAACGTCTTGATAGGCATCAGTTCAATTAAAATAAATTCCCCTTCTTATAAGAACGGTAGATTACAAACGCACAAAAACCAGACTAGTTCAGTTTATATGGAAACAAACATAATTACACAATTTATTTATTAGTACAGTTTTAATCTGCAGTACCATTGAGCTAGCACACCCAAAACACAGATGATTTATACAGCCACACCAGGCATTACTCCTTCCCAATCTTCTCCGGGCTGGAAGGTGGGGTGCTGATGCCCCCACACCATCTCCAGGAGCACCCCACACCTCCACCCGAGCATCTCCATCGTCCCATGGGACCTCCTGTTGTAGCAGGGGGAGATATTTTTTTTTTGGGGGGGGTGTGGGGGGTGTGAAGGGGATCAGCCATTCTGTTTTGTTCCTATCAGTTGTTCCTTGTGCTCTGCTGGACCCCGGGCCTCAGCCATCTCCATCCTACGCACGGGGAAAACACCGCAGTGATAATGACACGCTGCAGAACATCTCGGCTGGGGGAATAATTGCAGATATGCACTGCCCTGCCTTTGCACAGGCACCTCCGCGCAGGCAGTGGGAGTTGGAGAGCCGTTATTAGGTCCCATGACATTTTAAAGAGGCTTAAATATAAAAATGACTTTATGGGGGTTTCAAAGGCTGGGATGGAACCGAAATAGTCTTTGCGGCAGTAATTGCCAGACACCGAAAAACGACCCACAGAGAAGCATTGCGTAACTGCCTGGAAATGAAAGAACAGAGATATCAAAATCCAAAGTCGGAGAGGAAAGAGGGAAAATGTAGAGTTATTCCCAAGCAAAGCCCTTGCAGCTGCTTCTACAGCCACCCTCCAGGCCTGACAGAGCCCTGCACTGGTCAGCACCAGCGCTCCCAGCACAGGACACTGGTGGGGTGTCACATCCAGAGAGAAAAAAAAAAATAAAAAAAAAAAATCAGGTGTCGAGCCTTTGTTACCAGCCTGGCAAGTGCAGGTTTTATTTTGGCAAGCAAATGTCACGTTTCAGGCAGCACCAAACCGAGCCTGCAACACGTGAACACGCAGCGGCGGGGACAACAGGCTCTTCTCTCCCAGCTTACGCAGAAAAGCAGCAGTTTATTAATAGACACTAATGTTTTCAGACTAAGAATGGGTACATACTTTCCAGCACCTCCCGTTCCCTGTTTTGTTCAACAATAAAAGCATTTCACTAGAAAAGTGCTATAAAAAGAAGAAACTCCTCTGTCCTGTCTCTCTTGCGTCAAGATGATGTTGCTGCGTAAAAATCAAAATTTACAGTGCAATACCGAAGCCCTTAAAGTCTTCTGACAAATACATACACAAAGCAGATCTACAGCAAATTTTTGCACTGATTTTTCTGAAAGCTTTCTCAGCCACGCACTGCAGATGAGGCTCATCTGGCTTGTCTCTTGACAACAGCCAAAGAGAAAAACAGAGGGGGAGAGACGAGAGAGAGACTAAACCCCTATCTCCAGTAGTTTAAGGGAACTGCCTGCTAAAAGTTTCCCTCACAGAGGAGTTTGCTTCAAACATGCAGCTTCCAGGTGGAGATGTTTCCTCCCGAAGCAGCGTTACCTGAAACGGCTTGTCCTAAGTCTCAACTAAAACCTGGGTAACTTGCATGAAAAAAGAGAAGGGGGGTGAAATATTATTATTTAAGAGAACTCCAAGATGACTGCAAAAGTAGCTTCAGCCACATGCAAAACCAGACACTTGAGAAAGGAAAGGTGGTAACCAGGGCCAGGATAACCAACCACTACTTAAACTACTACTTAAAACAGCCCAATTACCTTAATTAAGGAGGCAGCTCTTGCTTAAGGAATCACCTCTGGACCCGGTGCCAGAGCACATGGAAGCTCCTGCCCCAGTGAACAGAGCAAAGGGGGTAAAAAAACAAACAAAGTGATTAGATTCAAGTAAAGAACTGCTGAATGCACAGCACAAAGGAAAACTTAACTCCTACCACCTAAAAACTGTGCCAGCCTGCCTGCCAAAAATGTAAGGATCTGGAGCCACACACGTGTTAATTTGCAGTGCAAATGTGTAGTTTTGTTAAAGATTTCCTCTAGTCAAGAGATTCCTGAAAACAAGGACTATGCATACAAACAGCATGATTTCTTTTGAGCTAATAGGCTGGAAATACTTAAAACCCAGTATGTATTCACAGGAATAGAGATGTTTGACTGACATTCTTCTCTTCTGCAAAATTCTTGCATTAAAAACTTCTAGTCACGTGTAATGGCTAACATTGAACGTTTATTGTTTTAAAAAAATACACATGCAGAAAGCCATCCTCTTTAAAACCAGCACATAAAATAACCCAGCAGAGATTTCAGAGAAAAGCAATAGCCCTATCAAGTCTGAAACCTCCGGAAGAAAGGTATTTTGCAGGAGTCCACGCTCCGATTGCGCCACGCAAGCGGTGTGAGTCCAGCCAAAGTCAATCACATAACAGAGCACTTGCCTTGCAGTTTATCTTTCTTTTTCTGCTGCTTGGATTTCTTTCCGTCCACCTGGAGGCTGACAGTTCTCCTCTTCTCCAGATTCAAGAGCTCCTGGAAGAGCTCCTGCACGTTGTAGTTCATTTTGGCCGACGTCTCCATGAAGGAGCACTTCCACTTGCTGGCTAACGCTTGCCCCTCGCTGGCATCCAGCTCCCTCTGGGTCTCGTCGCTTTTGTTACCCACCAACATGATGGGGATTTTTTGGATGTCCCCTTTGATCTGACAGATCTCCTCGAAGATGGGCTGAAGATCTTCCATGGACTGCCTGCTGGTGACAGAGTACACCAAGATGAAAGCGTGCCCTTTGGATATTGACAGCCTCTGCATAGCGGGGAACTGATGGCTTCCCGTGGTGTCTGTGATCTGCAGGGTGCAGATGCTCTTATCGCAGCTGATGACCTGCCGGTACGTATCTTCGATGGTGGGGATATACGTCTCCCTGAAAGTCCCCCTCACAAAACGAAGCACCAAGGAGCTTTTGCCAACCCCGGCTGCTCCAAAGACAACCACCCGGTAATCGTTGCTTTGTTCAGGCATGTCTGCTGCGCTGCGATTTTAACTGAAGGTTTTTAAGCGCAAAAGCCCGAGTTCTTCAAGTTTACACACCCCTACACAGAGGTGGCCTGCGGAGAGGGGAGAGGGAGAGGGCAGTGGGGAAAGAGAGGAGCAGGGGGAGAGAAAGAAATCGTTCGCATCATCTCCGTAATATTACGCTCTGTTATTGAAACGAGCAATTAATTAAGTTGCTCCCCTCCCATCCGTTTTTCTTAAGGAAAAATAAAAAGCAAACACATATATACACAAACACACGGCGTACACCCCATGCACCCTTAATAAGTGGAAAGGAATTCACCTGTAGCCATCGGCTCCACCGGTCAGAGAGCCGAGCCCGAAAGCCCCCGGCAGCGGCGGGGAGGCTGCGCCGCCTCCGGCCGGAGCTCCGCCGCCGCGGGGAGGGGAATGAGGAGGGGGGGCTCCCTGACAACTCCTTCCTCCTCCTCCTCGGATGGATGGATGGATGGGAGGATGGATGGATGATACGGCCGCAGCCTGTGCCACCTCCCCGGGCATCCCAACGCGCAGGCGGCCGGGCGGGACACGGCTCCGGGAGAATGCGGGGGGGGGGGGGAGGACGACGACTGCCCCCCCGCCTCAAAAAAATCCAACCTTCCCCCTCCCTCCTCAAAATAAGTAAATAATCAACGCAACCACCTGAATCTGGTGGTTAAAGGAGCCGAGGTTGGGCGCTCTGTCCTTTCTCATTCCGCGCACTAATGCTCTTTCACGCCATCCCTCCCCCTACCCACCCCCCCGCCCAGCACCGCTGACAGGATTTACCGCCCTTCACCCAGCCCTCCCGCTCCCCAGCTCACTCCCACGGCTGATTTTACTCCAACACGTTAAAACGCGGGTGGGTTTTCCTGTCCCACTGCCATTAGAAGCGGCGGGGATGACCTGAGGCGCTGTCGCCCCCCTCCCTCAGAGAAGCCGCCAACCCTTTCGGACCGCTAAGGTCCGCTGTTTTGACACAGCTCGCTCAGACCGGCCAATAAAATAAAATACCTGCATTTCACAATCACAAGTTTTATTTCTCCTCGTTTATAAGGAGTGTCCCCAGACACGGTCTCCTCGCACCCCCTCACTGAAGGCAGCCCGGGTAACCTGGTGCCTGGCGGGGCAAGCGGCCATGTCGGTCCGTCGTCCCACTTCACCTCCGAGGAGGGCCCATGGCTGCCGCTTCCCCCAGCCCTGCCGCTGCCATAGCGGGCAGGAGAGGGCGCCCCACCATCGGCTGCCGCCTCACGGCCCCGCCATGGCGGTGTGCGGCCGAGCTCGGCCCCTTCCCCCGGCCCCTTTCCCCTCTGCCCGCCCGCAGGGCTACGCCTTCCCTCACGCCCCAAAATGGCCGCCGGCCACCATGGCGGACCGTCAGTCAGGCCCGAACCCGCCTGTCCACCCACCGCACCCACCCACGCCAGCCTGCCCTGTTAGCGGGTTAATATGGATGTCTTAATTAGCGAACCCCGCCAGTGCACAGCCCGTCTCACACGCCAGGATGAGACACTGATTATTTATCTCAAGAGTCACGTACAGCCGGGTGTTCGGTGGCTTCCCGCAAATCCAAGCACATCGCATGGGACTTTCTGCATGGTTTATAAACACATTTTACATCATCCTTGCCATATCAGTACCTCCTACCTATATTTGATTTGTTAGTAATTTACATATGGTTGTACAATAATTGAGTTCTAACTAATACGCATGCTCATGGGAGTGATCTTCCACTGGCCAAGGGCCTTCTTGACCTATTGGCGTGGTTTTTAGTATTTATTATAATGAAGGTGGTTCAGCTCGGGACACTCCAAATCCTCACTGTCTTGCCAAGTTGGCTACGTTCCCCAAAACATGTTGATTAGTAGTGTTCTCAAGGTCCGTGTATTCATCTGTTCCAGGGTGCTCCTCCTCAGGAATGTTAACAGCGCTTACTTTCTTTGATTAAGATTAATCATCCTTGGGGGTGTTGGTGGATGAGAAGCTCCACACGCCCCACCAATATGGGCTGGTAGCCCAGAAACCCCCCACACCCTGGGCTGCATCCCCAGCAGCGTGGCCAGCAGGGTCAGGGGTGGATTCTGCCCCTCTGCTCCGCTCTGGGAAGACACCCCCAAACTCTGGGGGAACCACCATCAGAAGGACACGGAGCTGTTGGAGTGGGGCCAGAGGAGGCCCCGGAGATGCTGGGAGGGCTGGAGCCCCTCTGCTGGGAGGGGGGGGCTGAGAGAGTTGGGG
>JAOQGH010000004.1:32850780-32861219 GCA_025769975.1 Gallinago jamesoni
GAGGGGTTCAAGGGCAGGTTGGAGGGGGCTTGGAGCAACCTGGTGTGGTGGGAGGTGGCCCTGCCCAGGGCAGGGGGGTTGGAACTCGATGATCTTTGAAGTCCCTTCTAATCTGAACCATTCTATGATTCTGTGATTCTGTGAATTGAGCAAGAAAAGCCATTATTCATTGGGTGTGGAGCAGCATTTGAAAACCACGGAGAGAACAGTCCCCCAGGTAACCCCCCTGATGGCTCCTTGCTGATAGGCTTCTCTCAGTCAGATAACAAAGCCTTCCTCCCATGAGGTTGAAGCTTCAACAGGGGCATCAAGGCTTCCATTAAGTATGTGAGATGGAACCGAGCTGATAATTTGACAGAGAGCACATTTCAGCTCATCAGACTGAACGTGCAGACTTGTGATATCCTGAAGGAGGGGCCAATAACACTAAATTAGAATAATTTACTAAAGGCTGCTTAAACTGGATTTTTAAAATTTTATTTATAGGCTTTACAATTACCATGTGGTTAAAAGGCTCAAGCCCTCCAAAGCTAATCTGTGGAAAGCCTTTTATTCGAGCCTGCCAAGCTGCCTCTTTCAACCATTAATCCAATCATCAGGAGGCAGAGCTACTGCCATGGGATATCAGAACAAGCCTAGGGCAGATTCATCAGTAGTCTATCACTAAACTTCCAAGTTCTTCCATCCAAATGTCTTCCATAACATAAAGATCATCTGGCAGTAAGTACTGCTCTGCTTCAGTCCTTCTGTTTGATTGATTGAGGAATCATCTGGAGGCCTAAAAGATTTCTCTTATCAAAAACACACTTAACTGCTCCCCCCAGCCGTGGTGACCTCTCACCTCCACAAAATCCATTTAAAACAAAACAAAACAAAACAAAAACCACAGTTCAGAAGCCACATAACTCAGGTCACTCAGAAGGTTCTGCTAATCCACAGCTGAGGGGTGACAATAGACTGTGCTGGCCTGGTCTGAAGTTGTTGTACCCGTTCCAATGGCATCCCTGGTGGTTTTGACCAGTGGAAGTTTGTGGGATCAGTGGATCACACGTTGTCAGCCAAGGCTGTGCTCCAAGCCCCCTCCAACCTGGCCTTGAACCCTTCCAGGGATGGGGCAGCCACAGCTTCTCTGGCCAACCTGGGCCAGGCTCTCACCACCCTCCCACCAAACAAGTTCTTCCCCACATCTCAGCTCCATCTCCCCTCTTGCAGGGTCAAACCCTTCCCCCTCTCCTTGGCTTTCCTTCACAAAGCCCATTCCAGTCTGGATTTCTCTACTTACGTGCCTTTTTTCATCCACTCCAGTGACAGACATCACCGAAACCAGCTCAGTCATGGCACAGTTGGGTTAAGGACCTCCAAGGACTTGTATATCCAGGTAGAGAGCACGAGCAGGAGCAGTGAGACAACAGAGCAGCTTCATGTGTCCATCCAAGCTGGTAGACTGCCCTTCCCCAGCTTCATAACCTCCTCAAAACCAAGCAAAGAACGACATATTACCAATGGATATGGTCACTTTAACATTCAAAATGATATCCAGTATGCTATTTTGGGACAATCAGATTAGCAAAAAGTAAATTCCTTCTACCAGCTGAATTGTACGATTGTTTATAGCAAAATCTTCACGGTTCAATAGCTCCCGTCAGCGTTCCGAATACAAAGAAAGAATTCCAGAGGGTTTTTTGACAACCTCTTACGGCTGTTGAGCCTTTATATTCCCCCGAATCCAATCCATTCCAAGCTTAGCACTGAAGACCAAATAAGCAGATGCAGCTAAATTTAAAACAAGCCTTTTTTTTTTTTCATTGTGCCCTGAGAAGGGGAAAAATGCACATGGACTGAGCTATGGTGGTACCTGCTTGGGAACTGTCACACGAAGGGCCACACTTTAATTCAATTTTAGTAGAAGCCGATATCAGTTAATTAAGATGGCAGAGGCTCGAGAGATTTAATCCAGTTCCAGTGGTAGCAGCCTTGCAACGTCAGGTGGAACAGTTGACAAATATGACCCAGCTGTATCGTTTTATTCTTCTGTTCTGTTAAATAACGTGCAGTTTCATGGGATGGCTGTACCGGTCGTTGTAAAAAAAAAAAAAAAGGGGTCTGCAAGTCTCAAAATTCTGCGCGTACACCCTGTGCAAACAATCACTTAATGCAATCTGGAGGTTCAGAAGCCTTTAGAAATGAGAAATTCCAAGCTCAACCAAAGCAACGTACGCACCCAGCTCGCGTCCTTGCGAGACATTCTCAAAATACCACCTAGAACCAAACACAAAGCATATATTAGTTTTAAGGATCTCCTAGAAAGAGACATCTGTTCTGGAACAATCGCAAAGGGCTATCGCCAAAACTATCCCGTAATAGTTATGAGCTGTAATTTGACATTTTAGATACACATTCCTCTTGCCAAATAATATCATATTTTTGCTCTTGGCAGAGAAAATAAAGAGAAGCATATATCCAAGATGAGTAATTTAGTACAATGTAATCAAGGCAAGCTGCCCTGCAGACTAAGGGCTGAATTACAGATAGCAAGATAGGTTTTTCTGTCCTCTTAAATAAAAGTGTGTGTATTATACAGGGGAAAAAAAAGAAGAGAAAAACAGTTTTCTTGTTAATTTTATTTTTCCATCTGAGCCCAAGCATAGGCTTTCATTCCAAGAGCAGATGATTCGAGGTGGGGTGGCTAAAGCAATTCTCGCTGCGAGCTGAGCTCCTTGGAGGTTTCCATCCCTGTAGATACGTGTCCTGGTGAAGGAACCTTCTGCTCCTCGGCTGTCCCAGTCTACCACCCAGCACTTTTGTGTTAACTTTCACTGGTTTCCAATGACATCACTCCGTTGGGCTGCAAAAGGAGCTGGCCAAGAAGCAGAGACAGATCCCAAACCTTCCAGGAGGTGATCCACAGCAGAAGAGGGCAATTAGCAGTAATGATCATTGCCTCAGTTGTCACAGATTAATCCACCTGTAATTAGAAGTCACAGCTCCGTTTCCCTGGGCAGGGAAGTGCTTTGTAACTGGAGTAGTAAATTGCTGTCTCTGCTTCATTGAGTATTCCAGCACCATTTAACTGAGCCAAATAACAAGAAAAATTCATGTGTGGGTCAAAGAACTCTGTATTGCTGAATCTTGCTATCCTTATTGTACTCAGAGTTTAAAATAATTAATGAAAGAGACGGCTAATTTAAGGGAAAAATAATCTGTGGTCTCTAATCTTAATGCACTAATTCACATTTATATACAGCAGTTCAGTGTTTTTGTCAGCCTCTGCCTTTCTGCTCCCAAATGCAAAGTTGGCAAAATGGCTCTATCTCAGCTGCCCCAATTAACAGCTCCCTGTTTTGGGGCAAACCCACCCAAGTCAGCTGTAAGACGAGTTCCTGTCACACTCCAGCAGAGAGAGGGGCTGGAGCTCGTCTCTCAGCATTCTTTGAGTTCTCTGCTCTTGACTACAGGAAGGAATGACCCAGATAGTTTGTTATATTGCTTGCTCTCATGTTCTGGTTTTTAAAATTAGAATAATTGCCTTACTTTGCTATCAGGCATTTCTTTAAAGTCAAAGCAACTGGTATAATGTATATCTTGAAGCTCTGATGTGGGTTTTATATGTTATTTATGTGCTCATTCAGTTTTCTGAGAACATATACCTCGTAGCGAACAGATGTATTTTTATTTATATATATTTATTATATTATACATATTTTACGTAGTATTATTTTTAAGAGGTCTTATGATATATTGAAAATGCATGAGTATAAGCAAAGGAAGCAGATAACTAATGCAACGTGATACATTAAAATATTTAAATGTAACTTGTGGTGCGATTAAGCTAATGTGTTCCCCAACTGCTATAATCTATGCTTATGCTAATCACTGTAGTTATTCTACAATAGAATCACAGATATTCCAGCTGGAAATGACTAGTTGGGTTGTCTTATGCACTGCTGTCACTGCAAAATTTCATCCAAGGGTATTTCCCAGTCAAAGCAATGGAAAACAATGAGATTGAAGGGCAAGAAAAGTAAGCGCTATTCCTTGGTGTTAATCATGAGTGAAGAGAATGCAGGAATTTCTAGAGAGAAATCTACTCTTAGCTCAAAAACGATGCCCATCTCGTGTCAAGGGCTGATGGCAAGAATGGAAAAGCAGGGAGAAAGCTGTAAGAATATATACTCCTTAATAAAAAAAAAAAGGTAATATATTTTCAGGACATTTGATTCTCTAACAGTAATAAGCCCTGCCTGAAAGACTAATACAGCCCATGCAGAATGTGTCACTGTAAGCCATGTTTCCTCTTAAGGCAAAACAGAAACCTGAAATCATTGTCCTGGAATGCACCGAAACCTCTTAGCTCGCGTTCCTGAAATATTCATGAAGATTAAGAAAAGAGCAAAGTTTTTGGAGAGCGTGCTATTTAGATGCAACTCGCTACGTACGTGCCATCCTCGGAGCTCTAAAAATATATAAAAGGAAGGCTTTTTGCAGCAAGTAAAAGAAGTAGTGGGGACTCAGGAGTTTTATCTCCCAGCTGCCTCAGACCACACAATGGTGATTAATTCAGCTCCTTGGTTACTCATCCTCACTGGGAAAAATTCTTACGTGACGGGGTGTTTGCTGGTGTGGATCAGCGAGGAGGTCAGTATTTTAAGATGAAAAGATACACTAAGTGTGTAAATTATTAATAAACAGCAGAACTGTAATATACCACCTGAACTCAGATTTACATTGGCTTTCCAAACTTCTGCGTTTTTCTTACTTTTTGGCAAGCCCAGAGACAGGCCCCTTTTTAAACCTCAAATTCTTATGTTAACCACTGCAGAAAAGGAGGAAAAAAGGAAAGGAAAAGGAGGAAAAAATGAAAGGAAAAGGAGGAAAAAAGGAAAGGAAAAGGAAAAATGATGTGAACTTCAATTGCAGGTATGAAAACACGTCCCCACTCCCCATCCCTTCTCTGCCCGAGTTTGTTTCTGGTCCTGGGGGGCCACGTGCCTGGGGTTTGGGCGAGTCGGGAGCTCACCCAGTGGGAATCAGTCACATGGAAAGAGGTTTAGGAGCATGGAAACAGCAACTTCACATCAAGTGCTGGGAAAGAAGTGCTAAAGAGAGCACTGCTGAAATGTTTATGTATTTTGCAAGGACATAAATATTTGGAGAATAGCAAAAGACACCGCTTGGCATAGGAAAGTGTTTTACCTGATTACTTGGCCCCGGTTCCAAAGACATTTCTTTTGGCAGCAGCTCAGGTGGCCTCTCCTCTCCCCAGCTCTGGGCACGTGAATTATCCTTTCTCCACGCTCCTAAAGCTGTTCTTGGCACCGTGGAGTGAAATCGAGCAAAAAGTCACGCTGCAGAGGAAGAAAGAGAGAAAGAAAGCAAAAGAGGTGTTTCCAGGTGTAGCCTCAGCCTGTCCCGCGTTCGAAGCCTGGATTGCTCAAAGGCTCAGACTTTGTCCCATCTCCACCCACCATGGCACAGGCTGAGGAACCGAGCATTATTTTTTTGTTGGAAGGGGGATGTAGATTTTTGTGTTTTTTTCCAGCTGGATTGATTCCCCACCCAGTTTAGCAAAAGGCCGTGCAGATTCTTGTACCAGTGTTTTTTGCAGGGTGAACTGGGTGAAGAATTCATCCCTGTTAAAAACAAACAAGGGGGTAGGGGGTATTTTAGTGCTTCGAACGCTTTAGTGATTTATTGCTATCACATCACAGCACAAGAAAAAGCAGGGGGGCTACAAAATCGATGTTATCAAAGGCAGTGCCCCCCCAGCACCGCTGTCCCATGAGCCAAACTGTCGTCCCCCCCTTCAAAGCCCAGATCTCTTTCATCCTGCTCACTTTGTGCAGCCAACATCATCTATGGAAAGCCAAGTCCTCTGGTTCTACATCCTCAAAGATGTCTTCTGGCTCTGAGACTGAACATCCTGGACCTCTCTGTGGGGATCATCCACCTCCATCCACTGTCCGTGGCTCTCCTGCCTGCTCCTGGGGAGATGGAGATGAAACGAGAACTTCCACAGAAGAATCCCAGTTTTCCCACTGGGGACAACTTCTATAACCCAGGTTCCTCCTTGCTGCAGTCAGCATGGGAGATGGAATCAGCTCTTTGTGGATGTGGAGATAACCCAGCTGATCCCCAGGTGTTGGGTTTACAAGCCCCTTTTATCCCTGGTCCTCTGGCCCCAGGTGCTTGTATGATCAAGGGTGGCAAGAGGCCCGTGGCCAGGGGTGGCCCTCACCTGCTGGTCCGGGCCAGCCTTGAGCATCACCGAGACACCAGGTGGCAGCATCAGATCCAGATACAAACTTCAGGGTTGAGTTCAAAAAGAGATTTGCTGTCTGGGGGACCAGTTGGTGGATTTACCATACCTTCTCCCCCCACGCAGGACACGCATGCAGGCAACGCTTCCCTCCTCTTTCTAATCTGCTACTTAGAGCTGCATAAATCCAAGTGCCCACGGAATGAAAATACACCCTCCAAAAGCCAAGGCAGAGTTAGTGGTCACCTCCTTTCAGTGAAAACATGACATGGTTCTGCAATCCAAGAACACGGAAGGGTTTTTTGTTCTCCGTCGAGTGGCTTTGCACCTTCTGTACGTACTTGAAGACAAAAGCCAGTAGGAACTTTGCAGAGCGACCGGGGAACGAGCTGTTGGGAGCCAGCAGGAACCAAACACCAGAACTGTTTCCCATGGCAGGAATGTTTCTAGCCCCACTCCTGCAGATATCAGTCACAGGTCTAACGTTGGGAACAACATTCTCATCTGCAGGTCTGTCCGTAACTGCTATTTTTATAGGTGTAACAACTCATTTTGGGTTCAGATATCTTAAAAAATAGCAGCCAAGCTTCCTTGGCTGTGCTTAATAAAATTATTTTTATATATATATATATGTTGTAATGTCAAATTACATCCTTGTGTTGTTTCCAAGAGCTTCTTACTGCCTAATAGTGTTGGGTTGATTAAAACTGCCTATGAACATGCAATGGGGACTGTTGCTCATGCAGCAGGAGGATTGCTCATGAAGGAGGACTCCACCTGATAGAAAAGTCACAGGAATAAATATTCTTTCATGTGCAGTGATGTTTCTAATGAATTTTGCCTTTCTCTCCGGGCACTGCTAATCCCAGATTCAATTTAGCACCAGTCTTGCACTGTATGCCATACTTGATGCCTGCAAAAGAAATAGGAATAAGGGAAATTTGTTTCTTTACATGTATTTTTAACGCTTATGACCATCTAGTGACTGAAGGCTTCCTCCTCTGAGACTGTTCTCAGTCAACAGGAAGAAGGAAAAGCACTTTTTTACAGTGGACATTCATCATCTTTAAAACAGAACTGTCATTAAGATGGACCCCTGCCAAAATAGATATTTAATGTACTTAAGATACATTATTCAGGAAACTTTCACAAGAAACTAGATATAATAAGCCAAAAGAGGTCTGTAGGCAGAAAGAAGAAGTAAGAATTCTCCTGGCCAGTTTGCACCACCAGTTGAGTTTCTGGGGTTGTTTTTACCTCGCTGGTCCCCTCATCCCACACCAGTTTGAAAGCCTGCTCTCTTTTTTTTTTCTAACCTGTTGGCTGTTCAAATTTGGAACGTGGTGGGTGGGAGGGTCAGGGTGAAGTTAGAGGAGACGGAGCGAGCTGATCCTCAGAGGGGGAGGAATTTCCCCTTCCTCCTCCTCCTCCTCCTCCTCCTCCTCGCAGCCGCGCATTCCTCAAGCTTATCATGTGCTGGCTCTGATGCCTGTAGGGCCCCTCCAGCTGCCAACCAAGCAGAAAGCACACTTTTTATCTGGCAAAGCTAAGAGTTTCTTGCCAGACAGGGAGTTAAATCGGCTCACCCAAAGGTCTAATGAGCTCTGTGCTTTGAATAACGGAGTGGAAGCGGAACCAGAAAGAAAAGGTGGAAAAAAAGAGGGCATACAACCTCCTCCTTTTAGATTGCTCATCGAATCCCACACCGCGCCTTTGTAGACTTGTGATCCCTAAAAAGAAAAAATTCCTGAAAATTAACAACAAACAGTGTAGAGTCCAGCTAGCTCAGCTGTTCTGCCCGCTAGGAGTAGTCAGTGCTGCGATTCAAGTGCCTTCAACCAAAATACTTTATAAACAGGGATTCAGATCTTGATTTTGGTGCCTTGTGAGACAAATGTAGCCACAGCTCCAGGAGGGAGACATGCCGTGAGCAGCCTGGACAAGGTCATGAGGAATTAGAACTGCTCCCACCTCGGAACAGATTTTGTCAGTCTAAACTCTAGATTTGCAGCCCCTCTTCTTGTGCTTGAGGGACCATGACTTTAAAGTAGCTTTACGATTCCCATATGCTGTGCCATACGAGGGCCTGGGGTTGCTGTAATTAATTGGAGCCCCGATCACAGAATACTCTCCTCCTGTCCTCTTGTCGTCCCCCACCACCCCCAGGACTGGTACAAATCCCTTACAGGAGTTGTATTTGACTGAGAAATCTTCTGGCACAATTGGTATTCTCAAGTGGTGGTTTCCCACCCAATTCAAAAGGAGTCGTATAAAGCCAGATGGTTTGGATTACCGGACGTGCCTTGTTTGTGCTCCATCCTCCCTTGCCGTCAGGGATCGGTGCTGAGAAGAAGGGCAGGTCCCCAAAAGCACTCACGGGGAGCTGGGGGGAGATCAATGCAGCCTCAGGCACCAAACGATGCGAAACAGGGAAAATACTCCCAGTGGGAATAACCTTTAGAAGAAACTGAGAAGAAAAAGCACAGGAAGCGTTGGCTCTGTCGCTGGGTGGCTGCCCTTCACTTCCACGATGTAGGGATGGCTGATGGACCCCTAAAACACCTCCAAACAGCCCCCATAACCTGTGCCACGGGCTGCAGAGGGGTGATCTCACTGCTGCTGATTGCACACCAACCGAGCAGCCAAACCAATCACTTCTTTCACCGTTTCTTATCAAAATACCAACCTGATACCTCTCATAAAACATCACGACGTCTGCTGCCGCCAAGGAATGCTTGTTGCCAGTGAACATTTATTTTTCCACAATTATATTCGGGGCCATTGAGGGCTCGGTTGTCCTTCCGAGACAGAGCAGATCAAGGAGTGGTGCAAGCAGTACATCATCCCAGGATAAATCCGGGGAGGCTCTATGACTCAGAAATGAGTCACTGCTCCTCCTCTCCTGTTTCTTCCAGACTCTTGGGGGCGTACGAATTTATTGTCCGTCTGTATCTGCAGGAAACTATTACCCCCAGCTCCGCTCTCCTGCGCGGGAGGAATTCAGACACGTTCTCCCCTCTCGGGAGGTGAGAGGACACCCTGGACGACTCCCCACCGACATCTGAGGGAAAAGCAGAGAAAAATGAGGGAGTTATTTTTTCACTTCCTTGTCCAGGTTAATTATTTGCCACTAGATCGTTCCTCCCAATGCCCCCAAAATCCCAATTACTAAACTAAGATTGACCTTTCGGAGAGTTATTTCTAAGAACCTGGATAAAATAAGAGGGTATGACTCAAACACCAGGAGGAGAGCGTCTGCATCGCAGTTAAGCCACACAAATTCCTTTCGCTGTCAGAATCAAGTATTCTCAAGAAAAACCCACCAAACCAACCCAAGAATGATTAATCTTTTATTCTTTAGCAAGGCAGATTGAAGTATCCCAGCGGAGCTAGCCGGGAAGTGTTTCAACAATGCCTGCTTAGTCTCCGGCGAGGCTTCACTAGTAGGAATACCAGCTTTAGGCTGGAAAGGGAAACAATGAGTAAAATAACAGATTTTTGCATATGCATGAACAAGATAAATATATTCAGAGAATCACAGAAAAGCACGAAAAGGTACTGAATAGCAAATAGGCCCATTCAGCTCTTCACATCCAAAGTTCAGGAGCCTGAGGACACCGAGGATACGGTAGAAAAGCATAAAAATACGGTTTTTCCAGTGGCAATGCTGATTTAAGAATTTCTTCCCCCCTGTCCTTCATCTCCATCCCCATGCTCATTTTTCCACCTCCCTCTCCCCCAGCTCATGTTTTCCATGGCAGTGCTGGCTTAAGGTATAACCCCTTTACTATCCCTGAGTGCTCACCCCCAGCCTTGCGCCTTTGCGTGGCCAAGTGGTAAGTGCTCTACTCTGCACAGGGAAGGGCTGCTGGACCTCCAACGGCCTTTCCAGTCACAGAAAGAAAGAAAAAATAGTTGCAGAATGGCAAATAGCAATAAAAGAGAATGACGATTTTTTGGAATGATATATGGTAAAATGTAAACAAATCCACAAACTCTAAAGAAAGACTTTTAACATGAGTGTACTACTACTTAAAGTTATATCATAGAATCATTTGGGTTGGAAGGGACCTTAAAGATCATTGAGTTCCAACCTCCTGCCCTGAGCAGGGACACCTCCCACCAGCCCAGGTTGCTCCAAGCCCCATCCAACCTGCCCTTGAACCCCTCCAGGGATGGGGCA